>VDFB02281492.1:922232259-922289032 GCA_007258455.2 Sequoia sempervirens
ATATATATATATATATATATATATATTTAGGTATCCTATGGGGTGGTACTAGAGATCCATAGATCCCGATTGTAGTGTAAATAGTATGTAAATACTAGTCCCCCCAATTGAACTTCTATGTGGTGTTTTCTTCAAACTCCAAAGGCCTCAAATTTTTCTTCACACCCATTGATATTTTGTATATGGGATTTAATCCCAATTGCTCCATCACACCAAACTTGAAGCCATTGGATAATGCAACATAATTGGAGACATAAAAATGTACATCCCAAACATGTGTCCAGATTTGTATTGGAAATTCATTATCCTAATTGTCTCTCTCTCTCTCAACCTCATGAAATTTCTCCATAATTTTCTACCTTTCCACAATAACATGTGCATTAACAAAGAATAATGTCTACAAGACAATGGAGGTTTTTTGTCCTTCAATTTTATCAAATCCTCATGGAGTTGATCAGCTATATAGGAAGCATAATCAAAATTCTTGTTGTGATATTTGTTTTGTATGTCAAAAGCCATCACCATTAGAGCAATATCCATCTTGATATCAAATTTCTTGTGCAAAACTTGGCACAATGCATAATCTGTGTTCTTAAAATAATCCTCAAAATGAACACAATCAAAAGGCTCAAATTCATTAAGCCCAAATGGTACACTTCTTTTTTTCAAGTCCTACGTTCTATGCCTTGGAAAATCATTCTTTTTATAACCAAATTTATTCTACTCATACTCATTATACAAGGCACAAAATTTGATTGACTCAGTAGCAGAAAGATTCAAGTTAAAAACCTCAACAATTTGGCTCCTAGTAATATCTAGCATGGGAGCTCCATCTAGAACTCTCTTGATTACCCTATCATTAGGGTCATGGCATCTAGCCAGTTATAGGATCAAATCCAAATCCACAAAAAATTTGGGAAAACCAAATTTCCAATATCACAAGTCCAAAGATGACATGTGGGGTGACTAGAAAATCTTTTATTGAAAGCATAAAGAAACAAGTCCCAACCACTTTGAGGTAGCACAACACCACCAACCCCAAAGGCCAAGTCTTGAAAGTGGCTTGTCAATATACCCTTTTCCCAACTGGTTTGACCTTTGTAGCTGGATCCTTAGTAGCCTCCTCCATAAACCAAGAGTAATCTCTCTTTATAGTCCTTTTCTTAGCAGATGTTTCAGATGTTTCTGGCTTAGGTTTGTCATCCTGCAGTTTTGGTCTTTTAACTCTTTTCTACTTAGGTTTCCTTTTAGGTATGGTAGATTCACTAGGCTCAATCATCTTGCACAGTTTTATGGAACTAGGGTTTCAAAATAATTGAGGATTACAACTTTAATTCTTCAAACTCATAGGGTTTAGACTTAATTTCAACAAAATTGTATCCTAGCTCCCCAAACCTGCATGAAAAAATTATAATTCCCTTTTCAAATAGAGACCAGCAACCTTAATTGCAAACCCTAGCAATTCACCCAATTCTCAAACTACCCAATGCTATAAAATTACTCGCATGGGCATATACAATTGAATAACTTGAGAATAACTAGTAGTTTTATCTTTGAATTCTCTTCTCCTAAAGCTTTCCTTATCCTTTTTCTAAACTTGACCATTTCTTCTGCTCTCAAGTGATTGCAATTGTGAAGTAAAAGGACCAACTACCTTCTTTAAAGCTCAAAAATGGAGCGTATTCACCATTAATGTCTAAAAGAAAGATCACGCAAGTGAATTGGAAATTATTTGTTTAGTTTTAAATTTAGGCCATTGAACTTTCTAATTGAAAATATCATCATCAACTCTCCTTGACCATCATTTTTTTCTTTCCACAAGTGTGCTTTAAAATAGTGATGATACCCTAGGAAGTTTCCATGTAGCCACTCCACATGTCTCATTAGTCCTTTTTAACTCCATTTCTCATCGTTGTAATTCTATTTCTTGATCAAATGGAAGAACGATGCAAAGAGTAGCCTTGATGGAGGGAATATTCTCTAGAATATTCGCCCATCACCAATTGCTTTTCACTGTGATGTTTCAAAGTTACACTTATAATTCAGTAATGTGGAGTCCCCCAATGATGCAAAGAGCTTTCCTTCATCCATCACTCATTGTTGTAGTTGATTTGGAAATGAAGAGGCTTTTGGTGATGGGAATTATGAGCAATGGGACTAGATGTTGACAAGTGGCACAATCATAGCCCATGGTTACTTACCTCCCATAACTCATCACTCAAATGAATTGAGTGGCAAATATTTTTCTATGATACAAAGGACCAACACAATGCAAAGGAGATGCAAAAACCATCGTGCATCATTGTAAAAGTTTATAAAACTCCAAGACTTCAACAACATAAAGGGAATTAGCAATGCAAGGATAACACAAGCCATCGAGCATAGCTGAAGTGGGATAAAAGGCCAAAATATTTTAGCGATTCATGATGTGAAGGTAATACAAGGCATCGCTCATCGTGGAAATGAACCCGATGAGCCAAAAGGCTTTAGTGATGAGTGATGCAGAAACATTAAGTGATAGAATTTGAGCACATGCTTAAAAGGTTGTTCTTAAAGAGGGGCTACCTAGGAAAGACAAGGAATAAGACTTAAAAGGCTTAAAACCATACTCAAAAAAGGATGTAAAGGAAAAACATGTCCAATTTTTAACTTTATAAAATATTAACCTTAGACCCAAAAATGAGAAGGCAATATTATGCAATGAGTAGATGGGGGAGCCTAGGCATAAAGGGTTGCTAACCAAATGAATTTAAAGGCTCAAGACGTAACTTAGACAATCGGGAATTGACCATAGCAATTCAACAGAGAATTAGACCAAAGAACAAGGATTATGAAAGAGGAAAAATATGCTAAGTAAAACTCACAAATAGCATAAAACCCTAAACCCTTGTAACATTTCAGACCAAGAAGCCATCCAAGTGAAGAAATTTAGACCAGTGGAACATGAAAAATTGAGGGTTCCACTAGTGGCTCCAACTGGAGATGCATGACTCTCGTAGGCATGGAAATATTTCAGATTTCATGGTTGAAGCAGACCAAGCATAAGGACACCCAAAAACTAAGGACCTACCCAAACAAGGCAAGGAGACCAGACCCAAGAAAACATATACACAAAATTTATAGGACTATACAATGTACATGGAGCAAAACATATTTCAAGAGAAATATGGCTTCAAGAATTTTCCATGTACTGGCAGTTCAAGAAGTTCACCTATTAAAATTTGGAGAAAATATGAATCCTCACCATGTGTATTTGACACCAAATAGGGGCCTAGCCACAACGCCTCAAACTTCCCATGTTTTCCCTTATCTTGAGTTCTTGCATTCCACATCAATACCATGCTCCCTACTTTAAATTTCCTAGTTGAAGCTCTTTTATCATACAAGTTCTTGACTTACATATACATTTTGGTGTTTTATCATGAGCATCGCTTCTAGTTTCATCCAACTATATCAAGGCATCAACTCTATGTTGCATTTCATCACATATGTCACCATCATATTCTTATATAGACTTGTACATTTTTAGCAAGTTGTTTTGAGGCAATCTAGCATCTAGAGCATACACCAAACCAAATGGAGAGTGTACCATGGCTTTCTTGATAGTAACCTTGTCCACCCAAAGTGCAAGATTCAACTTTGAATCCCATGCCTTCTTATTCTTATCAATCACCCTTTTGATGATCTTCATCAAACTCTTGTTACTGGATTCTTCTTGACCACTCCCTTGAGGATGGTAAGGGGAAGAATAAGATATTTGTATTCCATGCTTATCACAGAAATCCATGAACTCATCTGATTTGAAACATATAGCATTGTTAGAGATAATATTTTCTAGGACTCCAATCTGATTAAGATACTATTCATCAGGAAATAAATCACCACTTTGCTTGTTTCCTTCTTGGTGGGGATTGCTTCCACCCACTTTGTAAAATATTCCATTGCAACAAGAATCCAAGAATGTATCCCACTAGATTTCTCAAATATTTCACCAATGAAGTCAATACCCCACTGTTGAAAAGGGGCCTGGACTGAAATAGACCTAAGTGGTAGACTCCTTGAGAATTTTAGCTTTCCTTCAAATATCTGGAAAGCATCACAAGTTTTAATAAACTTTTGGGAATCTTTGAAAACTGAGGGCCACCAAAATCTTTCCCTCAAAATCTTATGAGTAGTAGTCTTGGCCATGTAATGGCCACCACATACTCCATTATGCATTTCTTGTAAGGGTTTCAATACCTATTTTCCATCAACACATTTGAGCAACACACCCTTTGGACTTATCCATGAAAGCTCATTATTAATGATGACATATTTAGTAGCTTGTAACTTCAAGGTTACTCTCTCATTATCAGCCATACCTTGAGGACATTGCATGACCTACAAGTATTGAAAAATCCTTCTATACCACCCACAATTTTACATGTCATAGATAGGTGCAACCTAATTAACCTGGTTGGCCTCCAAGTTGGTTTCAACCATCAACTTGGATAAGCCTTGCCCTCTCACCAACTTAGTAATCTAAATATCAATATTTAGATACTCGATCTTGTTGGTCCATCTACACCTCCTTCTTGTGGTTTCTTATTGAGTGAATATATCCTTCATTGTTGCACTTGGAACAAAAGCTATGACTGTAGCTCCCATTAGGTATGTTCTAAAATTCTTCACAACCTTGACTAATGCATAGGCTTGCTTCTCAGTCATGTCATACTTGAGTTCAACAACTTGCAAATATTTTCTAAAAAATGGAATGGGTTGTTCCAAGCCCTCATCATTATTTTGTAGAAACACAGTAGCAATAGTATGAAAGGATGTAAAGGAGAATATATGCATAGGTTTAGAAAAAACTAGAGATTTCAACATTGGAGCCTCCTTTATGGCTTGTTTTATGCTTTTGAATGGTTGACTAGGATCCTCACTCCAAACCACCTTATCTCCCTTCTTCAACATCTTAGAAATAAAGTAGGTAATTTCTACAAAATTCGTTACAAATCTTCTTCAGAAGTTGATCCAACCAAAAAATGATTGGATACCTTTAGCATTCTTTGGCTATGGAATTTTTACTATGGCAGCCACTCTCTTAGGATCAAACCTTATTCCCTCTTTAGACACAATATGCCCAAGTAGCTTACCCTCCTTTACCCCAAACACACACTTCTTGGGATTCAATGAGATGCCATATTCTAGTGCTTTCTAAAACACTTTCTCCGGATGCATACAATGATCTTCTTCCTTTTTGTTGTATGCAGTCAGGTCATCTTGGTAAACAACTAAGAATATGTCTATGAATCCAACAAATGTCACATAATCTCTCTCTGAAAGGTATCTCCTACATTTTTCAATCCAAATGGCATTCTTACATAGACATATGTGCCCCATGGAGTTGTGAAAGTTTTCTTGTACTGCTCAAATTATTTGAATACCACCTGATTGCAGCCTGAGAATCCATCCATCATGGATAACAACTCATAGCCAGTTACCTTTTGTAACATGGATTCCATGTTTGGAAAAGGATAATTATCCTTCAAGGATGACACATTCACGTTTCTAAAGTCAACACAGAGCCTAATGTCACCTTTCTTCTTCTTGACTGGAACAAGATTTGAAACCTAGGTAGAATACCTGATAGGCTTAATGATCCCAACATCCCTCAATTTCACAAGTTCTTGCATATTAGGTTACAAAGTGGGATTTATTTTTCTCTTCTTTTTCCTGAAGAGTTTTGCATCCGGCTTCAAAGGTATTTCATGTTGAAATAGCTCTTCCCTATATTCCTTCGTTTCATCATAATACCATGCAAATACATGTTTGTACTTTCTCAACAAAGCAATTAGCATTGAATTTGACCTAAGGTTTCATCTTCTTCCCAATATAAACCTTTTTTGGAGCATTCTCTATTCCAAGATTGACTTCTTCCAAATCCTCTTTTTGTGTGGATTTTTGCTTAGCATTACTCTTATCAGGGCCATCAAAAACCCTTCCCAATGCTACCAGTCCTTTAGTATTTTTATTAGTTAAATAATTTCATTTCCAAATATGGTTTCCTTACCATCCACTTCCTCCACAAAGGCTCCAAAATCAATTTCTTGACCCTCATATTCATATACACATTGCAGTAACCTGAAGATATCCTCATCATCATTAAACAATTTGCTAGTTCTTTATGTTATCAAGAACTAGAGGTCTTAATTGCACTTCAACTTTTGAAATAACAACAAATGTAATACCATCTAGCAATAGAGTAATGTTGGCAAGTAAATCTACCACTCGATTATTGCTCTTGTCCAACTAGTCAATACCAAATGCATCAAACTATTTGATTGAATCCCATACAACATTCCTATATTGTCTCAGTCTAAATTTTTTAATGCATATTTTGATCTAACCTGAGAAACCACAAGTTTTGAATCTCCAATGACTCTTAACTTCTTAATGCCATGTTTCTCAGCTAACCTCAACCCTAGTATCAAAGCTTCATACTCAGCTACATTTTTTGTGCAAGAAAATAGTATTGAAAATGAGTACTTAAAAGTTTTACCATTATGAGATATGAGTATCACCCCTGCTCCAGCTCCTTCCTTTGAGAAAGCACCATCAAAATTTATATTCCACTGGTCATCATTGTTGGCTTGTTGTAACACTTTTTTATCAAGGGGTGCAATTTTTTTTCCTCTTCTTCCTATAACTTTTCCACTCTAAAATTATCCATGCTAGTGTCCACAAAATGAATTCTATCTTCCTCTTCCATAAACTCAATCATATGTGGAGCTCTGGGCTCCCTCACAAGCTTGATATCTTTCCCCTCAATTGGAAAATTTGAAAAGGACGTGTCACATTGCATGCTACCTCCCATGGAGGCACTCCAATTCCTTATTGGGTAGGATGTCCACCACAACTATATTCATGAAAAAATCCTTATCAAGGAAAGAAGCCAGTCTATATGGGACATCTTTTATCACTCCTATGACTAGAATCTCTCTTGAATCCATGATATAACATTTTCCATAGGCACAATTTATTTTCAATCCCATTTGCTTCATGATCTCTATCGGAATGATGTTAGATGAAGCTCCTGAATCAATCATGTAGTTCTTTAGAAGCTTACCATCAATAATGAGAGTTACATAAAATGGATCAATATTACTTGGGAAAGCTATAATAGTACTACCCAAGTAAATTTGAGGTATTTCACCAATGTCTCTCTCCATCACCCCATCACTTGATTTCCATTTACTTGAGGCTAAATAGACACCATTTCAGCTTCACAAACCTTAGTAGCATCATTAATAAGGGATATTTCCTTCTGCTTATGTTCTTCAATTCTCATCATCTCCATTAATGGGACTGTCACTTTGACTTGTAGAGAAAGAAAATGAAACATATCAACTAGATTATACTTTGGTAGTTCATAAGGGACTACACTATGTTCTTCAACTTGGACCTTTTGTTGCTCAAGATTCTTCTTAGACTCTTTCTTATCTTGTTTATTTTCTGGATCATCACTTGAATTTTGAGTCTTAACCTTAACAATTGAAACAACAACTTCATCAGGCTTCTTGGCTACATTATCTTTCTTGGCCCAAATTTTAGGTCCCTTACTCTCCTTTGCTTTGATCTCTTCCTTCTTAAACTTGACCAATTCTTCTACTCTATTCCCTTGTTTCTTTGCATTTTTCTCTTTCATGAACATACTGTTAGGCTTACCTTGATCACAATTAATAACTCTTCTTCTCAAGTCGTGAGTGTTCCTTTCTTTCTCTATCAATTCCACTATCATTTTCTTATATTCCTCATCATAAGGTCTTCTCAAGAACACATCCATTTCATCAGTTTGCATAGCACAAATTTTATCCTCAAAATCTTCATCCTCATCAAGAAAAATTTGATGATGGTGAGAGTCTAATTTTTGTCTTTGATAATCAACTTCAACTTCCTGTGACTCTTCTTCTGAAGAATAATATTCATTAACAAAATTTGATTTGTGCATGAGCACATGCACTTCCACATCATTTTCCTCCATGGGCTCATAATTGTCTAACTGAGTTTGTTCTTCAAACTGTCTTGCTACTGAACATGTTTGAGAAGCATGTGGCAGTTGGAAAACAGCACACCAGGGTTTTTCATCAGAAAAATTAACTATTTTTTTTTTGCAATGGATCAGGGGCAACTTTACTTTGAACATTTTTCTTATTGTTGGGATCTAGCTTCCTATTATGCCAATTGGTATTATAGGGATGGTGTTGCAGCTGAGGAGGTCTCTCATTTTTTGAAAATTGGGCTTTTCATTAGTAAGCCCTTTATCTTTACTTGCAAGCCTATAACTGATGTCTTTCATAGAGCTTGCAACTTTTTCAATCTTATCTTCTAGTGAACCCCCCATTTTTGCAGGATGCTTATCTTCTCTCTTAGGGTCCTTTAATATTTTAACATAATCTCTTCTCCCAACTTTGCATGTTTCTCTTCTAATGTTTTCAATATGGACTATCATCTTGAAATCCTCCCTCAAGTTTTGAGGATTCTTATCTAACAAGAGATAGCTTATTTTTACATCAAATGCATTGCAGTAGTTGACTAGACACACATTTTCATTAAGTCTCAAATGAGGAGGTAATCTTTTCATGGCCTTCTAAAATATTATGTTGAAATCAACAACTTTCTTGTTTTAACCTTTAGAAATATTAGTGAACTGATTCAAAAGGAACCTTGAATCAATTTTGTCAGCGTACTATTCTCTAAACACCCTCTTAAACTCTTCCCAAGAGCCAATACTCTCAAATGGCAATGATCTATACCATTCCTTGGAATCTTTAGTGAGTGATTGCATGAAAATATTCATCATCACATCCCCAGCTTCCACTTCAAAGTCATCTATCACATTGGAAAATGATTTTAGATGGTCTTCACCACTTATTACATTGTTACCAGAAATCTTAACCAAGCCAGGCCTAATATCCTCAGGGAATTGATTTGGATAACCAAGAATCTCAACAAAACATAATTGTTGGTACTTATCCACTTGCATTGACCTCTTTTTGTGAATTGATCTCTATTATTATTTTGAGGTTCACTGTCTTCTTGATTACCAGACTACTTGTTACATTTACCATTTCCACCCCCACCATCACCACCACCACCACTTCCTTCTCCATCTCCAGAATAAGTGTTCTTATTTTTATGGTTACCTCCACCTCCACCACCACTTTTACCAATAATACTTCCATCTTAGTCTTATGTGGATCAAATTTAGAATGATTAGATCTTGAAGATCTTGGATCAGGAATAGGGGTTTTGAGGAATGAAAACTTCCTTGCTATTTTTGCATTTGAAGCTTCAACCTCCATTTTGTTCAGTTCTTGCTACAAATTTTCATTTATCAATTGCAACCTCAATATTTTAGGATTAGGAGGTGCATTTGATGGAATAGATTTTTTCTTAGCATCCTTGGTGGACATATTAGTGGATTAAGTATTAGTGTTTGTATTGGTGTTTGTACTAGGGATGGTTTTCTTGGGCTAGCCTATAGGATTCTTTCACACTGAGATTAGATTTTATTCTCACATTCACAAATTAATGTGAGGCTATGCTATGGGATTTATCCCTTGGTTTGAAGTTCTCATCATTAGAAAAAAATTTACCCCTAGGGTTTGTCTCACTAGTTGGTAATTTATTATCCTTTTCCCAGAATTCCCACTTCTCTTCCTCCTTTGAAATTTCAAAGTGACTATTAGTGACTTCATTAGTGGGAAATCCTTCCTCATTTGTATCAAGCACACCAAATTCATGTTCCTCTTCATGAATATTTTTATTATAAAAAATTTCATTTAAATTAGTAGAAGCACTACCAGGATTTTTAGTGGACTTACTCAATTTAGCATTCTTTACTTTCCAGGTTGACTGTTTGTCCTTTGATGGCTTGGACTCCAGCTTCTTCTCAAGATGTTTCTTCATATAGATTTTGGTTCTTCTCATGGTGTCAATTTTCTTCTTAGAGTTCTCCCTCTCACTCTCTCTTTGAGAATTTAACCTTGCACTAGCACAAGAGACTTTAGAGTCACCACCCACTATATTGGGAAATACAAATTGATTACACTTTGGAGATGCACTCACAATATCAAAGAAGACTTTGAACATAACCTGACATGAAATGGAAAATGGAACCAAAACTCAATGCATTAAACTAGTTGTGAGTTATTGATGAGAATTTGCACAAATTATTCTCCAAACAATGAAGAACAATAAATATTTGACTCTGACTATACTAGATCTCACCTACAGACATTGGACTAGCATTGTCCCTAGTAGAGTCGCCAATTTGTTGTTTGTTTTTTAAGAACCAAACTTAATCTCAACAATAGTCTATGATTTTTTTATAATTCAATGATCAACAATGGCAAGGATTGGCCAACAACTAGGTGAAAGCTTGCCAGGATTTCTCTCTACACTTCGAGATTTGTAAGACCTAGCGGGGTGATCTTTACAATGTACTTAGTTATACTCTTGTTCCATTTACCATAGACATTGCAAATAATAGATACATTCTCATACATTGTAAATTAGATGAAATCCTTCAAGAATTTAGCTAATTCTTTAACAAATACTCATCTAAAGAAGAGAATGAATGACCTCTCATGAAAATTTAAAACAATTTTAGGTATATGAATGATTTCAACAAGGATTTTTTCTTTGAAAGGAAAAGCCGTCTCAATTACATCAAAGTTATCCAAATCAACAAAACAGTGTCTTATCAATGGGCAATGAATTCAAATTTGAAATAAATTATAATACAACAGTAACTAAACTTAGCATTTCTAGACTATTACGATATTGCATTACAATAAAACAACTCAAATTATTCCAAACAAAAACTACTTATCAAATCTTCATACTTAATCATATGAAACTATGATCTCATCAAAGCATTTTAATTAATTCCTTGAATTAAAGCAGAGACAAAATCATACATTCAACCAAAATGATTGAAGACCAATAAAAGGATCCTTGGTCATTTTATTAATAATTCATATGACAAAATACATAAGGAGAGAATTTGTTCTAGAATTTTCATTTCCCATTCAAATGTCATTACTGTTGTAAAACCATTATGCCTATTACAAACTCAAATTCATACCTAAGACTCAATACTAATTCTATTTCTTTATGCTTGAATCACAAATTTTTTTACAATGAGTTCAAAACTTCACCAACCAAAGACCCATGTAATTGGCCTTGAATTCCCTTTTATAAGAACAAGGGAGCAAGAAGCTTTGGGCCAAATTTCACATTTCAGTCACATTTTACATTTGACTTACTTTTCAATTTCAATTTCAAACATCCCCAAGTCAGTTATATTTGCATTTTGAGAGGGGGAATCACATAAGACAAAATTTCTTTCCCTAATGCTGGAGAAGATAGTTCCCGCTCTCTAAATGGCATCTTTTATCATTGTAGTAACACCAACCATGAGCAAAGCATCTTCTTGAAAAGAAAAATTATATTCCATGTGCCAACAAAGATAACAGATTTTTTAAACTAGAAAGAAATAAAAAGGAAACAATATAAACCACATCCACATCAACACCTTTTTCATCAACTTCATAACTGGCAGGAGATAATATTTTCCAATACTTCATCCAAGGCTTAATCTATGAACTTTTGAAGCCATGTATTATACTCCTCTTCAATAGGCCATTGCATATCTAGTAACTTCTACACCTTGGTATTATGTTGATTATACCTAACATCCATCAAGATCCAAGCCTCTTTAGCAAATACATCCAGGCGTACCTCAATTCCATTCATGTTGTTAACTACAACATTTAACATGGTGTTGTTAGTGAGGTTGATTGCTCTCTTAAAATGTGGGATTAGACCTCCCAAATCATCCTTCCAAGTAGAAAAGTCCTTGAATTCACCATCATCATTCAATATCTTTGGCATGGCATGCCCCTCCATGTCTCTAAACATCTTCAATTTATTTTGCAACTGCATACTAGACTTACAATGGAATGTTGTAATTTCACTTAAAATATCTATTACCTTAATCAAATTAGGAATATTAGTTGGAGCCTCAAGGTCATCTTGCATGTTAGGCATCATGAATTTGAGTTCTCCAACCCTAGTACTCCACTTTCCCAATCATTCTAAAAAGCACTTTGAACCTACACATATTTCTTGTGGGCCTCATGAATATTTTTATAAACATCCCACACATTGTCAGACTTGTGCAATAATTTTGTAACCTTGTGCTTTAGGATGTCATCAGAAATATTATCAACCACCTTGGCAGTTTCCTCCTTGGCTCTCTTAGCATTATTCTTCTCTACTTGCACTTTTTGCTTTAAAATTTAAATTCTCAATGGTAGGGTTTCCCTATCTTGTGTAGAAAAATTAGAAGAAGAATTTTTTGGAGAAGGAAAAGATCTTTGTGTTGAGCTAGCAACAATAGCAAGCACCCTATTATGCTCATCCATCAACTTATTGTATTTATCCAGCAATTTCACATACCTGTCTTGTGAAATCTGGGTTGTATCCACACTTAGCATAGCAACATGCATAGCTAACTATGCAACTGTAGTAGCTGTCATCTCAGTAGCCCTTTTTAAAACCATAGCACCAATCTCTTCCTCCATAGATTTGATCACCTCAGGTTTCTCGGTATTTGGTTCCATGGCCCAAATAGCAAGAGTGTGCAACTTTGGGCTAAAACCTGAACCAAACACCTTATTATCAAAATTCTCCTCAGAAATAGAAACATTGGGATCCTTTCTTATTGCATCTAGTGCAATAGTATATGAAAGCTCCCACCTAGGAAATAATAAAACTCAAATTCCTTTAACCAACTCCCTTGCCTCTTGGGGTATTATAGTTTCAATTTCCTTTATTATTTTATCCTCTTCTTCCTTTTCAGCTTCCTCTTGAAGTGAAGGATGACCCTTTCTTTTGCTTCTTCTATTCTCTTCTTGATATTAGAGCTTCTTAATTGGATGAAAAAGTCCCTAAAATCCTTTTTCTAGACAAAGGTATCATCACTCATGAAATACCTACACACCTTGATTCTGACATCATCATCTTGATCTTCATCATACTCCCATTTCACTATCATACTCATAGAAACATTAATGTTTAAAGCATCCTCCTTTTCAAGGGAAGGTAATCTTTGATCAACTTCTTGTTCCATGGGAACATGCTCTATAGATTCTTTAGATGCATTATCTTCACCACCCTACTTAGTTGTTGAATAAGTCACCAATGGGGTGACTGCAGGTTTCTTTCTTGTCTCCTTTGTCTGCACTGGAATGCCTTGAGTTGTGGAATGAGCCAATTGGCTCCTTGCTTATGCATCATGATGTCCCCTAGCGACCTTTGCTTTTATGTCAGCTCCTTTAACCTTATCAAAAAATATTTTATCTTTGAAATCCCCTAACATCACTTTAGCTTGCACATATTAGTCCTTTATCTTAGAATAAGGACTCACATAAAAGGGGTTTTCTTGTAACATCATTTCTTCAATGGCACATATCTTTCTCTATTAATTCTTCCTTTTTGCAACCTCTGCATTAGAAGACAAATTTCTAATTGCATCCTCTCTATTTAAGAATTGATGCTTCTTGTCATATCTTCCTTTGTATTTCCTCTCTATATCAATTACTCCTTTAGGATCATAGTATCTAACACTATCTTGTTTTGTCTGATAATTATTTAAAAGAGTGCCAAATATCCAAATCCCCTCCTTTGAAAAGCACACTAAATATGAAAATCCACACAGAGTTTATCAGTGATCCCTTCCTAGCATTTCTAAAATGCTCTTTGTACATGGCATCCAATTATGACATTATTTCCATAAATTCATGTATGTCAGATACATATACAAGTAGCCTGTGGGGTGGCACTAGAGATCCATAGATCCTGATTGTAGTGTAACTAGTATGTAAATACCAATCCCCCAAATTGAAATTTTGTGTGGTGTCTTCTTCAAACTCCAAAGGCCTCAAAATCTCCTTCACAACCCTTGATATTTTTTATACGATATTTAATCCCAATTACTCCATCACACCAAATTTGAAGCCATTATAGAATGTAACATAATTGGAGTCTGAACAATCTACATCCCAAACATGTGTCCACATTTATACTAGAAACTCATTATCTTGACTATCCCTCTCTCTCAACCTCGTGAAATTTCTCCATATTTTTATCAAATCCTCATTGAGTTGATCAACTATATGGGAATCATAATCAAAATTCTTGTTCTAATATTTGTTATGTATATCAATAGCCATCACCATTAGAGAAATATTCATCTTGATATCAAATTTCTTGTGCAAAGCTTGGCACATTACATAATCCATGTTCTTAAAATAATCCTCAAAATCATCACAATAAAAAGGCTCAAACTCCTTAGGCAAAAATAGTACACCTCTTTTGTTCAAGTCTTGCCTTCTATGCCTTGGAAAAACATTCTTTCTATAATCAAATTTATTTTTCTCATACTCATTATATAAGGCACAAAATTTGATTGAGTCATTAGTAGAAGGATTCAAGTTGAAAACCTCAACAATTTGGCTCCTAGTAATATCCAACATGGAAGAACCATCTAGAAATCTCTTGATTACCCTATCATTAGGGTCATAGCATCTAGCCAGTTCCAGGATCAAATCCACCTCCATAAATTTTTTTGGGAAAACTAGCTTGCCAATATCATAGGTCTAGAGATTACACATGGGGTGACTAGAAAATATTCTATTGAAAGCATAAAGAAACAAGTCCCAACCACTTTGAGGTAGCACAACATCACCAACCCTAGAAGCTAAGTCTTGAAAGTGGCTTGTCAGTATACCCTCACCAATTTTCCTTTTCCCAACTGGTTTGACCTCTGTAGTTGGATCCTTAGAAGCCTCCTCCATAAACAAAGAGTAATCTCTCTTTACAATCCTTTTCTTAACAGATGTTTCAAGAATTTATTTCTTACGTTTGTCATCCTAGGGGTTTGGTATTTTTTAAACTATTTTCTACTTAGGTTTCCTTTCAAATGCAAAAAATTCACTAGGATTACTTATTTTGCATGGTATTATGGAACTAGGGTTTCAAAATAATTGAGAATTGTAGCCTTAATTCTTCAAACACATAGGGTTTAGACTTAATTTCAATAAAATTGTATCCTACTTCCCCAAACCTATGTGAAATAATTACAATTCCCTTTTCAAACAGAGACTAGCAACCCTAACTGAAAACCCTAGCAATTCACCCAATTCTCAAACTACCCAATGTTATAAAATTAATCACAGGGGCATATAAAATTGAATTACCTAGGAATGACCAGTAGTTTTCTCTTTGAATTCTCTTCACCTGAAGCTTTCCTTCTCTTTTTTCTAAACTTGACCAATTCTTATTCTCTTGAACGATTGCAATTGTGAAAGAAAAGGACCCCTATATCCTTTAAAGCTTAGAAATGGAGCATCTTCACCATTAATGCTTGAAAGAAAGCTTGCGTGAGAAAACTGACAATTAGCCATTTAGGTTTGAATTCAAGTTGTTGATCTTTTTGATTTAAATATCATCATTGACTCTCCTTGACCATCACTTTTTTTCTTTCCACAAGTGTGCCTCCATGTGCCTCATTAGTCCTTTCGAACTCCATCACTCATCTCTATAATTTTATCGCTTGATCATTTGGAAGAGCGATGTGAAGAGTAGCCTTGATGAAGGGAATATTTTCCAAAATATTCACTTATCACCCATTTCTTGTTGCTATAATGTTTCAAAGTTAAACTTATACTTTAGTGATGTGGATTCCCTCAGTGATGCAAAGAGCTTTCCTTCATCCATCGCCCATCGTTGTAGTTGATTTGGAAATGAAGAGGCTTTCGACAACAGATGATATGTGCGATGGCACTGGATGTTGACAAGTGGCACAATCATAGCCCATGATTACTTACCTCTGATCACTCATCACTCAAATGAATTGAGTGGAAAATAGTTTTCTATGATGCAAAGGACTAACATGATGCAAAGGAGATGCAAAATCCATCATGCATCGTTGTAAAATTTTATTGAACATAAAGACTTCAATGACACAAAGGGAATCAATGATGCGAGGATAACACAAGCCATCACACATCGTTGAAGTGGGACAAAAGGACAAAATATTTTAGTGATCTGTGATGTGAAGGTAATACAAGTGGTTGCTCATCACAGAAATGAACCCAAGGAGCCAAAAGGCTTCAATGATGAGTGATGCAGAAAATTTTAGTGGCAAGATTTGTGCACATGCTTAAAAGGTTGTTCTTAAAGAGGGGCCACCTAGGCAAGATGAGGAATACAGAATTAAAATGCTTAAAACCATATTCAACATAGGATGTAAAGGACAAACATGTCCAATCTTTAACTTTATAAAATATTAACCCCAAAACCAAAGTTGAGAAGGTAATATTACATAATGGGTAGACGAGGGAGCCTAGGAATAAAGGGCCAGTAACTAAATGAATTTAAAGGCTCAAGTTGTAACTTAGATAATTGAGAACTAACCATAGCAATTCAAAAGAGAATTATACCAAAGAACAAGGATTATGAAAGAGAAAATATGCTAAAGTAAACTTCACAAATAGCATAAAACCCTAAACCCTTGTAACATTTCAGACCAACAAGCCATCCAAGTGAAGACATTTAGACCAGTGGAACATGAAAATTTGAGGGTTCCACGAAGAAACACACACCAAACTACACTAAATCAACAATCACTACACAATGACAACACACACTCTTCTGACTGCAACAACTAGCAATGCTACTACCTACTCCCCCTAAGAGGTAACCACCAACATTAGTCCAGAAAAAAGAATGAATCTTGAAATCCACTATACTGATGTGTAGACACATAAAATTGACCTAGGCCTACAAGCTTTATTTTCTCCATATTTCTTCTCAACATAATTAAAATATTTAATTATGTTCTATAGTCCAAATTTAACTATTAATTAAATAATTCTTAATTATTTAATTAATTCACATCTTTTATTCCTCCCGACTATTTAAATAAATAAATTACATTTATTTTATTTTAATACATCACTAATTTCTAATGTCTTCTTATAATTAAATAATTTTTATAATGTCACTATTTCTTCTCCCCCAACTTGATCCTTATTAGGCACATATTCAAGCTTTACTTAATTCTCCACAACCTTCTCTCTTAGAAAGTGATATCTGATTGAAATATATTTTTTCCTTGAATGCATTATTGGGTTCTTTGAAATATTTATTGCATTTGTATTATCACAGAAGATAGAAATCGGTTCATCATATACTACTCTAATATCCTTCAATGTTTTCCTCATCCATAACACCTATGTGTAGCAAGATGCTACTATAATGTACTCAGCCTCTAAGTAGATAAAGAATGAATCTTATTTCTTTCTTAGCCATGCTATCAATCTACATCCAAGAAAGAATGCACCACCACTATTACTTTTCTTGTGATCAACACAACCAACCCAATTTGCATCTGTATATGCACTCAAGGTAAAATTAGTATCGTTTGGATACCACAAGCAATGATCTGGAGTGCCCTTTAAATATTTGAATATCCTCCTTACTACTGCAACATGTGACTCTCTAGGGTCTTCTTGAAATATAGCCATAAGACAAACTACAAGCATGATATCCAGTCTAGTAGCAATTAGATACAGTAGTCCACCAATCATTGATCTATACTGGCTCTGATCAACTTTAGGAGATTCAACATTCTTGCTCAATTTGAAACCAATAACAATAGGAATACATACCAATTTAGAGTCTTCCATTCCAAAATTCTTCAACATCTCTTTGACATACTTTTATTGTGAAATGAATATATCTTTGTCTATTTGATTGATTTGTATCCCAAGGAATAAACTCATCTCCACAAACATAGACATATCAAACTCTTTTTGTATTTCTTCTACAAACTTCATACACATCTCTTCATTACCACCAGAAATTCATTACCACCAGAAATTATGTCATCAAGATACACAACCACAATCAAGATTTGATCTTTTTCAACTTTAAAGTAAATATTACTATTTATGGTGCCTATACTGAATCCTTGTATCAAATACTTATCCAGCCTTGCATACCAAGCTTTGGGAATTTTCTTCAATCCATATAATGCCTTCTTCAATCTATAGACCATATTTGGTTTCTTTGATAACTAAAACCCTTATGGTTGTTCCATGTATACTTCTTCCAATTCTACATTCAAGAAAGAAGAATTCACATCCATTTGATGAACTTTAAAGTCCTTATGTGTTGCAAAATCTAGAAACATCCTGATAGCATCCATTCTTTTCAATAGAGAAAATGTCTCCTCAAAACATATTCCTTCAACTTGTGAGTATACCTTACACACAAGCCTTGCATTGTTTTTGTTCCAATTATATTTTTATTTGCATGTCTTGGGACAAGTTCCCAAGTTTGATTCTTCTCAATCTATAGTAGTTCTTCTTCCATATCCTTTATCCAATGTTCATCTTTGCATGCCTCAATCACTATTTTGGGTTCAACTTCAAAAAGTAAACATAGATTTACCTCTTCAACAAATTTCCTTCTTCTTAACACACCTTTTATTTTTTCTCCAGTGATCTATTATTTAGAATAATTCCTCTACAAATACTTAGGGGTTCTAGGGGTCTTTTCCAAAGCTTCTTCCTCTTCAATCTACACTTCCTTTTCCTTATACTTTTATTTTTCTCTACAAATGGGCTCATCTGATTCATATCCATCTATAACCACTAAGTTCTGAAAATCTTCATCAACCTTGACACTTGCACTCTCAACAATATTTCTTAGTCTTTTTTTGTAGCACCACTAGGATTTTCTTTTAGTAGAATATCCAAGGAAGATTCCTTCATAATATCTTGCATCAAAATTTCTCAAGTTTTATTCATCTCTTATGATATAAAATTTTCTTCTAGACACTTTGAAAAACTTGACAATAGGAATCCTTCCATACCACAACTTATAGGGGGTCTTTGTGTTGTTTCCTTTTTCTTGAAATTTTTTAAGTATATAAAAAATAGTATGAATTGCTTCTCTCCAATATACTTCTGGTAGGTTAGCTTTTTTCATCATTGTCCTTGCAGCTTCTTGAATAGTCTTATTTTTTCTTTCAACCACTACATTTTGCTAAGGAGTTCTAGGGGCAAAAAACTACCTCTTTATGCCATGATTCTCACAAAACATGTTAAATTCATTGGAGGTGAACTCTCCACCTTTGTAAAATCTCAAAAAAACTATTTTTATGTCTATTTAATTCTCAACCATAACCTTAAATACTTTGAATCTATCTAGGGCTTTATATTTTTCTTTAAGAAAAGTAACCCATGTCATTCTAGAATAATCATCAATCAAAAGTAAGAAATACCTATAACCTTGACGACTTCTTACTCATGTAGGACCACAAATATCTATATGGAACAACTCCAACAATCCAGTAGTATTTTTTTCTTTTCCTTTGAAACTTCTTGTTTTCTTTCTAATTTGACAATCCTTGCAGACAACATTGATAGGCTTTGTAATCTTTGGCAAATATCTCACTTCTTGAACTAAACTGATTCTTACTAGATTATCAAAAATTAATGTGATACATCGTCTTGTGCCATATCCAAATTTAATTAATTTGAGTCATAAAGCAATGACCATAAACACCCTTGAGATGATAAATATTCCCACCTATCCTTATTCTAGCAACAATCACAATTCTAGATCCTTTTCTGATCTCACATCCATTATCTTAAAACATAAGATTGTATCCTTTGCTACACATTTTTTGAACACTCAAGAGGTTATTCCTTAAACCCTTGACATATTAAGCATCATCATTATTATGCTTTCCATAAAAATTGATTGAACCTATTCCACATATCTTAGCACCCAAATCATCACCAAATCTAACAAGTCCTCCATAGTACTTTTCAAGCTTAAAAAAATAGCATCTTCAGTCATATGATTAGAGCATCCACTATCAATGATCCAATAGTTCTTATCCTGTCTAGCATGAAAAGTAGATACCAAAGTACCTTTAGTCTTTTCCTTTCTCTCTAGAGGGCATTCCTTCACACATCTTTTAGAGTTATTAGAAAAAAAACATTTTTTAAATCCATGAACAAGCATTCATCATCATCATCATCATCATCATCGTCTCCATAATCAGATTCATCATTAGAAATACTTCTCTAACCTAATAGCTTTTTTTTATTCATCTTACCTTTGTTCTTGTTTTTGTCATTCACAACTTTTTTTGGATATCTTGAAACATAGTGACCTATCTTTCCACAACTAAATTTTTTGAAAGGAAACTTACCTTTATACTTACTAGTACCCTTTTTCATCCTTCTCACAAAGTTGGCTTCCACATCATAGAGATTCGTCCTAATATAATTCTTCAATCTTCTCTAATTTTCCATCCTTAAAAGAAGCCTCAACTTTTGCACCATTATTTGTACCAAATGTTGGTATATGGAGCCTAATTAGACTCGAAGGTTAAATGTTCCCCAATTTTATTAGCACGGTTTCCCCCCAAATTATTTAATGGGGGTTTGGGGGTAGCACCCCCAAGATGGGTTCAAAGGGAAGTACCCCTGCAAGGTTTTTTTTTATTGGCCAACATAAAAAAACCCTATTTTGTAACCAACATAAGGGTATATGTAGGATCATCATGGAAAAAATAGGCCCTTAAGTGGTGAAAAATTCAAAAAAAACAGAGTTAGGAAACTTGATGTAAAAATTTGAATAAGATCTATATTATTTTAAAAATATGTAAGAATAGAATATGTAGCAAATTGAATGTAGTTTCTAAACTACTAGGTTTTTTTTTTTTTAAATCTATTTGGTGAAAATTTGAAATTTCAATGTAGTAGTACTTAAATTTTAGGAAAAATAAGAAGTAGGTGTCTATCCGACCACCCTAACCATATAAAATGATATATTTTTTTATAATATTTTAGATATAAGTAGAGGACTCATGTCAGATGTGATGCTTATTTTTTGTAATTTTTTCCAAATAAATAATTAATTATGAATTTCTTATTACAACTTTTAAAAATATAAACACTGTATGTCTAACCACCTTAACTTGGTCAAAAATTCATGAAATTCAATTTTTTTTTTTAATCCTATAGTATGTAAAGCATAGAATGTGACATGTTTGATTCAAAAATGTGATACCGTTTGAAAGCTATAGATGTTTTCAATCAACCTATCAATCAGGACTTTAGTCGAATTTAAATAGAAAATGAATAATAATTATTTATTAAATTCAAAGTAAAGAATAATTTATATTGGTGGAAAGATGAGAATCTCCTTTAAAAACCCTTTTCGTTTCATCAATTTTGGGTAAAAAAAAGTTATCAGCCACATACCCTACACATACCCATCATATCGCCACTTTTTGGCCCATCATGATCCTGCACATACCCATAAGTCTTGATAAAAGGCTAAGGGTTAGGGTTTACATTGATATTGTATTTTTTAGCATTTACAGTAGTATTTAGTTGTAAGGGATTACTAGTTGTAATTGGTTCGATTTGTTGGATAATAATATTGGACTCTTTGTTGGTGGATGTAGCCCGAGTTTGGGTGAACCATGTTAAGAATTGTCTCTCGTTGTTTTTATTTATGTGTTTTTCATTCCTTTGTTTAATCTTTATTTTCATTTAATTAATATTTTTTGCATGCAATTCCTAACACCAAATTCTCTCATTTCAAATATAGTTAGAGAACGATACAATTGATCTCTAGTATACTAATCTAGATTTTCAAATTCCTCAACAGATAAAACTTTATGACTATAAGCTTTAGGAAGGGTTCTAAGAATTTTCTTGACCACTTTTGATTCTTTGAATTTTCCACCAAGACCTTTGATGGAGTTGACCACTTCATCTACCCTCTCCATGTAGCTTGTAATATTTTCACCTTCAAATATTTGCAAGTTCTCAAAAGTGATCTTCAAATGCTACATCTTAGCTTGTTTAACATTATCATCTCCTTCATAAATGCTTTCCAATTTTTTCCATATTTCTTCAATAGTTTTCAAATTCATAACTTTGACTAATTTAGAATTTGTAAGGATACTTAAAGGATCATACCTTTATTTACTAATTCTTTCATAGGCACTAATTTTAGCTTTAGTGCTCAAACCATTTGTAGGCATAGTATATCCATTCTAAACTAATTTCTAGACATCAAACCCCAAGTAACAAAGAAATCTTTCCATCCTTGTTTTCCAGAATGCAAAGTCCATTCCATCAAACATAGGGATTCCCTTCTTGTTGAATGAACAAGACAACTAAGAGGGGGGTGAATCAGTTGTACCAAATTAAAACATCAAAACCCTCAACAATAATTAGACCCACATGCATTCATTAAACCCTTAATCTGCTATAATGTCAAAACATGAAAAGTTGATAACAAAAATTGAAACAACCAAAACCATGCACAAGAGATTACTAGATTTACATGGAAAACCCTATAAGGGAAAAACCATGGTGAGGATTAGTTCACAATATAAGTAATTGTAAAAATGGTACAAAGAGGCTCATTGCTAGAATAGGAAACACTATCCAGAAAGGCTCACAATCTAGGCTCACTACCAAAATATAAAGAAAAGAAGATAGAATGTTACAAAGAGAACAAAATCTCAATGCAACAAATATTCCACCACAACAGCTCCAACAACACTAGTAGCCTTCAAGAGATCAAGATACCTCAACTCACTGCATTCAATAATCTTGCATTATAGCTCACATTGTAATTCACACTTATTCACTTATTTTTACATCACAACACTCAACCCTATTCCACACTTCATCTTGCATCAATTCACATTTAATTTATACCATCCACAACTTGAAAAACATCTTCAAGTCGGATACACTCTTCTTACAATTTACAAATTCAAAATAGGTCAGCACTAAGCACTCCTACGGTGGATAGGAATGAAAGTGGACCAATACAAAACTTAACTAGGGCCTAGATCAACTCTCACACACCACACTATGCATTCATAAATGTTCAAACATCTTCGAATGTAGTGTAAACACCAAGTCGACTATTACCCATGCAAACACCATTAAAATTTGTATCACACGCTTCCTTAAATCCAAGGATGCCTTGAAAACCACATACCATTGTAATCTAGGGTAAAATTGTAGGTTAATGTAAAATAGCATAAAAATTAACCCTAAACCAACAATAGAGCACAAATAAGCATGAAAACATGAAATATAAAGCAACATTACCATAAAGTCTTCATGCAATCATTGATTGACTTCCATTGCTCTTCTCCATCTTGCTTGAATGTACTTAATTCCCTCATATTTGAGTGTGCAATAATAAGCCTATGACAATGACTAGCAAAATATTGAAGATTGTTGTCCCACACTAGCAACATGTACTTGCATATGAACTAGATATGTCAAAATGACAAGACTAGGGTCTTTTATAGAAAATACAATTTTGAATGAAGGGTTAAGATTGAATGTCAATAAGATGTCTCAATCAATGGCCAAGAATGAAAGATGCAGTATGGAATATGGGTTAGAGAAAAAATAGGGCAAATGATAAGAATGAATGGCTAAGATTGAATTATAAGATAATTCAATCAAGGGCTAAAGTTAAATGAGATGTAATATTTGATGTGGAAGATAAGATTGGCATGGATAAAGAGGTTGTAGGAGAAATTTAAATGAATAATTAAATAATTAAAATATTATTTAATAATAGAGGACATGTGACAAGCTAATTTTTGAATTAAATAATAATTTAATTCAAAAATAGAAGGAAGATGACAAATTAGTGAGTAATTAAATAAATAAATTTAATTAATTAATCAAAAGAGGAAATATAAAGCTAGGAACATATAATTAAATAATTAAAATTATTTAATTAATAGAGGACTTATGACATTAGGAAATAATTAAATAACTAAAATTATTTAATTTTTAAGGATGTCAAAGGTGAATATTGGAGAATTAGAAGTTGGAGGACTAAGACAATTTTTAGTGTCTATATTTTTCCCCTCTTTGATACAATGTAGTCTATCATGTTGTGTCAAAGAAATTCAATCAAAATATGCCTCAGTGAAAGCACTTGGTGGATGTATGCCCCCTTGAAAAAAATTGGAAATTGTTCTAATAAGTCAATTGGATAGCCAAGAGAATGGTGGTGATAGAAATTATTTTTTAGGTCATTTAGGGGATCAAATTTAGGTTCAAAGTGGACAAATAGTGCATCCAGTACACTTCCGTACTGCAAACCATAGAAAACCCTAGGTTAATTGCCTATAAATATTCATTTGATTAAGAAATTTTCTCATTTGTGCATTGCAAATTTAGAAAATTGGGGGCTCTAGGAGAGAGAAGCTAAGAAGATGTCACTGATTCCACACTTTGCACATCAAGGCTATTGCATTTGTACCTTCCATCGACTTGAGGGAGCAGAGGACCTGGTAAGTACTCCAAACCCACTTTGTCATTTTTTTATTTTTTGTGCATTTAGGGGTAGGAATCGTAACACCTCACCGTGTGAACCCCAAAGGACAACAAAACAATGCACAATTTTTTTTTTAAAGAGAAACATTGCATGAGATGAATATGTACATTCATTACATGAAAAGAAATTATGCATTTACAAAGTCATCTACGTTCTCTAGGGTACATGAAATGGTTATTACGAAACCTAAAATTTTATCAAAATGAAAGCGAATAAAAACCAAGATTACATAATGATGACATACAACCATTAATGATCAAAAGAGGGGAAAAAATATTCATCATGTATTACATTTCAACTCATAGCTAAATATTACAATGGTGGAGCATTTTTCCACATATACAACTCATCATGGAAGCAACCGTACATTATATTATGCTTCCCTTATATCAACGGGAAGAGTACATCAAGTACAAGAATGATACATCAATGAAGAATAAGGTACAAAGTGAGGAACAATATGCAACCAAGTGAAGCTCTAGAAACTCTGCATTCGCTTTTGCATCATGAACACAACCTGGAAACCCAATGGGGTGCATAGCACATTCTACCTGACCACGTGGACCCGAAGGCCCACCCCCCATGCTAGGAGTTGATAGGAAAGACCCACAACCAAGATAGATAAGAAAAATGATCACAAGACCAAACCACAAGGTCAACCAAAACATAACATACAACAATCTCAATGACCACTTACAAGGTGACTGCTTCTAGAGGCATACAAAGGAAAAGAAAGGGATATTATGGGAGAGTGTCATCGCACAGTCCTATCATGGGTTATCCTGACTGCCTTTCACTAGGTGTCGACCCCCATCTATGATTATCCTGACTACCTCTCACTAGGCCCCGGCCCCATATGGTGACACGTGCGAGACCACTAGCCTCTCATGAGGATGAGGTAGTGATCTTTCCAACCACGACCTTCTCAACCCACCCTTAGTCTGCAAAAGCACTAACAACATGGATGAGGTATCTTACTATATTAATTAATGTGTTATTTACTAACCAACCCACTAGTTTATTTTATTAGGTTTTCATTTGTTTAACCAACTCTTCCATGGGTTATCTTGACTGCCCCTTTGTGCGCCGACCCACATGAAGAGCCACCCTCCCCAATAGCCCTAATATAAAACTTTACAACAACTAGGGGTGTACCAAACATAAAACACCAAAAATTACCAATCCGAGTACAAATGCGAGGCGTGGACCATCTCACCACCCAACCATAACAAGAGGAAAACTACAAAATAAGGTAACACCCACAAGAGTTTCAAACTAATAATTGAATCAAAAATTTCAAAATCAAATCAAAGAAATCCAACATAAACCCGTTACCCAATGCCTTAGGAAGCCTATAACACCAACTTTCATATACTCCCAACTAAAGGGTACACAAATACTTGGGTTCCCAAAGAACTCACATCAAGACTTGGCTTATAAACTCGTCAAAACGGAAAATAAATCAATGTAGAATTCAATCAATCAGGAGAACACAAGAAATCGAACTTTAACCTCCCAACACCATTTCATGCAACAAAACTTAAAAGCATATTGCATACTCCACTTGTTTAAACATTTCTTTTCAATTTGATAAATAAACCAACTCAATAAGAACGCAAAAGGATTAACCATTTGATAATAATCTAACTTCAATTTTTACTTCTTTAATTATAATACTCAAATAAATCAAATCTCTCCTTATTAGATATTCAAGAATCACACACTTTATGACTATATTGAAATTATTTAATTAAATAAAGAACTTATGAAAACCTACAGTAGGTATACCATCAAATTAAAAATTCTTAGTCTATACATTTGTTACTTCAAAATAATAGATTTAATTAAAATGTAATATATACCTTTGATTATTATAAACTAAATAAATTTAATTAAAATCTAGCATAAACAATTTATCTACAAATCACAAATCTAATATTAAAAGAATTTGTAAATAAATTTAACTTTAAATAAACTTGCAATTAAAACTAATTTTAAATGCACTTGAGAATCACTCTAATTTAAATGTATTATAAAATAAATATGATTTGAATGTATTTGAAAATAAATCAAATTTTAAATGTATCTGTCCAATAAACACAACACTTATTTACATTTTAACATTTCGTTCATAAGAAGATCATTAAAATATTTAAAGAACTATGATCCAAATATTTTTGAGTAATTAATTTTCATGGAAAAATAGTAAATTATAAGAGCACAAAATTCAATTTTACTTTTTACCTATTCATTCATGAAGAGATCATTTAAAAACTAATTAAAAGACTGGGTTAAAACAAATACCTATTTACTCCACTTTAACACGAGCAAATTACCTTAACATACAAATATAAAAGAAACACATCATTTCTCAGTAACAGGGAAAGTGGAATAATATTAATGTAACTAATTCCCTTTTCTGTAACGAATTAGATACCCAGTTTACCCATAACTATCCATTTTTAAAGCTCTTTTGTAACTTTTAAATTATACTATCCAATATGATTATTCAAATTTACTAATTTTAAAAGGCATTCTACATAGCCAATTACATTTTGTTTGTACATCAATTAAAATAATTAAGGAGATCATATTATATAAAATACAACCCATTTTCTTTTTAAGTAATAGTAAATATAAATATAAACATATTTTGTGAACATCTATATATACTCTTTTACACTACCGAATTACTTTTAATTATAATCATGTTGTCCCTATTTAACATATTTATAAACGACTCAATACACATTCAAGTAACAAACTTAAAAGAAGAACATTTAAATCTTCATTTGCCTTTTATTATTACCTTCTTTATAAAATTGATCCAAATATTAAAAGAAGTTATATAAGCACATTTTGAAATATCCAAATGAACACTTAGCACAATCGAGTTAACTTTAATTCACACGAACATAGTAAAATATTTTAATAATTAAAGACACTAATCATACCCATTCTACTCATACCCATTCTACTGATCTAAAATCACATAATACTAAACCATTTCTTTAAATTAAAACATAATACATAAACTTCTTGTATACACACATATAAATTTTACTAAAATGAATAATGGTTTACCACTAAACAAAGTTAACCAATAAATGCAAGTACTGGAACAACAAGGCTAAAGGGAAGATTAAATATCTCCACACAATCTTATGTCTAGCTATGGTAATGAAAAACCCCTCAAGGATTACACGGGAATCTTCAGGAAGACACTACGCAAACTGGATATAAAGTGTGCAAAACAAAATCTCCATTCTTAAGACTTTTGAAATGAAATACATGCAAGGAAAAAATTAAAAAAAACCAACCTAGAAATTTGCAACTGCAAATGAAGACGATATGCGGTAATTCCCCAATTCTTTCTGCTGAAGAACTCTTTCTTTTAACTTTTACCTTTTTCACCCTATACAGTAAAAATCTCTTTTCTTTTAAAATTCAAATTCTCTCGTTATCACGTTTTTGCCAAAAAAATTCCCCACCATCATTTTTCCAAACTCCTAAATAAATCAAGGAAGAATTTTGTCATTTTTTAGATAGGTGTCAATTTCACAATTTCTAATTTAACACCCGTCAATTACCTTTTACCCCGCTTAATCACCTAGAGGAAAATTCTTTATTTTAGAGAATTTAGGAATCTACCCCCACTAATAGTTTGATTGCCATTGTGGAAAAAAAATTCATCCTTAATTTAATATTTTAACTGTTAAAATACATCATACTTGATTAATTTAAATAAATCTTTTACGGTGGTAAAAACTTTTATTTATATATATATATATATATATATTTAACATTATATTTCAGATGAAATATTTTATTAAATTCCTCTCAACAATTAGTTTAAATTTAAACATAAAATTTATTAATAAGTGGATTATCACTCCACTATATTTTAATTTAAATTAACCATTATTTAAAAATACAAATTTGAGTTTTATTTTTATTTTCGTCATAGTAAAACAATAATATAAATTATCAAATCGTTATAACCCTTAGATTAATTTAATATTTTAATTATTAGAATTCTCTTAAAAAAATTCAATAATTTAATTTATTACTTTAATTAAATCAATATTACAAAAAAAGACGAGCAATGAAACCCAAAGCAAAGCCTGAACAAAAATAAACAATGACTATGCCCAATACTTGAAACACACTAATTGTCCAATTATCATGAATGACCAAACAAAACAATGTTAAATGAATAATTAAAATGAATGACATGAACAAAACGATACCATAATAGAATGGGGTACTAACAGACAACATCGTCAAACAATGACAGGGTGACAGACTAGATTGTAGGTCTTTCTTGTCAACTCCATTTTCAACTTTGTACCCATTGGGATTTATGAGGCTCGCCCTGTCCTGATAGTGCAAGTGCAATCAAGGCTTGGGTACCTGCAATCCTGCATAAAACCAAGTGTCGAAACAACATATACATCCAATGTTGTACACACCGTGAGAGAGAATTACAGTGTGGCAGGGCACTCATGGATGAGTGATGCAACACCGTCCCTCTCACCCGAACCTCAATCAATAACCATATTCTAAATATCATTATTAAACAATAAGTAAACAACTGCATAAGCATAACATCAAACACATATGTCCACCTATCAAAAGTAACAGTGTCATAAACAACCAAGTCCAATAAGCAGAAATGTCAACCAACCAAACAACATGATGAAACAGCCACCAATATAGTCTCGAGTATGCATCAAACATAAGTAGTATCTGAAAGGCATCAATCACACACAAAAAGTATCATTAGAGTACAATAACACGGGAGGCGCTATAGGAATAATTTAGTAGGAAATTATGGTGAGCGTCATTCACCACAATTGCATTCATAAACGATGCAGGTGGCTATAGTTCACCTTAATTGCCTCATCGTGATGCAATTTCTAGGGCATAGGGGGAGTAGTTGTGGTGTGACACATTTGAAAAGGTGTGTTGCATTTTCTTCCTACATTGTACTCATGACCAGGAACGACGCAATCGACAGATAATAGTGCAAGTGCAAGGGGGAATGATGCAACTGATGAGGGGTCAACCACAATTGAACCCAATGATGCATTAGTTTAACCATGTGACACAATTATAGTTGCAAAAAAAATGTGCAAGAATGGTGATGCGAATGATTTATGCAACGTAATTGACTGGTTAAAAATTTACCCCAGTTTAGGATAAAATAACTTGTCCAATTTAGGTCTAATAGGTCAAATGGAAATTTTCAATTGACATAATGAATTTTGCGGTGACCTTATGTTGTTCTTCCCCTTATCTATACTAGGGAGTCACGACCAACGAAATTTCTGCTTCAGGATCAACTATCAGATGCCAAGAAGAGGGCACTATTAGATCTAGGATTGTACTATGTCACCTATATGCCCATTGTTAAGGAAAATTGAGGGATGTTGATAACACTTGTGGAGCAATGACACTTCAAGACTTGCACATTTCACCTACCGACCAGGGAGGCTACTATGACCTTGGATGATGTGTACAAGATATTACGGTTACCAATTCATGAGGAGTGGGTGAGATATGATCCCATTTGAGGGTTGTAGTCAATCTGTGACCACTATGACTATGAGGACATGTTAGAGCTTGGTGTGCAGGGTTATGAGATCCGATGGGAGACCCTAGCAAAGAGATATGATAGATTTTATTGCACTTTATGCACATTGATCACTGGCATCCTGATTCTAAACCATAGGGCCATGGTTTTCCAATAGGGTGGGGAGAGGTGTTAGCAGGGATGATGCAAGATGAGATAGTCTATGCTTGGGGACCCTACTTGTTGGGTATGTTGTACTTTCAACTGCATGACATCGCATACTGAGGTGGACAAAGCATGAGCTGGAGGATGACACTATTGATGGTGTGGGTGTGGGAGCACATCGTTGTGTTCCAATCGATGGTGGGGCAACAGTTGGGAAATGGGATGTTGTATGTGTATTTGTATGGTGGTGCTATGACGTAGATGCATGTCATCAATATAGGGTATTGGAGACATGGCCTAGATGTGTTGGCTAGCTTCATCTAGAGGCCTTACAGGGATTGTCAGCAATGGGTAGATGAGGATGAGCATTTTCCATGGTGCCAATAGCCTAGATATTTGATCGACCATGCAGTGCAGTATCAGTACATCATTGAGATGTACTTGCCAGAGTAGGTTAGGCAATAGTTCAGAGAGATATAGGGTGTACTTGTGGGGATAACTGAGTTTGCACGTTCCTCATGGGAGGTGCATCCATGGGATAGGTTATACCAGTTATTAAAGTCGAGTGGGATATTGATGCATTGCAGCTAGTGCAGGAGGCATGGAGAGGGGGTGTAGTAGATCCAAGGAAAACTATGAAGTATGAAGCATGGTGGTTGACACATAGGATAGTTCCATATAACAACCCTGATCATCTAATCCCTATAGAGTGTAGAGGCAAGGGACCATGAGGCCTAAAGGGGGATAGAGGATAGAGGGGTGGAGGAAAAGAGGATGGAGGATGGGGAGATTATGAAGGGGATGATGGAGGAGGTAAAGGAGGAGATTGAGGCAGGTGGAGGAGAGATAGGAGATGGCAAGAGGTGAGACCTTTGTCACTGATCCATGAGGAGGGTGAGGAGGAGCATCCAGAGGAGAGGGTGGTGGAGGGAGAGCAACATGCGGAGGCACCAACTTTGGAGGTAGGACACCAAGATATAGAGATGGTAGAGGTTGAGGTAGAGGAGCATCTAGAGGAGGAGAGGAGGGAGGAGGCAGACATGGGGGAGGCCAAGAAAGTCCTCTGAGAGAGGATTGTGCTAGCAGTGGATGTAGAGGAGGGACTGGAGGAGGTAGGAGTTGGAGGTGATGATGGGTTAGGCGATTAGTAGATGGATTTGTTACAGGAATAGCTAGCATAGGCGACAACCAAGATACAAGCATTAGAGGCCGATGTGGGGGAATTGAGGTTAGAGAGGGATGGGATGAGGATAGAGAGGGACACCCTATAGACTGAGAGGGATACAATTGTGATCAGGTGGCAAGAGGCGAAGTATAGGATTATAGTTTTTATTGCTACCTATAGTGGTACACTAGAAGATATGGATCAAGAGATTGTCAAGGTCACTCAGAGAGAGCAGTATTATAGAGATTTATATGAGGTCGAGATACCACCCAAGCGTAGGGCACCAAGTGCATTAGAGGCACTGAAGAGTGGTAGATCTCATAGTAGACACTCTCATAGCAGGTCACAAAGTAGCAAAGTATCGGGCTCGACACTATCCACTCCATATGACAAGCCATCATTAGAGCTCAGGTCATCAGGCTTGCCATGACAGTCACCTAGATGGGATGAGGGGAGCTCTAGCTAGAGCCTATTTTGACATATATATTTTAACACTTGTATTTTGACCATAGAGCCTGCCATCTCCATTTTATTATATATGATACATCTCGACATTGTATTGTGACACTTTTTGAGTGATATATGATATAATTTTTGGTGGAGGTTTATGATATGCAGTCTTATGTTATTATACTTTATGGTTATGATTATGTTATGGATTTTTGTGCATTTATGATGTTTATTTATGTGTTCTATGTGATCATGTGATGATGTTATATGTTAATGTAGTGTAAATGACGTAGATTATGGTATGTTTAGGTGATATATGGATGTATTTTTAAATGTTATGTAATATGATGTTCATGGCCTATGAATGTGATGATTACAAATGTCTAATGTGAATGTAAAATATGATGTATGATATCATTATAATTATGCAACACTTATAAAATGTTGATGCAATGTATACGTAATGTGATAAATGATAGTGGACTATGATGTAATGTAAAATGAAATGACATGCCTAATATTTTATGATATGACGTCATGATGCAATGTAACGATGATGCCATATGGATGCATTCTATGTTGTATTTTCTCTTGCAAATATATATGAATTGTTACAATGATTCCTATTATGATAATGTTATATATAATGTTTCCTAACATGATCATGTATGCAAGATATTTTTTTTATGTGTCACAAGATGCTATCAAGATGCAGGTAGAAGAAATGTTAACGTGGAAAATATGGATGTTAGGGTGGTACTAGTGGAGACAACTTGAAGATGTATATTTTTTCAGGAAAGGATTTGCATTAATCATCATTGGGCAGTAAAATGTGACAAATGCACAACAAACACCATGGTATGACATAGACCAAGGTGTGCAAGGTCATCCATTTGCAAAATAGACAGTCACAAACAAGGAATGTCCTAACTCATACTAAAGGAAAAGTTTCCCCAGTCTTTTTTCCAAGACAATCCACAAACATCAATCAGAGAAAAGAGTCATGAGACATCATCACTCTAAATCCTTCATGGGACATCCTCGAGAGAGCTAGTAACCTGACTCAAAAATGAATCAAGAAAAGATAAGACAAAGTATCCTACAAATTCAATAGCCATTCAAAGTGTTTGCCAAAATTTGATTTTTTGGCGTTTACTTGACTAGGTGATTGATGAATTGATTGTTTGACAATGCCTAGTTTCGAGAGGGAAATGTGTTTTATAAGACATCAAGTTTGGTTTCGATCATGTGACTACCTATGTAAGGAAAATGAAAAAATGTGATTAATGACAATTTCTGGTTTTAGGAAGGACACATCATGTATAAGACATAAATTTGACTAGTTTGATGTTTGACGTTTGACCATTTTGACAATTGTCTAATTTGACTGGGTGACTCTATTGGCTTGTTTATCTTATTGGTGCATGACTTGTTTGATGTTTCGATGATTGTTTGTGTCCAAGTTGACAATGTCTGGTCTATTATGATTGACGTGACAAACCTTAAAGGAACAACCTAGGTGGCATCGAGGGCTCATCAATAGATGGCCTTTCCTACATAACAATGCAAAGAGACCTCGTAGTTTGACATGACTTGACTTTGTTTTACTGACCAAGGATTGAATCTTGATTTGAATTTTATTCAAAAAACCCTAAAAGGACTAACCTAATTTCTTGAGGGCTCATCAATAGATGGCCTTTCCTATGTTTATACACAAAGGAAATGTAGTTTGACTAGACTTGGGCTAGTATGACTGACCTTGACTTTATTTTTGGGATTTTTGCAACTTATTTGGATGTTTTTGTGTTTTTGACATGTTTTGATTTTTTTTGTATTTTTGAGGTCTTATGATTTTTTTGTAATTTTGGGAATATTTTAATTTTTTTCTTTTGATAAGAGCAAACTTTTTAAGATCTAATGATGTAGGTCAATTATTTTCCCCCAATTGGGTATAAGACCAATTTATTAGGGGTGAAATGGAATATGATATGAAAGGAAAAAGGACGCATGATGCCAATCATTTTAGGCTATGAATAGATAATCGGGCATTATTATGGATGTCAAGGAGGTATGGATGCATAATGGAAGGGAAAGCCAAATGGAATGATGGTAGACGATGGAGCAAAAGTCAACTACACATGGCACCTATTTTCCAGGTTTTCACCTCACCATGGTACTTATCCAAAGTTCCACCGAAGTGGTTTTCACTATTGGACATATTATTTCTCTTTACTATTTTTTTTGATGATTTTTTTGGTGTCACCAAGATGCCTGTTTTCTAGGTTCTCATCAAGGTAACGATTTTTAAATTTTTTTTTTTTGTTTGTTTGTATTTTTATGGTTATGACAAGACTTTCAAAAGTTGTGTAGAAATTATGTAGGTGTAGATTGTTGATTGGTTCTAACAATGGTTCCCCTTTAGGAGTGGAAATTTGATAGGCTCCCAATCCAAAGAGTATTATGATAGTATAGGGACCCAACCAATTTGGCTCAAACTTTCCTAGATTTTCTCTTTTTTCTTGGTTCTTCAAATTCTCCATTAAGACTAGGTCACCAACATCAAAATTTCAGCTCAATACTTTCTTATTGTAGCTATGATGGAGATAATTCTAATATGCTTGAAGATGGTCCAATTCTTTCTATCTCCCCTCATCTATAAATTCCAACTCATGTAGCCTTGATACTCGGTATTCCTCATTGTCGATATGCCATTGCATGGATATTCAACCTCAATAAGTAAGATAGCTTTAGAACTAGAGACTAGGCAAAATGTAGTGGCACTGGTAGGAATGCAGATATTGGTGCGATAAGCCCATAAGGTGGGGTTAAGTTGAAGATTTCAATCACATCCAGCATCATTGATGGTCTTTTCAAGGACTCTAATGATGGTTTTATTTGATGCCTCGGCTTGGCCATTACCTTGTGGGTAATATGGAGTAGAGAAATGGTGTTGGATGTGGAACTTCTTGTAAAGGTGGTAGACTTCTTGGTTTTTGAATGGTCGACCATTGTTAGTGATGATGGACTGAGGGACACCATATAGAAAAATGATATAGTTGAGGATAAGCATAGATATTTTCTTGTTGGTTATGCATGTCATAGGAATGGATTCAATCCATTTAGTGAAATATTTGGTGATGGTGATGATGAATTTATGGACATTAAAGGATGTGGGATGGATCCTACCTATGAGGTCTATTCCCCACTAGGAAAAGGGCCATGGTGATTTTATCAGACACAATTCTTGTGCTGGTGTGTGTATCAAATCTCCATGGATCTGGAACTTTCGACATCTTTTGACGAAGTGATAAGAGTCTTTTTCTGTTGTAAGCCAATAGTAACTGACTCGTGATTTTCTTAGCTAAGGTTGGAAAACTAGAATGAGCTCCACATATACCCTTGTGTAGCTCACGCAAGGTTATTTGTGCTTCCTCAATATTGAGACATCACAGAAGGGTATTGTCAAGGGTACATCTATAAAGGGTATCACTGATGATGGTATACTTAGAGTCTTTGCAAATAAATGTCTTGTGTTGGTTAGCAGAAAGGTTAGGAGAAAGGATATGGCCATGAAGGTAGTCATATATGTCCTGGTACCATGGGGAATTGGGACCAAAAAGTTCAAAAACCATCTCATATTCAAGGATATCAAAGGCAGGGATCAACAACTGTTCTACCAGAAACTTGAATTGAGGCACATTGTTTGGTATGTACAAGAGAGATCCAATGGTGGCCATGACATCTGCTGCTTTATTCTAAATGCAAGGAACTTGATGGAAAATGATTATGTAAAAGTATTTCCTGAAGCTATCTACCATCCATTTGTAGGGAGTGAGCTTTTCATTCTTGGTGTTGTAATCATCATTGACTTGTCAGATTACTAGTTGAGAATCACCATATACTTGCAAGTGATTTATCTTCCATTTGATTTCCATACAAAGTCCTGTGAGGAGTGTCTCATACTATGCTATGTTGTTTGTACATGGAAAGGTAATTCTAAATGACTTAGGAATAGTATCTCCTTGAGGGGTGATAAATAGTATGCCCACTCCTGAACCATGGTTTGTGTGAGACCCATAAAAGTACAATTTCCATGTCATTGGCATGTCCATAGTGAAGATAGATTCATCTAGAAAATTTGAGACTAGCAGGTGATCGGCCTTAGTTGGTGCATTTTCAAGTTGGTCAGTAATGACTTGTCCTTATATTTCTTTTCTTTCAACATACTAAATATCATATTCACCGAGTATCATGACCCATTTAGCCAGTCATCCTGTCAAAGTTGTATTACTAAGAAGATATTTTAATGAGTCTATCTTGGCGACCAACTTTTTTTGATGGTTCAACATGTATTTCCTTATTCGTTGAGTAGCAAAGACTACCACAAGACAAGCACACTCTTTTGGACTATAATTTAGCTCATAACCAACCAAGGTGTGACTAATGTAATATACCGCTCACTCACGGCCTTCATCATCATTTTGTGCAAGCAATGCCCCCAATGCAAATGTAGTTGCTGAAATATAGAGGATGAGAGGTCTCCCATCCATAAGTGGCATTAATACTGGTGATGCTAATAAGTAATCTTTGATTTGTTGAAAGGATTATTTTTTCTATCCATGTAAAGGGTACACCTTTTTTGAGCAAGTATTGAAAGGGATGTATCTTGTTTTCCAGATGTGCAATGAATCATTTGATTGATCGGATTCATCCTTGTAGTGTCTGTAATTGACTTATGTTAGTCGGTGGAGGAATTTCTATTATAGCTTTGACTTTTGTTGGATCTACTTCAATGCCACATCTGGAAACTATATAACCTAGGAGATTTCTTGATGTCACCCCAAACACACACTTTTTGGGATTTAATCTAATTTTATATTCTTCTAGTCTCTTGAAAATCATTTCCAGGACTCACAAATGGTCACCTCAAGTCAATGATTTGGCTAGCAGGTCATCCACATAATCTTCCATTAGAGTATGCATCAAGTCATGAAAGATTGTCATCATGGCACGCTGATATGTGGCTCCACAATTCTTGAGTCCAAAAGGCATGACATTCTAGCAATAAGTGCCCCATGGACAAGTGAAGGTTGTATTATGTTGATCTTCTGGTGCTATTATGATTTGGTTATACCTTGAGAAGCCATCGATGAGGGATAACATTTCATATCCAACTGTCAAGTCTATTATTATGTCAATGTTTGGCAAGGGAAAATCATATTTAGGACATGCCTTATTTAGATCATGAAATTCAATGCAAATATGGATCCCACCCATTGGTTTTGTTACTGGAAAAAGGTTGGAAATTCACTCTTCTTAGTCAATAGACCTGATAAAGCCAACATCTGGTAATTTATTTAGTTCATCCTTGACTAATAAAGCAATTTACAGATGCATTTTCCTGATCTTTTGCTTGACCAATTTGGCATCGGGATGTATTGGAAAATGTTGTAATATCAACTTAGGGTCTAACCCGGGCATGTCAACATAGGAAAAAGCAAATTTAACTTTTTTTCGTGTAAAGAATGTATGGAATTTAGGCCGCTTTGTCTCTATTAGTGATGCTACAAAGTGGATGATTCTAGGATTGTCTTCCATGCCAATGTTGACTTTGGTAGATTTTTCAATGAGCATTGGTGACTTCTCTTGGGTAATGGGAAGAATTTCCAACCATCCATCCTTGGATACCTCAAAGAGGTTTTCACTCTAGGATAATATCCTTTCTTTTTACTTTTTCCTAGTCTATCGATGCATTGTGGTTTTCACCTAGAGACTCATCTTTTTTTTTCATTTTTACTTTTGCGACTAGAGGGGTGGACAAACTCCCAAAAGTATATCATATGATCCAAGTCAATGGTAAATCCAGCTTTGTGATCACCACTAGGAATTCCTTCTCTCAATCCCATGAACTCAACAATTGCTTCATCGTTCTCAAATACATCTAAGATAGAAGGTCCTTGTTGGTCCCAATCGATGAGTTGGGGGTAAACTAAGGGAATGCCATCATCAGTAGTGTCAAGGTTAAAGGTGGATATGGTATATACAAATGTATTTTCAGGGTCTTGGATCATGATATTAGATAGGTCAAGGTCGGTGAAGAATATTTCTAGTTTGAAATAACTGGTTGTACAAGAGTCCCACTCATATTCATTGGAATTAGTTGTACCATAGTAACATTCTTCAGATGACTCATCAGATGTCTCGATAGCTTTAGAAGCATTCACTTCCTCACTCAAAGGTATCATGGTACTAGGAGTGTCAATCTTAATCCATTTAAACCCTAGCCCTAGGCCTTTCGGTCATTCAGACACCGGCAAAGGTTCAGTCATCCCACTTTTTTTTAATCCAAATCCATTGTGTCCATCATAGCCTTTGTCTTGCACTTTTCCATATTAATCTATGGGTATTTGTGCAGGTGGAGGATCTTCTTCATTATCTTCTCTATAGAGCTAGGAGGTCACATCCTCTTTGTTGATTGATTCTTTGCTTAGTTCCCCCAATTTTGTGAAAGTAGTTGTGGGAGGCATATGGATAGTGAACTTAGGTTGTCTTTATCTGCTGTCAATTTTCCATATGACTTAGGAGTTTTCAATTTGTTGATACAGTAGGATGTCTTCATGTGATACCACAACCTTTTTCTTGGACCTCGACCTTCGGATCAGAGGATGGAGTCTTGGAAGTGGATGCTTTAGATAAGGTGGAGAGATCAATGTAGTGTGATGAAGTGGATGATGAGGCCTCTTGGTTAACCGAAACCTGTTATTGAGGTGTTCTGTGTAGATTGATACAATATTGGAATGGGTTGGGATCACCGACTATTGTGATTTTGGTGTCATTGTATGGGAATTTGAGACATTGGTGGTATGTGGATGGTACAACTCTCATGGTGTGAATCCATGGTTAGCCTAGGAGGAGGTTGTATGGGAGGTCAAGGTCCAAGACTTGGAAAGCAGTATCTATGACTGTGGTCCAACTCTAATGGGTAATTTGATAACTCCTTTAGAAGAGTGTTCCTTGTCATTGTATGCCTTGATAACAATGATTTTAGTCGTGTCAACACATGCTTTCAAAAAGCCTAATATCTTAACCAATGTTAGGGTACAAATGTTTAACCCTGTTCCACCGTCTTCCAAGACTGGTCTGACTTTGTGTTTGTGGACAAGGACTTCGAGATGTAAAGGGTCATTATGGTTTGTCTTTTGAGTTGAATAGTCTTGGTTAGAAAAGGTGACATGATGAGAATTATCCAAGTAACCCACCATCTCTTGGAAGCAATTAACATCAAGGTCAATGGGAACGGTTGTTCTTGAAAGGCCTTGTCAAGAATGGCTTGATGGTTAGGTGATATACACAATAACTTCAAGATGGATATTTGTCCAGGAGTCTTCCCCAAGTGGTCAAGTAAATTGTATTGGGACTTTGGTGGCTTCTATTGTTTTCGAGGAGGACCTTGGATAGTCGTGTTGGTTTGATGAGTATTAACAGTGCATTCTGGTGGTTTCTTAATGATAATGGTATTGACATAATCATCGACAGTGCAAATGTGATTTACTATGGTGGTATAATAAAATTTAGCATTTGTGTAATTGGCCAAATTGTTGGTCTTATTACTCAAAACAGAGTCCTTTCATTTCCCATGATCATGTAAAGGATCTGTGAAGACTTTATGGTCACTATTAGATGATTTTTGTTGTCCATTGACTTCGATAGTTCCATTTTGACAAAGGTCTTGGATGATATTCTTTAATTGTTGTCACTGTGACAAGTTGTGTCCTTTAGCTTGATGGTAGTCACAAAAGGTGTTATCGTCCCACCATGATGGTTTGAACTATCCTAGTTCATATTGTTTTGGGTCAAGAAGTCTTATGATATTGTGTTGCAAAATTTGTTTGAAGATGGAATTGATTGGCTCCCTAAGAGGGGTGTATTTGCATCAGGTAGGGAACTTCATTTGGCCTCTTTGCTCTTGTGTGCTTTGGATGGCGTTTGTTGTTTGATCAAAATTTCTTAGTGTGTTGTTGGTTGTATTGGGTCCCCTGAGTGTAATGGTAGGGCCTTTGTGTATTGTCTTGGTATCAATGACTCCATCATTGGTCACATTTTTGTTATGAGCCCAATATTTTGTTTTGTCATTTGATGTGTTTTGGGTGGTCATATTTTTGTTGGAAGTCTTAATTTATCCTTTTTTGATGAGGTCCTTTTCAAGGATAATTCCTTTTCCAACTAGGTCAACAAATGAAGTACAACATTGCATTTGTAACTCATGTTTCAAGTTTGAGTTGAGGTTTTCTATAAACATGAAAACTTTTTTTTTTTAGGTATTTCGACGTGACATCTACTAGCCAAACCCCTCCATCATTGGAAGAAGGTCACAAAATTTTCACCCTATTCTTGTGTGGTATGGCATAGGGTGGAAATTTTTATCTCATTGTAAATATTGAATGCAAAGTGTTCTTCAAATTTTTCTACCAAGTCTCCCTATGTTCTTATGCCATTTGGTAGGTGTGCAAACCACTCAAGTGCTTGTCCTGTAAGACTTCATGGGAATAATCTCATTAGATATGTAGGTTCATATTCGATTTCTATACAAGCTATATAAAAATCTCTTACATGCTTGATAATATTTCCCTTCCCTCTCTACTTAGGCAAGTTAGGCATGATGTAGCCATGTGGGAAGGGTGGCATGTATAGACTCTTATCAAATGGATAAGGACATAAGTATTTTGTGGATTAAGTCTTCTTATTGGACACTTGCATGTTCTCTAATTTTTGTTGTAGGGAAAGCATTTGAGTTGCAAGGATGTGTACTTGGGTCAATGACGTGTCTTGTCTATTTTGAGAGAGAGCCCATTTTGGCATGTTGCAATGTAATATTATGGGATGGTTTTCGACTGGGTATGTGTGTATATGACAAATTTTTGTTTTGTAGGTGTGTAAGGTGGTGTTTGGTTATGAATTTGTGTGGGGGAAAAACATTAGATGAAAAAAAAATTAAATATGCTTGAAATGAGAATCTAAGCTAAGATCAAACACACAAATCTATGATCTAATCCTACACATAAGAAATGAAACTAAGCTATTCGAAACATATTAATAAATCCTATGATTACAAAATTGAATGCAAACAATAAGCAAAGTGTTACCATCCTGTATCAGAGTTTATTTTCTTGATGTTGGATTGTTCTTATCACCATGAAGCCTCCATAGTTTGTATGCAAAGCTTTGATGCTTGAATGGTTGGTTGATCGAAGAAAGGTTGAAGCTTTATCAATGGTGATCTTGATAATACTTCGTTGCATAAGGTATGTTGATTCTCTGATCCTTTTTTGTGAGGAAAAATGCTTGTTATATAGAAAATGAGATTCAAAATGGACAATCAAGATCATGTTGGAGAATATCTAGATTAATGGTCGAAAGGTGTTGAGAGGATTTAGACATGAGAAGATTGTGCAAAGTAGATTGCACAATTTGTGTGATTGAGGAATAGATTGGCTAGTTAGGAATTAGATTGATCAATCAAGATTTAGATTGATCAGTCAGGATTTAGATGGCTTAGTTAGGAAATTGATGGTTTAGTTAGCAAATAGATTGATTAGTCAGCAAATTAGATTGCTCAATCAGGAATCATAATTTGCTCAATCAGAAAGTGGGTGAGGAATATGAATTAATTGATTTAATTAATTAATTCTTTTTTGGAGTTGAATGTTCAAATCAAGTTTGACTTTTGCAAACAAAGTTGCATTAGTTTGATTTGATTTTTGATAAATGATTTGAATAGTTTGATTTAATTGTTCAAATTTTTGAGGGAAAGCGTCGTAATTAAATTATTATAATTTAATAATTCAATTAACCTAGAGGAATAAGGTGATTTGGCAATGTAATTAAATAATTTCCATTATTTAATCAATTAGGATGAAATAAAGTGGGATTCGAAATGATAGAAATGTAAATTAATTAAATAATGTCATTTTATTTAATTACTAGTAGAATTAGGGTTTTGGGGACTTCATTAAATAAATGAAATTTATTTAATTTGTCAAAAATGATGAAAAAGTGAATAAATTAAATAAGGTTGTATTATTCAATTAATAGAGGAAATTAGGGTTTTGGATGTTGTTTGATATTGTGTGATGTTTCTGAGATGTTCTGGGATGATTTTGAGATGTTCTAAGATGTTGCGGGATGATTTTGAGACATTTTGGGATGATTCTGAGACGTTGCAGGATGATTTCGAGACGTTTTGGGATTATTCTGAGATGTTTTCAAGAATGTTCTGAGATGATTCAAGACATTTTCGGAATGTTCCAAGGATGTTCGATGTTTTTTAGGGTGTGTGATAGGTGTTAGGTCAATTTTATATGTCTACATTTTTCCCCTCTTTGATACAAAGTACTAGTTGCTCTGTTTCAAAGATTCTATTTTTTAAGATCAAGTTTTTTGAAAAAAATTATGCCTCACTGTGCCCCAGAGTTTAGTGGAATGATGGTAGGACTCTGTGCTGCCCCCTTGAGAGGTTGGCCAAAAATTTCAAGTTTTGAGGTCAAGCTCACGACTCTATTCTATTTCATTTTTGTTGTGTTAAGGATGAAGAATTAGGTCCATAGGTTCTTTGTTTCTCGTTTTGATGTTTCTGAGAGCTTCTAATTTGAAAGTAGGAAGGTTCCCTAAGTAAAATTAGGGTTTCTTAGGTGAAATTAGGGTTTCTTTGAGAGTTATTATAAGTCATTAGTCTTCTAATTAGCTTATTTTTTCTTTGATCCTTTTGCTAATTCTTGTCTCTGGATTTCCCATTTTGTCAGTTCTCAAGGAGCAATGCCAAGAATTCAAGGAGCCCCACATCATTTAGACATTTTTTGGGAGTTTGGATGGCCCTCATGCATTGGTTTCCCAGTATGTACCTTGTCACTTCATGTTTTCATTTTGTTATGTTCTCGTATTGCGTGTATAAAATTTCTTGAGTCAATAGCAAAGTTTTGGTGATTTCTAAGCATCTACATCATTTTCCTTGCATTTTATAGATGAGAACCTCACCTTTGAACTTTAAAGCCTTTCCCTTGACCTAAAACCTCACTATTGACTTAAACCATCACTTTTGATTCATGCACTTGACCTAAAACCTCTCCCTTGCCTGAAATCCTTGCATTTGATTGCTATTTTTCTTGAAACTTTTCCCTTGACCAAGAACCTCACCCTTTACTAAAAACCTCACCCTTGTTTCCTTTCCCTTGACCTAAAACCTCGAATTTTCTCTAGAACCTCACACCTGTTTCACGCACTTGGCCTAAAAGCTTTCCCTTGACTTAAACCTTTGCATTTTCTTTTAGCATTTGCTCTGAACTTGTGCACTTGACCTAAACTCTTGCATTTGCTTTTTTTTCATCCTAAATGTCATTTTTCATCATGTTTTGTGTCATTTGTGTTGCTTTACATGTTCAAAGTGAAACCCTAACATTGTGGTTTAAATGGTTGTAGGTGGGACTCAAACCATTATAGCCGAGGGAGAGATGTCCTCGACACCTGTTTGATCTGATTTCCTATTTCAGTGCATTGGAGAGACTTTCTTGATGCCATTTTACTATGTTATATTTTCTACATGCCTCTTATCATGACTCACACAAATATGATGACCACTAGGGAGGTCCATGTATTGGGTCTACATGAAGACATATATACTATTGTTGCTAAGTTTAAAGCACTTTCCCTAGTTGGTTGGGGTTGGCCAGTTGGTTTAATAGATCCAAGTACTAATCTTGATTATGATGAGTGGTGAGCATGGCACAGGCCATTGAGGTTCACCAATCTTGGTGGAGATCCCACTTTGGGAAAAGTAGGTATTACATGTCGTCAAGGGGAACAACAATGCATTGAGGTTCTTTCAGAGTAGTTGGATAGGGTCTGACATGATGGGGCATAGGGTGGTCAAGATGATCATATGCCTCAGGTGTAGGGTCATAGATAGGTTTTAGGTCCTCCTCCACCAGCTAGGGATGGAGATATACTGTTAGCTCAGATGAATGTTGCTAGAGATGCAAAGATAGTGTGGCAATAGGCTATGGAGGATCAAGTAGAAATTTTGAGGGTTGAGCAAGATAGTGAAAGCGGTCGATGGCATATTATAGAGGCTCAGGTACAATTTCTTAGGGTAGAGAGAGATACTCTCAAGGGAGAGCATGCTAGTATGCGAGTCGAGTGAGATCGGTTTCTACAGATGTCCACTTATTATCAGACCTTATATGATGCTACTATTCCTAGGGTTGCTCGACATCCATGGTTTGGAGAGCCTAGTGATATGAGTGATGGCGGTGGTGGTGGTGAGGTAGGTGATTAGTTTGTGAGACAACCAGATCCTTTTGGTGGCCCACAACTTAGCTTATAAGGTTTTTTCCTTCCTGTCAGGGTCTTACTTTTTTTGTACTTGATCTTTATGTTGTTTATTGCTCAAAGACATATTTTAGACATGTGTTTTGTATATATATTCATCGGCCCAGTGAAGGCCTTGAATATATGTTATGATTTTGTATGACCCTATGAAACTTGTTTCACTGAGGATGATGTACTTATGACATTCACTCTTTTGATGATGATATATATATATGAGATATACCTTCAATTCAGCCTCATTTTATGCTTATGTGATGACAATATATGATGATGTATGTTTATATATGTTTTTTTTAATTTTACGATGTATGTGTATGATGTGGATGGATGAATCATACTTTGTTTCATATGATATCATGATATATGATGTTTATGTGATGTTGATATATGATGAATGAATTCCCCATACATGATACATGAAGTTTTTATTGGTTTTTATTATCATCATGATGTGTGTTGATTACATTGTGGATGCAACATGGTACTAATCATATTTCTATGCAGGGTGGATGTTAATTAGAAGAAATATCGATGATGGATAGAAATATGATGTTAATTAGTAGTTGATGAGTTGCTTTTTCTTTGCTTTAGATACTTCACAGTTTGAACAATCATGTTTGATGTAGCAAACATATACGATGTACCAGGGTATAAATGACCATGGTGAATTTGTACATGTTCTAGGAGTGCCACAAAGTGGTTTTCACTCAAAGAATGTTTTATTTCTCTTTACTATTTTTCTTGCTTTTTTTTTGTATTTTATCTTTTTTGTATTTTTTTTGGATTTTTACCCTCTTTCCAAGGGTATTCTAATGCGCTTCATGTGTAGAACTTCTTGAGGTGGCTTTCATTCAACAATTCAGCTAAAGGTTCTCCTTCAGGAGTAGCCAATTAATAGGCCCTAGAGTTGTAGCTTGTTGAGATGACAAACAAACCTAACTAGTTGGGTTCAAATTTCCCTTTACCATCTTGATTCAATTGTATTTTATGATCCTCCTTGAGGACCAAGTCACCAATTTGAAAATTCATGTCTTTTATTTTCTTGTCATAGCTTCCTTTGAGCCAACTCTGACAAACCTGCAGATGGTTTAACTCACTCAAATTCCTTTCATCTAGGAGCTCTAATTCATTTAGCCTGGATACCCTATATTCTTCATTGATGTCCAAGCCTTTTAGTGATACTTGCAATGAGGGGATTTTGAATTAGATAAGCAGGATGACCTCTAATCCATAGACCAAGGAAAATGGTGTGGTGCAAGTGGGTGTTGAATGCTGGTTCAATAGGCCCATAAGGTTGGGTTTAGCTGTAAATGCCAATCATAGCCAGCATCATTGACAACCTATTTCAGTATTTTTAGGATTGTTTTATTAGATGCCTCATCCTGACCATTTCCTTGGGGGTAATAGGGCATGTAAAATATATGCTGGATAGAAAATTGGGAACAAAGTTCTTGGACATCCTAATTTTTGAATGGGGTTCCATTGTTTGTTACTATTGTTTGGGAAATTCCATACCTATAGATGAGATAATTCAAAATTAATTTTGATATCCGTTTGCTGGTGATATAGGTCAAGGGAATCGCCTCTATCCATTTAGTGAAGTACTCTATTGTTGTAATAATGAATTTGTGTCTGTTGGATGAAGTGGGCGATATCTTTCCCACCAGGTCTAATCCCAATTATGAAAAAGGCCATGGTGTAGTTATGGGTCTCAATTCATATACTAGTGCATGAAGTAGATCACTGTGTTGCTGACATTACCGACACTTTCTAAAATAATGTATGCATTCTTGTTCCATGGAGGGCCAGTAGTACCCCATTTTGAGTAGTTTTTGGACTAGGTTAAGTCTGCTAGAGTAGGATCCACAAATATCTTTGTGGTCCTCTTGTAAGGTTTTTTTTTCTTCTTCTGTGTTAAGGCATCTAAGTAGCGTACCATCTCAACTACGACAATATAGGGTATCTACTAGGATGGTAAAACATGAAGTTCTACGGGTGAAGGTTTTCTTTTGAGTGGTTGTTGGGTCAAGTGGTATGGTATTGTGCTAGATGTAGTCAAAAGTATCCTGGTACCATGGGGAGTTAGGACCAACAACAACACATACCAATTCTGATTTTGAGATGTCAAACGTAGGTACAAGCAATTGTTCAATGAGGAACTCATACTTAGGCATATTCTATGGAATATCTAGTGAGCCTATTGTTTCCATTGCATCGACAACTCTATTATTGATCCAAGGAACTTGCTCAAAGGTTATTTTTATGAAGTATTCCTTGAATTTTCCCACCATCCTTTTATATGGTAGAATTTTTTCATCTTTTATCTGGTGCTCATCGTTCACCTATCTGATCACTAGCTAAGAGTCTCCAAAGACATGTAGCTCTTTTATTCTCCATTCAATAGCCATTTTTAGCCCTGTGATAAGAGCTTCATATTCTAAGATGTTGTTCATGCATGAGAATACAATCCTGTAGGCCTTGGGAATACTATCTCCCTATTGTGTGAGAATTAGAACACTTGCTCTAGAACCATGTTGAGTATGGGACCCGTCAAAGTATAGAGTCCATTGGCCTATCTGCTCTGTCATCAATATACTCTCATCTAGAAAGTCCATTGTGAGAGGTTTACGATCATCTATGGGTGCTTCGACCAGTTGATCTGCTATACTTTGTCCTTTGATAGCTATCCTATCCACATAATCTATATCAAATTCACTTAGGATCATCACCCATTTGGCTATTCAGCCTGTTAGGGCTGCCTTTGCTAGTAAGTATTTGAGTGGGTCTATTTTTGAATTCAACTTCACCTTTCTATTTAAGATGTAATGTCTCAGATTTTGTGTTGAAAACACAACTATAAGATATGCTCTTTCAATGGGTGAGTGTTTTAGTTCATAGCCCACTAGCATTCTAGTGATATAGTAGACTTCCCTTTCTTTATTGTTATCATCTAGTTGGGCCAAGAGAGCTCCCAAAACTGCTTGTGTGGTAGAAACATACAATATCATTTCCTTTTCTGGGATAGGTGGCATGAGTACAGGAGGAGTAAGTAGGTATTTGACTTATCGGAATGCTTGGTCACATCTTCCATCCCACTTGAAGGTGATGTCCTTATGTAGGAGATGAGTGGAAGGGTGACATTTATCTGCAAATTATGAGATAAATTGCTTGATGGATTGTAGCTTCCCTTGTAGGCTCCTTAACTATTTTAGTGTCTTTGACAGAGGCATCTCTATTATAGCTTTTAATTTTGCAGGTGTTAGAACTGTAAAATTTTGAATTTTTTACAGTCTATTGCATTCAAGAATTCCAACATTGAGTCCTCATCATAAGCATAAAAGTCCCTCTTTGTATTGTCTTGCTTAGTTTCTTTCATAAAATCCATTGAATCCATCAAGTCCATTTTTTATTAAAAGACCCGAATCGGCAAGACATAGTAAAAGTCTCCCCGACTTGATTTTTCACTAATGTATGTTTGTTGCAGACTATCGACAAGACAATTTTATGTTTCGGCGACAAAAGGAGTTATTTCGGCAAAGGCAGTCATTGTTGAAGTGAAGTCATAGCGAATACATTGTGTTTCGCCGACCGGTGCATGTGGAAGAATATCGGTCAAGCTAAAGGTGTTCGGGAGAATGTTACGGCGAAATATTTTTTCTTGCCGACAGGCATATAGAAAAAGTATATCAGCATAAGCTGGGGCATCATTGTAATGTTACAACGAGTTTAATTTGTCTTACCGACTAGCATGCAAAGAGGTTCTTTCGGCCAGACTGATTGGTATCGGCATGAACTCATAACGAAATCTTTTTGTCTTACCGACTGGCTTACAAACAAATGTCTCGGTAAGGCTTATGTGCATCGGGGAAGGTCTTAGAGAAGTGGCTGTTGTTTGGCCGAACCAAGTTCAAATATTTTCAAAAGCTATCGGTGAGAAGTTATAGAGTCTTGCCAATTCAAATCTTGTGCCAATGGAGATATGCATTGCCAGGAGATGAAATTTTCGGCATGAGTTTCACCGAAGTATAAATATTATACCGACAGGTAGTTCAGGGTGAGTTTTTCCGAATAGGAGTGATTTTGGTAAGACATTTGGTGTTGGTATGTGTCTTCCCGAAGGTTCATTGTCTTGCCGAGAAGTATTGTTTCATTGGTTGGGTTTATTTCTTCAGTGAGAAAACTTGGTGGACACGTCGAAATGAGGATTCATCGGTGAAAGGGTGATTTTGTCTTAGTGAATGGAAAATACATTGAAAAGTATATATCGGTAAGACACAAAGGTATCTACATAACATCTCACCGACTTTGAAAGTCATAGCGAAGCGGGTGAAATGAAGATTGCATCGACAAGAGTACAAATTTGTCTTGGTGTCCCAATGTAAATGAAGACTTTCAGTGAAACAGGATGAAGTCTGCAAGAGGTCTCCCCGACGTTTGCAGGTTACAGCGAAGAGCATAATGATAAAGGATTTTGGTCAGTGTAAGAACATTAATGTCTCAGCGATTGGAAAATGCTTTGATGAATACATATCGGTATAGCACCATGAAGTCTATGTGACATCTCCCCGACTTGGAATTGTTACAGCGACATGAAAAATAGAAGCGCGAGTCATCAAGTTGGTTCTAGGTGTCGGTATGACCATAGAATGTCTTGGTGAATGGTGAAATAAACGTTGAATATGGATTTCACCGCAGATTTGAAATTTTCTCATCGATAGGACAATTGATGTGACAGTGCCAGTTTCAAAGGAGGTTTCATTCGTGCTTCATTAATGGCGCGACGGGATAAAATAGTAATGACAATAATGTTTTAATCAATTCCTCATTTCCGAATTGATTGCTGGTGAATTGGCATGTTGAACAGAGAACTGAGACATTTTTTCAGTATGAGGAGCTCAAGCAGAATACTGTAAGTAATTGCTTCTTTGTTCTTCACATTTTGATTCTATAAGTTTGAAAACGGAGTCTTCTGGTTCTGGAAAGGGTAAGGGTAGAAAACTTGGTGAGAGTAGTCAGTCGAAGGGAAAGAAACAAAAGACTGACATAGAGCATGAAGGCACTAAAAGGAAGTTAAACCAAGACCTCATTGATCAACTACTTGGTTCAGGGCCTAAAGCTAGAAGGTCCACACAACTTAGGGTAGAAGTTGATAAGCTGGATGATAAATGCAAGTTCATAGGTGATGTATGGACTGATGTAAGAGGGTATGAGCTTTTCAATTTCCACTACCATAGGAGGAATCATTTTAAGCCACTCTATAATCCATGGAAGTTGAATGTAGGGAAATTGGTATGCCCTAATGTATTTGTTAATGCTGAATTGGTAAAATTGCTTGCTGATCATTATGATCCAAAGCATAAAGCAATATGTGATCCTTCTAGAAAACCACAGATACATGTGCCAAAAGAAGCAATTGGTGAGGTTTTCAAATTGGAAGGGTTTTGCAATGAGGAAATCAATTGTGAGGAGTTGCAGAAGGAATTTTCCAGAATGGATTCAAGTTATAAGGGTTGGAGGTTACCAATTCATAGGGTTAAACAGGGTAACAAGCCAAACCCTTTGGAAGATAGTGAAGGGCCTCCCTATCATGTAGATTTTTTTGAACCCTACATGAAATATACATATTTTTCAGTGTGTTAGGTGTTGGGGATGGATGCCCCAAAATTCATGTCAATGGTGCCAATGGTCATCGCAGCAGACATTCAATATCACAACTCTAGGCTATTTGATTATGCTTCATACATTTCTAAGGAGCTTGACTCAGGATTGATGGCTATAAAAGGTGGAGCTTCTATTGTTCATCTCAAAAATTATTCATTGTTAATGCTTTTAGTGCTATATTTCGGACAGGAGTTAGGGGTATGGCCTCCAGAGATGAGAGTTTCTCAAATTGGCAAGGAGGGTGAAGCATTACCTGTTTAGTTGTGGACTGCTATTTGGGACAGTAGGTTTGTTGGTTCTAGCTTTATTCATTTTGAGGAGTATTTTGTAAAAACGTTGTATAGATTGTATCATTATCCTTGTAACTATTCTTTGACTGATGAGATCAAAAGATTCCTTCGGCCTAAAGACTTTAATGGGCCAATTGACCATAACTGGGGAGACTAGTATTGTTTGGAGGGAGCTACAGTAATCAGAGTATATGGTTTTGAAGATGCTCCACTCATTCTGCCAAGGACAGTTCCAAACTCGAAATGAGGAACAATTGCTAGCTCAATTGAGAAGATGTGTGGATGATTAAATGACAAATATGACTCCTGAAGTGGGGAGGAAAATGTTGGAGGATGCTGGTGTCATGATATTTCCTGGTTTATATTTGAACTCTGCATTGGTCTTTGACAGTTTCGTGAAGGGCGGTAATGCTACTCACAAGCTTGATAAGGAAAAGGTGATAGAAGCATATGCAGGATCCAAGTATAGTACTGATGAGGGATCACTGATGATATGGGCTTTGTACCCACCCCACAGGAAATCAATGGTGATTGATATAGAGAAGGAATTTGGCCATGTTATGACTCTAAAAGCTGGAGAAGCTAATCCTGTTGCTACTGCAGATATTGGGGTAAATGTTGCAAAGTTGAACAAAGCACAAATTCAGCTATTGATAAAAGAAAGAGAAGTTTATAAAGAAAATAATGAAAAATTGCTGAGAGAAAATGATAAACTCAAAGACTTGGTTGGTGTTTCAATGGGGACTACCAAAATGATCACTCAAGGAGAAATATCTCAGGCAAAAAACCACTGGGTAGGGTCAAGTGATTATTCTCAAGGAAAGCATGATGCAATTGCTACAATTGTCAAGAAGAGGCAGGATCATTTGACATCCTGGTTGAATAAATTGTGGGGAAAATATTCTCATACTATTGCTGCATTGAAGGAGAACACAAGGATGGATGGACAAAACATGGAGAAGTTTCATGAGTTGGCTCAAAGTGATGAGGCTAGCAGTTCATCACTTGAAGCTGCAAATCATATAATCAATCGCCATCGAAACTTCTATGATGAATTGCAAGGGGATGAACAGGGGTTGTTAGAAGCTGCTAATAAGACTATGATCACATTTTCTGATGACAATGGTGAATTGAAAGAAGCCACCAGGTGGAAAAATGAATGTGAGTCAATGTTGAATGAACTCATGAAGACAACTTCTATAGAGGATACAACATTGGAAGAAGTGAGCAAGCAAAATGAGGAAATGGTCAAGATGGAAATCACGATCCGGAATGCTGTTGGAGATGCGGACACATATGAGCGTTAGGATTATTTGGACCACCTCAATAAGACTCACTTATGGCTAAATAGAGCCTAGTTATTCTCTATCTTTTGTTTTATAATATGTATTTTCTATTTCCAAAAGGATGGCCTTTTGTATTCTCAATATATAAATGTCTATTTTGAAAACAAAATATAGGAGCAATAGGTAGAATAGGATAGAGAATAGAAAATACGGTGGAACACCATGTTTCACAGGGCTGAGACTCTGATGTATGTTTTGGAAGCCATGGAGATATCAATAAAAATCATCTGATTTGCTAGCGTATTCTGGTGTCAATTGTTGTGTTGTGCTTATTGAAAGAATTATTTGAGTTGTCTCTAAGATTGATGTTGCTTAGTTATTTAGATCAACATAACAAGTTTATGTTTGGTTTATCAGTATGTATTTGCCATATCTGTGTGATTGGTTGATAGGTTCTTTCAAGGAAGGATTAAATCCTTTTGATTAATCACAGTAATCAGGGAATTTCATTTAGATCAGTAAGAAGAACTTAATAATCACAATCTTGCATGTTTATACTGGTTATAAACAAAATATGCCAAACTATTTGAATTACCTCCAGAAAGAAGTCAGTTGTTTAAGATTTCATTTTACTCTGTATATTATATAAGGCACTGGTCTCACCATTTGAATCAATTAGTTTCATATATACTTTTTACATCTGTTAACTGAGCATATTAGGATTTAGTTTTGAATGTTGGTATACAATATATACCAAATTCATTTTATTTTGTCCATTCCAATCTGCCATTGTGGACAAATCATGGCATGAAGAGAAGATCAATAGTCAAGTCTGCTTCATTTGTTATAGGTACACCCGCCTAGGTCTAGCAGCACCTGGAGAGTAGAAGGTTTAATTGTTTCAAACCTTGTTATGTTACCCTAAAACGTTGTGAAAGCTTGGCAACCTTTCATGGTTCAAACCTATGTTTTTGAGAGTTAACAAATTGGTGACTCTACTGGGGATAACAAAGAATTTGCGCCTTAATCATAGAGTCAGAAGTCCTATATACAGACTCCGCTGGGAATACCAAGAAACAATCTTTTTCTCACTTCCAAGAAAGTGAGTGGCGACTCTGATTAAACATTGCAATATGAATGGAAGAAGATCTCAATTTAGGGGAGGTCATTCTGGAGCTCCTCTTGGTAATAGTAGGTGGAGACATAAAGACGATAAGGTTGACAAAGGTAAGGGGAAAATTGAGGACATGTGCTTCACAAACAAAGACAAATCATCAATACCTTATGGTGAGAATTGTTTTGACACATGGAAAGATAGTTCAACAGAAGAGCCTTGTACCCCGGAGGATAAAAAAAATCCTTTTTACAACCCTCAAAAACATGTTGAATTTGAAGCTAGAAAACAGGCCGAGTTTGAGGCTAGACTCGAAGCTGAACAACTCAAAATTCAATATGAATATGACCAAAAAATGGAGGGTAATCAGAATGGACCTGCTAATTAGGAAATGCAACAAGAAGATTATGAATCTTTAAGTTATGAGGAAATTAGGGCATGGTATGAATCTCAGAGAAAGGAAAGGGAAGAGCAGGAAAAGGCCCAAATGATTCAAGCAATGAGGGAATTCAAATTATAGAAAGCTCAAAACATTCCTCACACATCTGGTTTTCCTCCAAAATATGTACCACCCCATAAATAGGGTAATCATGGTGCTGGGTATTCTGAACCACCAAGGATTCCTCACCATCAAATTAGGAATCAATATAGATAGCCAAATCATCCACCTAATATTCCCACATAACATGCAAACAATTATCCACCTCCTGGTCAGTGTCATGTGCCACAGCAAAATATGCAGTACAATAACCCTATGTACCAATATTAGCACCCACCTAATCCTCCTCCTTATCAATATACAACCATGATCAGAAAATTTGATCTAGCAGGGTTTCAATTATACCCATATCCCATGGACAGCAGTTGGAGAGGTTTAGTACCCAAGTTTACAGGAAGTAATGCTATCACAGTCGAGGATCATTTAAGGAATTTCAATGCTTTCATTCAGGATTTGGATGTACCTTATGAAGATTTGCATATGAGATTATTCATGATGTCCCTTATTGAGGAAGCTAGGGATTGGTTCAATAGCCTGGCAACAGCTTCTATTTATTCTCTCCAGATATTTTAGGATCAATTCCTTGAACAATTTGGGAATTTGAGTGCACCAAACGCTGCTCTCCATGAACTAATGCGAATTCAGAAAGGTCAGAATGATTCAATCTTTGATTTTAATAGAAGATTCAATAAATTGCAAAATAGAATACCTCTCGGATCAAAGTTACCAGACTCTATAGCATTAAGTGTTTACCTGAATGCATTCGACCCTAAAAAAGGGTATGAGCTGAGAAACAGGTTCCCAAGGGACTTAGCTGAAGCACAAAAGATGGCATTAACAATTGAGAATAATAGAAAGGCTGCTGGAATAATGAATAAGAGAGACAACCCTCGAGCTCCTCAACAAAATAATAATTATCAATATAAGCAGGAGAACACATATAGGAATGAAAGACCAAGGCCGAGGTTACATGACATGCCCTATAACACAAACTGGAAGGATGGGAAACCTATAACAGATAGGCCTGGAAGCAAAGAAACTCCTGATCCATTGAAGAAGAAGGGAACATATATGGTGAATAAAAATTATTTTTGTGAGGCCTGTGATAAACCACACTCCCCTGATTATTGTATAGTAGCCCAGAGAATGTAAGAAGAAGGAGTGTTAATGGGAGATGGTGGAGAAGATCACACAATCTACTTAACTTCAAATGCTTCTCACCATGTTGAGGAGAAGTACTCATCTTCGGAAGAGGGAGGTTATGAGTATGATGTTGCATAACAAAGGTACAATGTTCATATGGCTGAGCAGTATGTTTTTTCTGACTCTGAGGATGATTATGTAGAACCACAATCTATTGAGGTGCCTGCTTATAGTAATGTGAGGAGACTTACTGAGGAAGAGATAGAAAGATTGATTGTTGCTGTAGTAGAAGAAGCCAAGAATAAGTATTGGTTGAGAAGTAGGACAGTAAATGAGAAGGAAGGTGTCCCTAGGGGTATCTTTATGAAAGATCAGAAAGTTGTACAAGGAGTCTCAAAGAAAACTAAAAACAAACAACGTGAGGAAAGTAGACAGAATCCCGTCCAAAAGGATGTAGTAAAAGAGCTACATAGAGAAATTCAAAAAACTAATCAGTCAGGTAAAGGAGAAAAGGAAGTGAATAAAGGAGAAACATCTAAACAAAAAAAGGTGATTAAGGCAGAAAGTTCTTTTGATTTCACTCAAGCCTTTTCTTAGGTAAAGATGTTTGTCCCACTTCTAGAAATGATGAAAATTAAGGAGTACAGGGATAGTGCAGTGCAATTGATAACAAATGAAAGTGAAAAACATGTAAGTACTGAAAATAAAATGGTTGCTAAAAATAAGCAGGATAAAGTATACATCCCTGAAATCTGTTTGAGTAATGTATTGACAAGTCCGCCACAGGTTGATCCTTTCTTTATCACATTACTCATAAATAATAAATTATTGAGGAATTGTATGATAGATTCTGGTGCTGCCATGAATATTATGCCAGTAGGAGTGATGAAACAACTAGGCATGTGGATACAAATAAAGGAAAATGTTATGCAATGGATAATCGACCTGTTCCTGTGGTGGGTATAATGAAAGATGTAGAAGTCAAGCTAGCTGCTTACCCTCAGGTAGCTTACAATATTGATATAATAGTGATAAACACCCCTCCACAGTTCGGTATGCTTTTATCAAGGCAATGGATGGCGGCTATTGGTGGAAATGTTCAGTTCAATCTATCTTATGCAACCATTCCTGTAAATGGCCAAGAAGTGAAACTGTACAGGGAGCCGAGGATGAATCAGCTTATTGACTGTGTGCCACAAGACCAAATCAACTATTTTTGTGATGTTGATCTTGGGAGTTTCAAGATAGAACCAGTACAACCATAATTGACTAATAGTGATCCTATGGAGAAGCATGCTGCACGAAACCACAATGGTGTGTGGAAAATGTATTTTGATGGAGCCTGCAGCCAAGAAGGCAATGGAGTTGGGATAGTATTTGTTTTGCCTGAAGGTATTAAATTTAAGTATTCATTCCTGTTAACTTTTGAATGCACAAATAATGTGGCAGAGTATGAAGCTCTGTTAATTGGATTGAATATAGCGGTGAAGCATAAAATAAAGTTGTTGGTTGTTCTAGGAGATTCGGAGTTAGTTGTCTCACAAATTAAATCAATATAGAAATGCTATATGGGATACAATATAATTGCTTGATGCTTTCTCGATTGAGTGGGTAGATAGATCGAAGAATATAATGGCAGATTTTCTAGCTAATGTAACATTGAAGAGAGATGATGTTACGTTGGCTGGAGTGTCACAAATTGAATTTAAGACAAGGCCTACTGTGCCTGATAATGTATATAGCTGGCAAGTTTTTAATTATGACACTGATCTTTTAAAATTCCTTCACTGTATAGACCAGTATGAAACTCAAGAGATTGACTTCAATGCCTTTGTTGAAAAAGTTGATGGAAAAGAAACAGTCTTTGGAAAAGAAATCTTACAACTCAAAACAAATAATATTCCTAAAGGCTTGGTGGCATTAGAGAGGGTATGAGTGGAAGTGATGGGTCCTTAATAAAAGCAAAACCTGATTCGGAAAGGATGATATTGAAGAAGTTAATTCCAGGAATTGGGTGCTTTAAAAAGGTGTTACATAGGTAAGATTGATGCAATTAGAGAATGCTGATTGAATTGTTGAGAAAGTATAAACATGTATTTTTTCATGTAGTCTTATGAAGATCTGAAAGCATCTGAGAAGACTTGTTTCAACATGAAATACCATTGAAGCCAGATGCTAAACCCTTCAGACAAAAGCAAAGGCCTATAAATCCAACTCTAGAACCTAAAATGCAGGAGGAATTAGCGAAGCTTAGAGATAGTGGAATCATTAAGCCAATTAGACATTCAACTTGGGTGTCAAATCTGGTCCCTGTCATAAAGAAAAATAGAGATATCAGATTATGTGTAGATTTTAGAAATCTAAACATAGCGTCCCTCAAAGATAATTATCCTTTGCCTAATATGGAGTCCATATTGCATAAGGTGACAGGCTGCGAATTGTTGTCCATGATGGACAGATTTTCAGGGTATAATCAGGTTAAAGTTAAGGAGTCTGAGCAATACAAAACTGCATTC
>VDFB02281492.1:922289132-922464445 GCA_007258455.2 Sequoia sempervirens
ATTATCTTAAATACATGAAGTGTCTAGAGGGAATGAATGATAACTAGAGAAGAACGCTGAAATTGCAGGCGTCTAAATATGTTTTTATGGATGGGGATTTATTTTGGAAAAATAGGGATGGTGTATTATTGTTGTGTCTGGATGAATTTCAATCTAAACATGTTTTGAGTGAAATGCACGAAGGAGTTTGCGAAGGAAATTACTCAACAAAAACAACTGCTCATAAAATCCTCAGGGCAGGGTATTATTGGCCTAAGATTTTTAATGACTCTTTTGCATATGTGAGAAAGTGTGAAGCTTGCCAGAAGTTCTTTGGAAAACTTAAGTATCAGGGAGCTTTGCCACTTCGACCTTTGTAGGTTGATGCCCCTTTTCATCAATGGGGAATTGATTTCATTGGGGAGATACAAGAAAAATCAAGTGGTGGACATAGGTGGATATTGGTGGCCACTGATTATTTCACCAAGTGGGTAGAGGCCATCCCAGCTAAACAAGCTACAAGTAAGGTGGTGACACAATTCCTGATGGATAATGTCATTACTAGATTTGGTACGCCAATGAGGTTGATTACTGACAATGGGATGTGTTTTAGATCAGATGAATTCAGAGGTTTCTGTAGCACATATGGTATTGCCATCTCTTATGCAGCTCTTTATCATCCACAGGCTAATGGACAATAAGAATCTAGCAATAAGAGTCTTCTGAAGATTATAAGAAGGATGTTAGGTCAGAATAAGAAGGCTTGGGATTCGAAATTAAGATTGGCTGTATGGGCTAATAGAATTACGGTGAAGAAGGCAATTGGGAAGTCCCCATTTGAGTTAGTGTATGGAACACATGCCAGGATGCCTTTGCAGAACTTGTTACCAGTTTACAAGTTTATTCTTCAGGAAGATTTGGATATCCCTGAATCTATGGAAGAAATAATGGAGCAGCTAGCTGAACTAGATGAAATAAGGAGAGTGGCTCAAAATCAAAACATAAAGTTGTAGACACAGATGAAATATTTATTTGATAAAAAAGCAAAGGATAGGAAGTTTGGAGAAAGTGATCTAGTATTGATGTGGAATGCAAGGTGCCAGGAAAAGGGAAAACATGGGAAGTTTGAAGCCTTATGGCTAGGGCCTTTTGTGGTGATTGGAAAGAAAGGTGAAGACTCATACTATTTGCAGAATATGGCTGGTGAGGATCAGGGATTGCCTGTACATGGGCAATTTCTGAAACATTTTTTCTCTTGAAGTAACACAGAGGATTAAGGGTTGCCAGTGCATGGACAACTCTTGATAATCCTCTTTGAAATTATTTTCCATGCACAATAGTTTAGGAAATAAAAGGAACAGGATTTGCAAGTACATGGACAATCCTGATTTTCCTTCTTTTCTAATAAATTTTTCCATGTACAGTAGTATAGGGTCTCATTCATTTCCATTCCCATTGGTTCCAGCCTGCTCACATGTTCCATCACTTTGAGTTTGGTCTACTCACCCAGAAATCTGAATCCTTGTAATGATCTTACTATCATTCATCCCCAGACGGAGCCACTATTAGAACTGTAAAATTTTGAATTTTTTACAGTCTATTGCATTCAAGAATTCCAGCATTGAGTCCTCATCATAAGCATAAAAGTCCCTCTTTGTATTGTCTTGCTTAGTTTCTGTCATAAAATCCATTGAATCCATCAAGTCCTTCATTTTTTATTAAAAGACCCGAATCGGCAAGACATAGTAAAAGTCTCCCCGACTTGATTTTTCACTAATGTATGTTTGTTGCAGACTATCGGCAGGACAATTTTCTGTTTCGGCGACAAAAGGAGTTATTTCAGCAAAGGGAGTCATTATCGGAGTGAAGTCATAGAGAATACATTGTGTTTCACCGACCGGTGCCTGTGGAAGTATATCGGTCAAGCTAAAGGTGTTCGGGAGAATGTTACAGCGAAGTATTTTTTCTTGCCAACAGGCATATAGAAAAAGTATATCGGCATAAGTTGGGGCGTCGTTGTAATGTTACAGGGAGTTTAATTTGTCTTACCGACTAGCATGCAAAGAGGTTGTTTCGGCCAGATTGATTGGTATCGGCATGAACTCATAACAAAATCTTTTTGTCTTATCGAATGGCTTACAAACAAATGTCTCGGTAAGGCTTATGTGCATCGGGGAAGGTCTTAGCGAAGTGGTTGTTGTTTGGCCGAACCAAGTTCAAAGATATTCAAAAGCTATCGGTGAGAAGTTATAGAGTCTTGCTGATTCAAATCTTGTACCGATGGAGATATGCATCGCTAGGAGATGAACTTTTCGGCATGAGTTTCACCGAAGTATAAATATTATACCGACAAGTAGTTCGGGTGAGTTTTTCCGAATAGGAGTAATATGGAGGAGTGATTTTGGTAAGACATTTGGTGTCGGTATGTGTCTTCCCAAAGGTTCATTGTCTTGCTGAGAAGTATTGTTTCATTTGTTGGGTTTATTTCTTCGGTGAGAAAACTTGGTGGACACGCCGAAATGAGGATTCATCGGTGAAAGGGTGATTTTCTCTTAGCGAATGGAAAATACATTGAAAAGTATATATCGGTAAGACGCAAAGGTATCTACATAACATCTCCCTGACTTTGAAAGTCACAGCAAAGCGGGTGAAATGAAGATTGCATCGGCAAGAGTACAAATTTGTCTTGGCGACCCAATGTAAATGAAGACTTTCAGTGAAACAGGATGAAGTCTGCGAGAGGTCTCCCCGACGTTTGCAGGTTACAGTGAAGAGCATAATGATAAAGGATTTTGGTCGGTGTAAGAACATTAATGTCTCAGCGATTGGAAAATGCTTTGATGAATACATATCGGTATAGCACCATGAAGTCTATGTGACATCTCCCCGACTTGGAATTGTTATAGCGACATGAAAAACATAAGCGTGAGTCATCAAGTTGGTTCCAGGTGTCGGTATGACCATAGAATATCTTGGCGAATGGTGAAATAAATGTTGAAAAGGGATTTCGCCCCAGATTTGAAATTTTCTCATCGATAGGACAATTGATGCGACAGTGCGAGTTTCAAAGGAGGTTTCATTCATGCTTCATTAATGGCGCAATGGGATAAAATAGTAATGACAATAATGTTTTAATCAATTCCTCATTTCCGAATTGATTGCTGGTGAATTGGCATGCTGAACAGAGAATCGAGACATTTTTTCAGTCTGAGGAGCTCAAGCAGAATACTGTAAGTAATTGCTTCTTTGTTCTTCACATTTTGATTCTGTAAGTTTGAAAATGGAGTCTTCTGGTTCTAGAAAGGGTAAGGGTAGAAAACTTGGTGAGAGTAGTTAGTCGAAGGGAAAGAAATAAAAGACTGATACAGAGCATGAAGGCATTGAAAGGAAGTTAAACCAAGACCTCATTGATCAACTACCTGGTTCGGGGCCTAAAGCTAGAAGGTCCACACAACTTAGGGAAGAAGTTGATAAGATGGATGATAAATGCAAGTTCATAGGTGATGTCTGGACTGTTGTAAGAGGGTATGAGCTTTTCAATTTCCACTACCATAGGAGGAATTGTTTTGAGCCAGTTTGTAATCCATGGAAGTTGAATGTAGGGAAATTGGTATGCCCTAATGTATTTGTTAATGCTGAATTGGTAAAATTGCTTGCTGATCATTATGATCCAAAGCATAAAGAAATATGTGATCCTTCTGGAAAACCATAGATACATGTGTCAAAAGAAGCAATTGGTGAGGTTTTCAAATTGGAAGGGTTTTGCGATGAGGAAATCAATTGTGAGGAGTTGCAGAAGGAATTTTTCCAGAATGGATACAAGTTATAAGGGTTGGAGGTTACCAATTCATAGGGTTAAATAGGGTAACAAGCCAGAACCTTTGGAAGATAGTGAAGGGCCTCCCTATCATGTAGATTTGTTTGAACCCTACATGAAATATACATATTTTTTAGTGTGTCAGGTGTTGGGGATGGATGCCCCAAAATTCATGTCAATGGTGCCAATGGTCATCGCAGCAGACATTCAATATCACAACTCCAGGCTATTTGATTATGCTTCATACATTTCTAAGGAGCTTGACTCAGGATTGATGGCTATAAAAGGTGGTGCTTCTATTGTTCATCTCAGAAATTATTCATTGTTGATGCATTTAGTGCTATATTTCGGACATGAGTTAGGGGTATGGCCTCTAGAGATGAGAGTTTCTCAAATTGGCAAGGAGGGTGAAGCATTACCTGTTTAGTTGTGGACTACCATTTGGGATAGTAGGTTTGCTGGTTCTAGCTTTATTCATTTTGAGGAGTATTTTGTAAAAACGTTGTATAGATTGTATCATTATCCTTGTAACTATTCTTTGACTGATGAGATCAAAAGATTCCTTCAGCCTAAAGACTTTAATGGGCCAATTGACCATAACTGGGGAGACTGGTATTGTTTGGAGGGAGCTATAGTAATTAGAGTATATGGATTTGAAGATGCTCCTCTCATTCTGCCAAGGACAGTTCCAAACAAGATTGCATATTTGGAAATTGTCAGACAGATGGATTACTGTAGTGTGATGCATTTCAGTTCTTTTGGAAAGCAGGCTTTTATGCCTAGTACTTTGTGTTTTGGTGATTTCACTGTATTGGCTAAAGAGGGATATAATTCAATTCTTGATAGATTGTTGCATTACAATATGAAAAGAGGACCAACCAGAAAAAACTTTGACCCTGAGGGATATATCAATTCAGCCAAAGAAAGGATTAACTTTTGAGGGTATCAGCATGTACCCTATCCTTTTGATGATATGATCAGAAATCTGGATGAGGATGAAGCAGAAATGGTAGTTGAAAGGTATAACCAAGGGCTACAAGATATTGAGCTATTGTCTTCTGGAGATGAAGAAGCACCAAGAGCTAATGTGCCACAGGGTAGAACAGAAAAGGTATCCAGAATGAGGACTCAGCAGTATGTCTGCCCTGTTAGAGAACAAAGTATTGAAAGTGGTGATGTTGATACAAGGCACATGGAGTATAGATCATTTGTCTCTGATGATGAGTTTATACATTCCCCAGAGTTCAAGGTATTCTTGTACAAGCAGAAGGGAAAGGAGATTAGAGAGAATGTTGATGATATTACTTCTAGAAATGAGGAACAATTGTTGGCTCAATTGAGAAGATGTGTGGATGATGAAATGACAAATATGACTCCTGAAGTGGGGAGGAAAATGTTGGAGGATGCTGGTGTCATGATCTTTCCTAGTTTATATTTGAACTCTGCATTGGTCTTTGACAGTTTCGTGAAGGGCAGTAATGCTACTCACAAGCTTGATAAGGAAAAGGTGACAGAAGCATATGCAGGATCCAAGTATAATACTGATGAGGGATCACTGATGATATGGGCTTTGTACCCACCCCATAGGAAATCAGTGGTGATTGATATAGAGAAGGCATTTGGCCATGTTATGACTCTAAAAGCTGGAGAAGTTGATCCTATTGCTACTGCAGATATTGGGGTAAATTTTGCAAAGTTGAACAAAGCACAAATTCAGCTATTGATAAAAGAAAGAGAAGTGTATAAAGCAAATAATGAAAAATTGCTGAGAGAAAATGATAAACTCAAAGACTTGGTTGGTGTTTCAATGGGAACTACCAAAATGATCACTCAAGGAGAAAGCTCTTAGGCGAAAGACCACTTGGTAGGGTCAAGTGCTTATTCTCAAGGAAAGCATGATGCAATTGCTGCAATTGTCAAGAAGAGGCATGATCATTTGACATCCTGGTTGAATAAATTATGGGGAAAATATTCTCATACTATTGCTGCATTGAAGAAGCACACAAGGATGGATGGATGAATCATGGAGAAGTTTCATGAGTTGGCTCAAAGTGATGAGGCTAGCAGTTCAACACTTGAAGCTGCAAATCATATAATCAATCGCCATCGAAACTTCTATGATGAATTGTAGGGGGATGAACAAGGGTTGTTAGAAGTTGCTAATAAGACTGTGATCACATTTTTTGATGACAATGGTGAATTGAAAGAAGCCACCAGGTGGAAAAATGAATGTGAGTCAATGTTGAATGAACTCATGAAGACAGCTTCTGCAGAGGATACAACATTGGAAGAAGTGAGCAAGCAAAATGAGGAAATGGTCAAGATGGAAATCACGATCCAGAATGTTGTTGGAGATGCGGACACATATGAGCACCGAGATTATTTGGACCACCTCAATAAGACTCACTTATGGCTAAATAGAGCCTAGTTATTCTCTATCTTTTGTTTTATAATATGCATTTTCTATTTCTGAAAGGATGGCCTTTCGTATTCTCAATGTATAAATGTCTATTTTGAAAAAAAAAATAGGAGCGATAGGTATAATAGGATAGAGAAAATAAAATATGGTGGAACATCATGTTTCATAGGGCTGAGACTCTGATGTATGTTTTGGAAGCCATGGAGATATCAATAAAAATCATCTGATTTGTTGGTGTATTCCAGTGTCAATTGTTGTGTTGTGCTTATTGAAAGAATTATTTGAGTTGTCTCTAAGATTGATGTTTCTTGGTTATTTAGATCAACATAACAAGTTTATGTCTAGTTTATCAGTACGTATTTTCCATATCTGTGTGATTGGTTGATAGGTTCTTTCAAGGAAGGATTAAATCCTTTTGATTAATCACAGTAATCGAGGAATTTTATTTAGATCAGTAAGAAGAACTTAATAATCACAATCTTGCATGTTTATACTAGTTATAAACAAAATATGCCAAACAATTTGAATGACCTCCAGAAAGAAGTCAGTTGTTTAAGATTTCATTTGACTCTGTATATTATATAAGGCACTGGTCTCACTATTTCAATCAATTAGTTTCATATATACTTTTTACATCTGTTAACTGAGCCTATTAGGATTTAGTTTTGAATGCTGGTATACAATATATACCAAATTCGTTTTATTTTGTCCATTCCAATCTGCCATTGTGGACAAATCATGGCATGAAGAGAAGATCAATAGTCAAGTCTGCTTCATTTGTTATAGGTACACCCACCTAGGTCTAGCAACACCTGGAGAGTAGAAGGTTTAATTGTTTCAAACCTTGTTCTGTTACCCTAAAATGTTGTGAAAGCTTGGCAACCTTTCATGGTTCAAACCTGTGTTTTTGAGAGCTAACAGCAGGATCTACTTCAATCCCTCTTCTTGACACTATGTATCCCAACAACTTTCCTGATGTTACTCTGAACACACATTTCTTAGGGTTGAGTCTCAGATTGCACTTTTCAAGTCAATCAAACACCTTTTCTAGGTTTTTCAAGTGATTTTCCCTTTTGACTAACTTTTCTAGAATGTCGTCCACATAGTCATCCATGATTATGTGTAGCATATCATGTAATATGATTGTCATTGCTCTTTGATATGTTGCTCCTGCATTCTTTAGACCAAATGGCATTACATTCTAGTAAAATGTCCCCCAAGCACAAGTAAATGTTGTTTTGTTTTTTTCATCTGGAGAGATCTTTGTTTTGTTGTATCCAAAGAAACCATCCATTAAGGATAGCATCTCATGCCCTACTATTAGATCCACAATCATGTTGATACTTGGAAATGGAAAATCATCCTTTGGACAGGCCTTGTTCAAATTTCTAAAATCTATGCATATCCTTATGCCCCTAGTAGGTTTGGACACTGGCACTAGATTTGATATCCATTGTGGATAGTCAATGGGTATGATGAAACCCACATCTAGTAGTTTCCTTGGCTCTACCTTTACCAATAATGCTATCTGAGGATGCATTTTTCTGAGTTTTTGCTTGATAGGCTTTTCTCTAGGGACTATAGCTAAATGATGTACCACTAATGCTGGATCTAGTCTAGGAAAAGTTTACTTTTCTCTTGTTGAAGAAAGCTGTGAAATTTTCCTTCTCTTCAAGATCAAGTGATGTCGCATGGTATGTTATCTTTGGGTCCTCTGTTGTGCCAACATTTATGGACTCTACTTCTTCTACTAGGAGTGTTGATCTTTCGTGATATTCTGATATGGGGAAATTGAACCCTCCATCCTCGGGTACTTCTGGGAGGTTTTTACCTTCGGATGCATCCTTTAGTTTCCTTTTTTTTGGAGAGCCTAGTGTAGGGGCACCTAGCTTTTTTCATGCAATAGGGTCTTAGATGTTAGTTTTTTGGTTTTTTGAGTCCATTTTGATGTAATAAGGTCTATTTAGACCATGTATAATGTTTTTAGTTATATGGGGTCAGTTTTGGATAAAGTTGTCATGTTTTGTCAAATGTTGCAAATGTTGCATGAACAACTTTGCATTTTTGGATGTATTTGGAAGTTGAATGGTCATTCATTCAAAAGGTAGTTTTGAACCATTGGGTTTTGATTGTATATTTTTAAATATTCCTTGAAAGGATTGAGGAAAACTTCTGGGGTTGTATTTGGTGATCAGACAATAAGAAATCTCTGTTTTGTTGCGTTTTCATTGTTTATTTGTTGCTACAGAAAGTTTGTATGACCTGTATGGCCTAGGAATGATGCAAAATTGATTTGAATTCATAGAGTGTTGAGTCTTATAACATTTCTAGTTAATTTCATTTGATTTCATAAAGTTTGAATAGAGTTAGAAGGATTTTACTAAAAACAGATAGGAAAACCCTAGCTAGGAGAGTTTGAGTGAAAAAATGGAATATTGAACCATTTCACTAGTGAAAAATTCTACAAATTAGTGGAATGTCATTAGTTAGGTCACTTTTCATGTAGGTAGGGTTTGTGGATGTCGAGGATGGAAGTTGGTCAGAGTTTAATCAAGCCCTAGCCTAATATCTCTATGTATTAGGCTTAGGAGTGTAGGTAGAAGTAGGGTTTTGTAGATAGGTGAGTTTGTGAATGTTTCAGTTGATAAAAATTATAGTTTCAGACCCCACGCAACTTGGTTGAAGTCATGAAATAAAGTTATAATGGAGGAAATATTCATATGGTTGCTTTGGAAAAAAGGGCTAATTTGACCTAGTCCCAACATAGCAGTCAATTTTAGAGGGTGTTCTTACAAAACAAGCCTATTCACAATCTTGATATGTTGAAAAATAGCATAAAGGGTATCAGAAATGGTAATTCAATTGTGGGTTTGAAGTCTTCTTTGAAATATATGGTGAAAAATCACTGTTTGGGGTGTTACAAGGGAATATGAAGGTTTTGTGAGGTAAAGACCAAGTTAGGGTTTCTAAGTTGAAAAGTTTGTTCAAGTGTGATTGAATTGTAAACCTCCACCCTACTCTACATCAAATTGGTATCAGAAAATAGGTTTTGATCATTTGAAGAAAAAAGGTTGAAGTTTGAAGAAGGTAAGATGACTCCTAAAAAGAACCCAATGGCTAGAGAAGTTAGAGAATTGAAAGAGAAGCATGCCAAGGAATTGAGATAGATGAAGGAGTCTCAAGAAGCTTTCCTAGCCATACTTGCAGCACTGGAGTCAAATCAAAAGAGAGGTGTGGTCACTGGAGACCAAAGTGATGAAGAAGAAGAGGAAGAGGGAGAGAATGAAAACAATCGAGGAGTCCAAGGTGATGATGAATTGGACCCTAATAAGTTCATAATGGCTAAGTTGCTAAAGGTTTTCAAGGGAGATACTCCTAAAGTGAAGATAGAATTATCCATGTATGGTGGGAATATGGATAGTGAAGAGGTGCTAGATTGGGTTGATCCACTAGATAGTTATTTTGAATACAAGGAGGTAGCAAATGAACAAAAGGTGAAATTTTCTTAAAAAAATTGAAAGGCCCTACCCTAACTTGGTGGAATTATGTGCAAGAAGAGAGAGTGAAAAAGGGAAAAGTAAAAATAAATTCATGGGATATGATGGTGTCTAAATTCAAGGGTTAATTTCTATGCAGTGACTATGCAATTCAGACATTTAGGAAGCTTCAAAATCTTAAACAAAAGGAGATGGATGTCATGGCTTACACAAAGGAGTTTGATAAGTTGAGCCTTAGAGTAGGTCATGTTGAGGATGAGGTTGAAAAGGTAGCAAGGTACCTAAATGGATTGTGTATACACCTAAAAATGGTCTGGAGAATATAATTAATTAAATATGATTTATTTGATTAATTAATTCTAAATTCATCTACTTAATAAATAAATAGAAATATTTATTTATATTAAGATCATTATTAATTCTTCTATTTTATCATATTATTTTCCTCTTAATTAAATAAACAAAATTAAATACTTTGTTTTATTTAATTATTATCATTATTATTTCTTCTATACTTTATCCATTGATTCTATCTTAAATTAAAATACACAAATTTGATAATCTGTGTAATTTAATTATCTTAACATATTTCCTCTTAATTAAATAAGGATATCCTAAAGATTTATTTAATTATCATTTTCCTCTTTATTAAATAAGCAAATATTTAATATTTGTTTTATTTAATTAAAATCTTCTTATTTTGCTAAATTGAATAAATCAAAAATATTCAAATAAAGGCATAAATAAAATATTCCTCTATTCACTCACCAATAAAATTAGATTTGTCAATCTAATTAATTAAACTGGCATTCACGGGAAAGCTTGGGGGAAAAAATTGCAAGAAATCTTCTCAATCTTCTTCCTCTGATCTTTCCTATCATCTTACCTAATGTTTTCATGGGGAGAAACAATCCCCATGATCAGCTCAAGCTCCTCAATCTCTCACCACTCAAATCTCAACATTCAATCCAAGCCTCTGTTGTGCTACCCCTGTGCAAAACTTCTGCCGGAAATCTATAGATACAGCCTTTTGAAGCATGAAAATGATCTGAGAAAATCCCAGTTTTATGCAAACTTACTCTTTAGGAATACAATCAAGCAACCAAGCAATAAAAATAGCAATAGCATTTAGCATCATAGCATCATAACATCAGTAGAATTAGAAGCAATAGTATCAGTAGAATTTCATATTACGACATCTTAGTTTTTTTACTGTAGCTTCCATTCATCAATTTCCATGTTAGAATAGTTTACAGTAGTATCATATCATCTAGAAATCATTAGCAATCATCACATAATTGCATTTATCATCCATTCCGCTCTCTAGATAGGCATTTTAAATAGTTACAATGCTTACAAATCTGAGAGCCCCTATAACTTGATAAATCTTTGGAGATAGGAGACAATGAGATGCTTTCAAGCTTTTCAATGTTTTAAATTAGTTTTAATTCATTTTAATCTTGATCAAATGTCTTATTAGGAAGTGTTTTAGTTTCTTCTTTCATTATTACTTATTCACACTTACCTTTTGGCACCCACCGTGGGGACTAACTCCATGTTTTTAACATTTTTTTCTAAAAAGCTTTCGTACAGGAATTTGGCATGAATCTTTTAGCGCGATCGAAAGATTCTATAGCGCTTATGTTGGAAACTATAGCGCTTCTGCCTATTTTAGCGCTTTGAAGGACTGTTTTAGCGCTTCGATCAAAAGACTTCTAGCAGTCGAGTTGTTCACCTTCAACATTTGTTTTAGTGCTTTCACAAAATTCTATAGCGCTTTTGCATAATCTTATAGCACTTCAGATATTTTTTATAGCACTTTCGAGCATTTCTATAGCGCTTTTGACCTCTATCATAGCACTTTTGTGTAATTTGTTATTTGGAATCGACACGACCATGGCTAGTAAACTTCATTTCATCAGTTGGATTTAAAATGAATCAATCTAGGATAGACACTTCTTCAGTTGGTTTAACAATTAATCAATCCTAGGATAGTCACATTTTCAAATTGGTTTAAAATTTATCAATCTAGGGTAGTCATCAAATAATTCAATTGGGAATTAAAAATGAACACCAACTCTTCACTGTGAAGCAACATCTTCACATAGATAGAAAATTGTAGTTTGGGTTCTAAAAATTGAACAAGTTGATTTATGTGTTTGTGTGGTGATAGGCATATGCTCTCCCCTTAACTGGGTGATCAAAATGCCAGACTCATCCTTTATTTCATGCATTTTCAAGCTTTATTAAATTCTATAGAATGCCTGCCGTAGTGGGAAAAAGTACTCACCCTACGTGAACGACCTAAGTGGGTTCAAACCAAAGCCAGGTTTTTCCACCCGACTCTAAAATTTAAAACAAATTTGGGGAAACCCACCTTTTTCGGAAGTGTGCATGATAAACATCCCCAAAGCCTTTTTTCTAAAGGTTGGGAGGTCTCCTGAGGGAGTTTATCACTTTCCACTCTAAACGGAAACCCTTTCTAAGAACCATAGTGTAGTATCTAGCTGAGTCAGTAACCATAAATTGTAATACTCATAGTGCAAGGGGAGAATCTGCCCCCAAGACACTCACAAAACAAAAGAAACCACTTAGTTATAGAAACCTTTTGAAAAGAAGATAGTTCTTGTATCAAAATAGGAAGATTTTGCTTCATCATAGAACATTCCTCCATAGGTTTCATGATTTTGCTAGGGGTTACACTGAAGATTATGTCATAGATCCCTTGAATTCACAAGCCTATATTCAGAGAAGCGCTCTTTCAAAGGAATCTAACCATAGTCAACTTATTCGTCAATCCTCCATCCCACAACTTGCCATAGAATACTCCACTAGACCTGATCAGTTCTTATAGTAGACAAATATTTGGAAACATTAGGTTTTACATCCAAAATCAAGGAGTTACCACCACACCTTATGACCATTTGGTGACCTACAGCTCCCATTCAACAACCATGCCTTATAGCACCTATCATACAACCTAGCCTTATACACATTGAAAGCTGCCAAACCGACATCATCAATAGTTTGAGAACATTCATTTTTGAGAAAAATGAAACACCCCATCAATTTCTCACAACATCCATAGTCTTAGACGAAGAAGAAGAAGAGAAAGCAGACATAGTAGTTGAGAGGCCCATATTACCACCCCCTACTTGGAATTAAATGAAAACTATAGCACTTTTGCCATCTGTTTTAGTGCTTCTGAGCAATATTACAGCGCTTCTGTCAACAATAAAATCAAACTCTGTAAATGATCAGAAAGTATCATAGTGCTTCTATAGACTATTATAGTGCTTTTGCACTATCTTTTAGCGCTTCGATAGAAAACAATAGCACTTATGTTGTCTATTTAAGTGCTTTTGATCAATTTTATAGCACTTTTGTCAGTGTTAAAACATTACCAGTATCAGAGAATTAACTAGTCGTTTAGTGCATTTGTGCTATGTTTTAGCGCTTCTGCTCTATTTAACAACGCTTTTACCAGAAATAATAGCGCTTTTGCATTCTATTTTAGTGTTTTTGTCATCTGTATTAGCACTTCCATAGAAAAGAAAAATAGAGAACCTTCCAAAACAATTGTTAGAAATATTGACATTAAAAACATAGAATTTTACCAGTCAGAAACATTTCACAGATCAGACAGTGTCCTGAAAACCATAAAGAAAGTAGGTTCTTACAAGTTAAATTTTTTTCAAACATAAACCCACATCTTGCAAAATACAAAGTGTCAAATTATCAAAATAAATCTAAATTATTGAGTCAAGTTTCCTCATCAGGATTCTAACATCTTACCATCACAAAACAAGAACTCAGTAATCAAGTTTGTAACTTAGCCTCATCAATAGAATACATCATTCTATTTGGCTTCATCAAATTGACATTAATCCCAACACAGAAGATCCAAATTTAGTGGAAACAACCAAAACTTGTATGCCAATATTGACAAGGTTGCAAAAACAAAAACTCAGAGAGAAGGAAATTGAAAATCCAAACACGACTAAAGAAAACCCCTTTTACTAATTCCAACAAAATAATACCAACGAAATAACTCAAGAGGATATACAACATGCTCAACAGGATCCAAGTTTTCATAAATTTATGGAAAAGGTCTTAGAACAAGACATGGAGAAATATCTCTTGATGTTAGCCGAGTTAGGAAAAAAACTACCAAAGGATTTTGACATGAATCGATTGAAGGAAACACCATGAATAAATGAAACAGAACCACCCAACACACAGGATATAGATCAAGTGGTTGCTTTAACAGCACAAATGTAGACTCTGTAGGAATAGATTCAAAACATGTAAACATGAACCACAAAAATATTTTTATTAAAGGGAATTTTTCCTTACCCTTTTCATCCATGTGTGGATACGATACCTTTCCCTAGACACTATGAATTTCCTAAATACGATAAATACAATTGTAAATCAGAACCCATTGACCATGTAAGGGAATTTAGAACAATGAGCCTTGAGTTTGCACAAGAAGATACTTACCTCATGAGGTTATTTCCTAGGAGTTTAGGAGCCCATTGCATGGAATGGTTCTCCAAGTTACAACCAGTGATTCGATCCTTTGAAGAACTGGTCAACAAATTCATCTCCCAATTCTCCTTCAACATACAACATAATGTAACCATAAAAGATCTGTATAACCTGAAACAAAAAAATGGTGAGACATTCCTATCATTATTACAATGATGGAGAAAGTTGTTCGCTAGATATCCTCGATCTATACCTAAAGAGGAGAAGATTGAATTATTTATAGACAACTTAAATGATCAGATGAGTTATAGGCTCGAATTGCAATGTCCCCCAACATTCAAAAAAGTAATCAAGAATGGGCTTAAAATCGAAGAAGCCCTAGTCAAACAAGGAGTGATGAAACACTACAATGATACACCAAACAACACGAATCACTATGGAAACAACGACAAGCCAAAATTTTGGAAAAAAAATAGAAATATTAGAAGCACTGATGGTACAACTGAAAATACAAAACCAGTATTCAATTTGACAGCAACAAATGTCAAAACAAATCAAAATGAAAACCAAAATAACAATTAAAATACTACTTAAAACAATAACACCAACAATGTGGAATCTCGACCGTCATATCAAAGACAATCCAATCGACGAAGATTTACCCCATTAGGACAAACTTTGGAATCAAAAATGAGAGAACTCATTGCAAACAAACTTATCACTTTACCAGTAGCCCGAAATTGGGAGCCAAAGGTTAAACCATCCTAGTGGAACGATGCCGATTATTGCAACTTTCATAAAAATAAGGGAAATAAAACAAATGACTGTATGCAATTAAAAAATTTGATACAAGTCTTGATTGAGGCAAAGAAGGTGTTTGTTGAAGGGCATAAAACAAATAACAATCACAGTGAATTTACCAATCCATTACCCAACTATGAAAAGGGGGTGTCTTCTTCCAACGGTAAAGGAAAAAGTATAAACTATGTCTATGACACCATCATTCATTGCCTCTCAGAAGTTGAGAAAAATGACATTGATAATAAATTTGATGACACAAACATCAATGACATTGAATCTTTGAACATGATACCAGACACAAACACATTTGACAATCAAATCAATGTCTTAAAGATCAGGGAAACAAAAGACAATCAATCAGTACATGTAACAACAAGGGGATAATCAAAAGTGGTACTGAAAGGAGTCTCATCTAAAATACTGCTACCCCATCACATCAATACAACATTGTGTACCACTTACAAAAGATACCTATGCAAATATCCATTTTGGAACTTCTCAAAATTTCACCATCACACAAAGAAGTTTTGGAACAAGCTCTAGTAGCTACAACTCTACCCAATAATTTGGATGTTTGTCAATTTCAAGCCATGGTGGGACATCTTACCACACCTCATTGTATATCGTTCTCCGAACAAGATGATATGTCATTAAATCACCCACACAATGCAGCCTTGTACATAGAAGTTCTAATCCATAAACACTGCATCAAGTGTGTCTTAATAGATGGTAGAGCTGGATGAAGTATTTGTATTTTGAAACTAATTCATGCACTAGGATATTCCGACATTAGCATTGACGCCAGAAGAAAGATAACAATAAAGGCATATGATGAAGAAGAAAGGTCTTCCAAAGGGCTGATTGTACTTCCAATTCAAGTAGGGCCAATTGTCAAAAACATTGTTTGTCAACTGTTGGACAAGGATCTAACATATAACATACTCTTGGGTCATCCATGGATCCATGAAATGCAAGTAGTACCCTCAACATACCACCAATGTTTGAAATTTTTTGGTAAATGGACAAGAGGTCACAATACCAGCTAACAACAATAATCCACAGACTTGCAACATGATAAAAGAAAATCAAGACACTCTGGTACCCCACAACAAAGAAGTTAACAATTCCACTTCATCCAGTAGCGAGAGACAACCCAATTTCATATCTAGGTGGGTTGAGAAGAAGGATCAAGCAAATGAAATAACTATTGTAGACACAATTTTATCAAACACTAAAGGTCCTATAAATGAGTTATCATAGCAATTTGTAGACAAAGTCTAGTTGAAGGACAAAGGCTTAGGAGAATATTCCCTTGAGCAATCTTTATGTCTATCACAATTGCTACCATCACCAAAATATTATGGAAGGCCCACATCAAATACATCACATTCATCACAACCAATCAAAACTCTCAATGAAAGATTTGTTAAAGCAAGTACCCTTGAAGATGAGTCAGAAGACAAAGCCATTCTCAGTTGGCTATACAAGGATGAAGAAGCCTCGACACTAGCAAGTATCAGTATTAAAAAAAAACAGTATGGAAAAGGGAACACTATCTTAGAAAAAATGGGCTATGAAGGCCAAAGACCAATTGGCAAGAGAAAGGATGGTATTATAGAACCTATTCAACCTCTAACACTGCAGTCTAAGGATAAAACATGATTAGGCTACACAAGAGAAACAAAAAAGGAAGTAACTCAAAAAGTAGTAGAAGGGATTCAACAAATGAGAGATGGTTTTGAAACTGATTCAAATGAATATGAGTGGGATCATTTATCTGCTACATCATACACTGATAAACAAATTTATGTCATTCAAACATATGCACCCTTACGAGAGGAGGGACAAAGTTTAGGAAATGGACCATTTGTAATGGGATCAACAAATATTGATTACTCAAGCAAGGATGATCAGACATCGAATGAGACAAATGACTTGGAGGTGAGTACTATCATAGACCTTGACCTTCCTACCAATAACTTCGACCACCTAGCTATCAGAACACTTACAACTATCGATCTTACTCAACCTGATGACTTATTACCCTTGAGACATCCCGAACTTATTGACTGGGAACCCACCAAACCTATTCATGTACCAGTCTTTTCAAATGATGAGGCCATCATAAACTATCTTTGCAGTGATGAACCTGATATGAATTATATCCATAACACTCATAATGACACTTCACAAATGGAGGGTGCCAAATCTTCCAGTTGTAAAAATGACAACAGGAAAAATAAATCTAATAGTGAAAACCTCTCTGAGGCAACATTAGATTGTGAAAAGAGAAAAATAAAGAACATATCCAACAGTGAAAACCTTTCTGAGGCGCTAAAGGATGGAATATTTTACACTCTCCTAGAACATTATTATGACAGATCATCAGTACTGATAGAACCAACATAGTCTATAAATTTGGGAACAACTGAAAAGGAAAAGAACCTACATCTGGCAAAGCCCATGACAGAACAGGAGAAACCGGCATTCACCAAATTCTTTAAAGAGAGACATCAATTTTGCATGATCTTATTCTGATATGCCAGGATTGGATCCAGATCTCCTCATGCATCATCTATCACTACCAAAAGGAATCAAACCAGTCAAACAAAAACTGAGAAAGATGCATCCTCACATTGCTCTGATGGTTAAAGCTGAGCTAAAGAAATTGTTGGGTGCAGGATTTATCGGGTCTATAGATTATACATAATGGATCTCAAATATTGTGCTAGTATCAAAACCTGATAATAGCATCAGAAGATGCACAGATTTCATGGATTTAAACAAGGTGTGCCCAAATGATGATTTTACTTTACCCAACATTGACATAATTGTTGTTCTAATAGCGGGACATGACATATTATCTATAATGGATGGTTTCTCAAGATATAATCAAATAAAAATAGCACTTGAAGATCAAGAAAATACAACATTCACTTTCCCTTGGGGTACATTTTGGTTGAATGTCATACCCTTCGGATTGAAAAATGCAGGTGTGACATATCAACGGGCGATGACCACAATTTTCCATGACATGATGCATACTTTCATGGAAGATTAAGTCGATGACATCTTAGCAAAATCACACACCAAGGAAGGACATCTAGAAATCCTTGATAAAATCTTCACTAGACTGGAAAAATTTAATGTCAAGTTGAACCCAAAGAAATGTGTGTTTGGGGTAACATCAGGAAAACTCCTTGGTTACATAGTATTAGAGAAAGGTATTGAAGTGGATCTAGCTAAGGTTAAAGCAATAATGGAGATTCCACCGCCTAAAAATATCAGTCAATTACGGTCCTTATAAGGCAGGTTACAATCCATCAGGAGATTTATCTCCCAGCTGGCAGACAAGAGTCACCCATTTAATCACCTACTTCATAAGAATGTATTATTCAAATGGGATCATAATTATGAAACAACTTTTAACCAAATAAAGCAGTATTTGGTGTCAACTCCAATACTCATGCCACCCACAGTAAAAAAACCACTGTTACTATATATCGCAACAACTGACATATCTTTAGGAGCTCTATTGTCATAGGAGGATTTTGAAGGAAAAGAACAAGCAATTTGCTACATCAACAAAACTCTCAACGGATATGAAATAAACTATGCATTCATAGAAAAAGCTTGTTTGGCAGTGGTATTTGCAACCCAGCAGTTGCGACACTACATGTTGACTCATACAGTCCGGCTCATAGCAAAAATAGACCCATTAAAATATCTACTAGGTAAAGCTTCTCTAACAGGGAGACTGGCAAAATGGGTCATGATCTTGAGCGAGTTTGACATCCAATATGTCAACAGAAGATCCATCAAAGGATAGGTAATAGCGGATCAACTAGCTGAAGCTCCATTACAGGATCATCATCCAATCAACATTGAATTTCCAGATGCAGACATCCTGAATGTTACAACACAACAATGGAGGCTCTATTTTGATGGATCATATACACAAAGAGGAGTTGGTGCGGGAATTCTATTTGTCACACCTCAAGGACACACCATCCCAAGATCCTATAGGTTAATGTTTCCATGTACCGACAATATAGCTGAGTACGAAGCATTGATTATCGACATCAAAGTAGCTATTGAATGGAAAATCATAGAAATGCAAGTGTATGGGGACTCACAGCTTGTCATCTATCAAGTAAATGATGAGTATCAAAAAAAGGATGAGAAGCTCATGCCTTATAAGAAAATGATAGATGATCTTAAAAAGTACTTCATGGATATCAAGTTTGAGGAAATACCCAGGGTAGAGAACAAAGATGTAGATGCCATGGAAAAAATTGCTTCCCTTTTGCAATTACCAAAAAAGCAAGGTCGTTATGAGTTTATGGTGGAACAAGTATCAACCCTGCATATGATAATCCTGATTCACAGACCATATGCCAAATAACCAACACTCAAACCTCACAATATGGAGGTATCTATACTTACCTCAAAGATAATATTTTTCCTCCTGATCTCTCTAGAAACCAAAAGCATAACTTTATCCGTCAATATGTGAGACATACATTGATTGTTGACATCCTTTATTGTCGAGGTCTAGATGGTACTCTTCTTCAATGTCTAGAACGTCATGAATCTGAAACATCCTTACGAGAGTTCCATGAAGGTATTTGTGGGACCCATTCAAGTGGGCTAACCCTAGCTAAGAAACTCGTCCATTTAGGGTATTACTGCCTAAACATGGAGGAGTCCTATCAATATGTTAAAAAGTGTCAAAAATGCTAGATTCATGGTAATCTAATTCATGCGCCAGCACAAGAGTTACAACCTTTCACATCAACATGGTCCTTTTGTCAGTGGGGACTGAACCTAGTAGGTAAAATAAATCTGTCTTCATCCAATGGACACAAGTTCATCATCATAGCAACAAAATATTTTACAAAATGGAAAGAAGTGGTTCCTTTAACAAAAGTCACTAGAAAGTAGATCTTGTCTTTCATACTCAACTATCTCATCTGTTGATATGGGTACCTCAGTCCATTGTCACAAACAATGGAAGGCCTTTTAAAAATCAAGATGTCCAGGAATTATGTGAACAATTCCATATCCAACATCGTTTCTCAACACCATACTATCCTCAGGGAAATGGCCAAGCAGAGGCCTCAAACAAGACAATTCTAAAAATACGAAAGAAAATGGTAAAAAATGTTGGACGTGATTGGTGTTGGTGTGAATAAGTCTTGTACCTAGTTTATTCCTTTACTAGGGACTTAGGGGACTTAATTCACATGTTAAGTTTACTTAGGATATTAGTTGTATCTTCTAGAAGTCTTAGTTGTCTTATCTAGACTTTACACTTTCCTAGGTAGTTATGAGTTAGTTGTCTCATGTGATAGGATTAAGACACTTGTCATGATCTTGTCTTATCCTATCTCTCATCCTTTCCTTTATAAGCAAGGCATCTCTAGCATATTTTATAGAGCATTGTATTGTATAGTATTGCATTGATCATATTGTATCATATTGCAATCCTTGTTTGGTGGAATAGCATCTTCCATTGTTGCTTCTCTCTATCTCTTGTGGAGGTTATTTGGTGTTGCAGATTGAAGATCTTGGGTTGATCACTTCAACATGCTATCAGATCTTTGAATCTGGCAAGCCCCTTCCATTTCTTTATTAGAGAGTTTCCATCAATTTCTATTCTAATTTGAGTTTCTTGTATCCTATATTTCATGTATGCATTTTTGGTGATATATAGTGATTACAACACTTTTGGCTATAGTGGAAATATTTTAGGCTGTCCTATTGCATCCAAGAGGCTCGAAAAAGTTAGATTTGGTTTTTGTTTCACCCAATTTCATCACCATTTGCAACTTTGGTAGAGAAGGGTTTGGAGCTCAAATCTAGTGAACAACTTTTTACAAGAGCATTTTGGGAAAAAAAAAGTCTCCCATTGCGTCCGAGTGGCCGTTTCCGAGTTTTTTGATATATAATTTTCCTATATTCGACAAAAGTTGTTTTTGGGGAAAAAAAAAAATAGCAGAGGCCGTACGACCCCCCTGCGCAGGTACGACGTGGTCATTATTAAACATAAATAAAATTCTGCATATTATTTTTTATCGGCTGCTTTTTTAATTTTTTATTAAAAAAAATTCCAAAAAAATAAAATATTTGAAAAGCACTTAAAGCACTGTCTGTATTCAAGGTTTCGACCTTTTATTTTAAGCCGCAAACTATAAAGTTTGCGGAATATTTTTGTCCACCATGTAGGGTTAGTTTAGCCACTAAGTTGCTTTTAGCCGCCAGCCATCATCACTAACCGCTGGGTGGGTGGTTACTCCATACCGTCAGTCAAGCCACCAACAGTCCAGTAAACCGCCAAGAGACTGCCAAACCTTCACCGTTGCATGTGATCAACTGAAGGTAACCGCCAGGGTCCTAAAACTCCGGTGACAACAAACTTAACCACCTGGAGATAACTATTGCATGTGACCACGCCAACACTAACTGCTAGCAGTTTCCTAACCATCGATGTTTTTCCCTAACCACTACTAGGTCACATGGATGTCCAGGAGCTAGCCCGCAGGGGCTATATTTTTGCGCTTAGTTAGTCTTATTTTTTGCCCTGTTTTGCGTTCAAAGTGCCTAAAATAGGCCTTTTTTCAACTTTGCATAACTTTTCGCCACAACATTAGATTTTCAAAAACAAGATATCATTGAAAAGCTGGTTCGACGAAATTCATAGTGGTGCAGGTGATTTTTCTAGATTTTGACATTTTTTTCTAGCTTTTTCAGCTTGAAAGTACAAGTGCATTTATTGCTTGTTCTTGGCATAACTTTTGCAAACGAAGTCGAAATTTTGCAATTTTTTTTTTGAAATTGCTCAGAAAATTGCAAGGAATCTATTTGTAACCTCTATTTTCAGTTTTTCAAGCTCTTTTTCTAAAAATTGTAAAATTACCGTGTGTTATAAATGGTTGATTTGAGCTTGTCACTTGTAAAAATTGCAAAAATTCTTCATTGTAATTTGCTAGGGGGGTTACAAAATAGTTTTAATACATTTTGGGGGGGGGGTGAAAGGCACAATTTAAGTGCCACATTGTCTTCTTTCTTTTGGTGTTCATGGCGGATCTAAGGAAAATTGAACCACTCACTCCACACAATTATCATACATGGAAGCTAAAAATGACTCAGTTGTTACAATCTAAGGGTCTATGGCCAACGTTAGATGCATAACAACTTGAATTTACAAGGAATTATGAAAAATTTGTCCATAGATGTAAAATGGATGAAGCAAAAGGGCTCATTGGCTTACATGTATCTGATAATTTATTGTTTCATATTTCGGAGTGTAAAACAACTAAGAATGTTTTGGATAAACTTGAAGAATTGTATGGAAAATCAAATCAGTTATGAGTCTTGCAACTTCAAGTAGATCTACAATCTCTCTCTCCAGATGCATTTCCTTCAATTCAAGTTGATTTTGTCACAGTTGAAAGGATGTGGGCAAGATAAATCTAGTGATGAATGTATCTTCTTGATTTTGTCTAAGTTAAAGGGCCCTTATCAAGTGTTTTCTTCTACTTTCTATTCAACTATGGATGCAATGGGGAAAGATTACAAAATTCCTACATTTGAGTTGTTTTGTGAGCATCTTACTAGGGAGGAGGCCAGGTTGATTCAGTTGGATGCCTTACCTAATTCTAAGAATCATGCTCTAATGGCTCAATCATCCAAGGGTAAAGGAAAGAACAAGAAGAAGCCCAAAGCATAATCATCTTCAAGTAGTGAGAATCCCTCCAAACCGAAGCCGAAGAACAATCAGAATTCCACTCCATCTCCTTCTTCTACCTCTAGAGATTCTTCTTCCAAGTCCAAGAAAAAGAAAGGAGAACCTTGTTCATTCTGTGGAAAAATTGGGCATGATGCAACTCTTTGCTTTAAGAGATTAGAAGCCTTGGAGGAAGCTATGAAGAAGCACAACATTTCAGTGTCTAAGCCTTCTTCCATGGGAAAAGGTCAAGCTCTTTCAGCACAGACCATTCATTCATCTTCAGATAGTTGGATTCTTCATTCAAGTGCTTCACATCACATGAACAATTCATGTGATCTTCTTGATTCCATTGTTCATACTTCTACTTCTCATATTGCAGTTGGGAACTCTTCACATATTCCAGTTTTGGGGACAGGCTCCATTCAGATGCTAGATGGGTGCATTAAGGATGTTCTTCTTGTTCCTGATATTTCAGCGAATCTACTTTCCATATATCAGATTTTTCATTCTAGAGATGGGAAGAAAGTTGAGTTTACTCCACAGAATGTGACTATTAGACAGTTGAAGGATCCTAAGAAGGTTGTTGCTACAGGGATAGTTGATCATGAAAACCATTTGTATTGATTTGATGGATTTGAGTCTTCATCAGGTTCATGTTTTGTTTCTCATGCTGATTCAATGAGCAATCTTTGGCATGAGATATTTGGGAACTTGTACTATATATATCTTCAATAGATGCAAGCACATAACTTAGTGGTTGGTCTTCCAAAGATCACTTGCACAGATGGTGTTTGTCAAGGTTGTGTTCTTGGCAAGCAACATCAAGATCCTTTTCCTAAGGGCCAAGCTACTCGTGCAACCACACCCCTTGAGTTGGTCCATAGTGATCTCATGTCATTCCCAACTCCTTCTTTTTTAGGTGCTAAGTATGTGCTCACATTTATTGATGATTTTTCCTGCCGGACATGGGTCTATTTTCTGAAACTCAAGAGTGAAGTCCTCACCAACTTCAAGACCTTCAAAACATTTGTGGAGAAGCAATCAGGTTTTTCTCTTGGAAAAATACACACAGATAATGGGAGTATGTCAATCAGGCATTTCAGGATTTTTGTAGTGAGCATGGTATTCTGCATCAGCACACAGTACCTTACACTCCTCAAAAAAATGGTGTGGCGGAGAGAAAGAATAGGACTCTCAGGGAAATGTCCAATTGTATGATTCAGTCTAGGTCCATGACACCAGCATTTTGGGCTGAAGCTATCAATTGTGCCAACTATATTCAAAATTGTATGCCCCACAAGGTAGCGTTGAATATTACCCCTGAGGATGCTTGGTCTCATCGCAATCCTAATGTATCCTTCTTTAGAGTATTTGGTAGTGAGGCTTGGGCATTCATTTTGAATAGTCAGCGTAAATCCATGGAGAAGAAGATTCAACAGTACATCTTTGTTGGCTATTGTGAGGATGTGAAGGCATACAAATTGTTTGATCCTGACACATGAGAGGTTCATTTCCAACATGATGTTCAATTTGCTGAGACCTTCACCCAGTTAGATCCTCCTTTGACTTCTTCTTCATCACAACCTACTCAATCTTTTTCAGTTGATGATGCTTTGCTAATTGAGGAAGATTTTGATGATGGTCTTGATGCACCTCCTCCTTAGTCAACTACTAGGCCACGATGGGATCTAGTTACTCTTGAAGAGGCTGGTCCTCTTTTTGGTGATCCCACAGACACTCACCGTACTCATTCTTAGACTTTAGGAATTAGTCTTTTGAGTCATGTTGTTTTAGATGATCCTCAAAAAAATTTAGATGCTTCAGGTATTCCATAGTGGGATAGTGTTATGGCTGATGAGTATTATTCTTTGATGAAGAATCATTCTTGGGATCTTAAGCCTCTTCCTAAGGGAAGAAATTTGGTTCAATGCAAGTGGGTGTATCATACCAAGTATGCAACAGATGGTTCCATTGACAAGTACAAGGCTCATCTTGTTGCAAAGGGGTTTTCTCAAGTTGAAGGAATTGACTATTTTGAGACCTTTGCTCCTGTTGCCAAGATGGATTCTATTCACCTTGTCCTTTCTATAGCTACATCTTAGGGATGGTTAGTATATCAGATGGATGTGAAGAGTTCCTTCTTGCATGGGAATCTTCATGAGGAGATCTATATGGAGCAGCCACCAGGTTTTGTGCAGGACTCTTCACTTGTTTGTAGGCTTCGACATTCATTGTATGGTCTCAAACAAGCCCCTCGGGCTTGGTATGAGAAGATGGATAGTTTCTTGCTTGCTTCTGGCTACACTCGTTGCCATTCTAATCCCACAATTTATACTTAGAGACATGGAGAGGATCTAATCATACTTGTGCTCTATGTGGATGATTTGATTCTCACAGGGATTTCTACTTCCATGATTTAGAGTACATAGTGAGCATTGATGGAGCGATCTGATATGACTAACCTTGGTCTTTTGCATTACTTCCTTGGTCTTCAAGTTCATCAAACTTATGAGGGGATCTTCATTTTCTAGCAGAAGTATGCTCTTTATTTTCTTCAAAGATTTGGAATGGCTGATTGCAAGCCTGCCCCTACTCCATTCTTGTTAGGTGTTCTACTATCTACCAGTTGCACTATGCCTACAGTTGATCCTACCTTGTATCAGAATTTGGTTGGAAGTATTTTGTACTTGACACATAGTCATCCTGATATTTATTTTGCGGTTGGACTTGTCTCTTGCTTCTCATAGGAGCCTCATGAGAGTCATTGGAAGGCCGCTAAATGCATCTTGAAATACATTCAAGGCACTACTCATTTTGGCATTCACTACACTTTAGGTGCATCTTAGATTGTGGGCTTCACTGACTTAGATTACGCTGGTGATGTCAATGATAGGTTTTGCTTTTGGCTTTGTCTTTTGCCTTGTTCTAGTTTGATAGCATGGTCATGCAAGAAGTAAACTCTATTGCATTATCATCGATAGAGGTTGAGTATCGAGGTGCAGTGTTGGTTAGTCGGGAGGTTTTGTGGCTTTGTCAGTTGATGACTGAGTTTTGATTCCCTTCCACTCAACCCACTACTCTTTGGTGTGACAATCAGAGTTCCATTCATATCTCTACAACCTAGTGGAGCATCAGCGTACTAAGCATATTGAGATCCACATACACTTCATCAGGGAGCTCATCTAGGATGGTGTTCTCAGATTGGAGCATTTGCCTACAAATTAGCAGGTTGCAGACATCTTCACTAAACCTTTGGCATCACCTCATTATCTTCAGTTGCGATCGATGCTTGGGGTGAAGGAAGTTGTCCTTGGGGGGTCTTGAGGAGTCCTTCCTTCATTATTTTTTAGCTTTCTTTGTAGCTTTTTCTCTCTTTTGGAGAGGGTTTTTCTCCCATAGGGTTTTTCTCCTTTTCTTTGCTTATGAGAGTTTTTTGTTTTGTACACAGGTACCTCATCAGGCCTTGTTTCCAAGACCCATCTTTTGCATTCTGCATTGGTTTGTACCTCCCTAAGTTGCACTTAAGGGGGGGTGTTGGTGTGAATAATTCTTTTACCTAGTTTATTCCTTTGCTAGGGACTTAGGGGACTTAATTCACATGTTAAGTTTACGTAGGATATTAGTTGTATCTTCTAGAAGTCTTAGTTGTCTTATCTAGACTTTACACTTTCCTAGGTAGTTATGAGTTAGTTGTCTCATGTGATAGGATTAAGACACTTGTCATGATCTTGTCTTATCCTATTTTTCATCCTTTCCTTTATAAGAAAGGCATCTCTAGCATATTTTATATAGCATTGTATTGTATAGTATTGCATTGATCATATTGTATCATATTGCAATCCTTGTTTGGTGGAATAGCATCTTCCATTGTTGCTTCTCTCTATCTCTTGTGGAGGTTATTTGGTGTTGTAGATTGAAGATCTTGGGTTGATCACTTCAATAATTGGCATGTTCAACTAAATCCTGCACTATGGGCCTACAGAACTAGCATCATAACACCAACATGAAGCCTTACTATATGGATCAGGGGCAATCTTACCCATTGAAGTAGAAATACCATCACTTCGTGTCTCACTAAAAGGTATCATTACAAATGAGGATTATAGAGTATCTAGGCTATAGGAACTAGAATTACTGGATGAACACCATCAACAAGTTGTCAATCATTTGAAGGCCTACCAACAAATAATGTCAAGGAGTTACAATCATAGGGTAAAACCTAGAGTCTTTCAAATTAGAGACTTGGTCCTAAAGGAAAACCCTAAGAATCAGTAGGATAGAGAAAATAAAGGGAAGTTTGAACCTAACTGGTTAGGTCCCTTTGTAATCATATCAGTGTATGGATTAGGAGCATATCAATTGTCTACACCAGAAGGGGATCTGTTTGATGAACCTATCAACAGTATCCATCTCAGAAAGTTCTATACCTGAATCACTTAGTGCATGAATTAGTTTCTAAAAATGGTTACCTTGATGAAAACTTGGCAAATAAGCATTCTGGTAACAAAAAAATACAAAAAAAATAGAAAAATAGAAAAAGACAAAAAAATAAAAAAGAATGAAAAAGTGCAATAAAAACATATGGTGAAAACATGGAAATAGGCATTATTTGTGTAACCAACTTTTCCAACTATTGGACACATGTCATGGTCATTATTTTTATCATCATTTTACATCCATCATCATATCATCACAAATGGTCATGTCTCACCATAGCTTGGGGGCAACATCTGGACCTCATTGAGGGCAATAAAAAATCAAGTTCAACAAAATGGACAAACAACAGTATGAAAACGTAGCAAAAACAACGATCAAAACACAACCCAACATAGAATATCAATCACCATCAGAAACACATTAGACATCCATATCACAACCAAAAATACAAAAAAATGTCAAAAATAGAGTCTGTGTCAGTCAAACTACATGGTCTTTACATGTATAATGTAGGAAAGGCTAATCTTTGATCAGCCCCCAAGGCCCCTAGGATAGGTCTTTAGATTAGGTTTGATCCAAAATCTCGAAAACACAAAAACATCACAAAATCAGGATGGATGATCTAATCTGAATAATGGTTGAAATACTTTAAGAAAAATTTGGATATGTTGTACTTTGATCATTGTTATCATTTCTTTGGAGCAACTCAATGATGTATTGAACTAGAGAAGCTAGGAAGAAGAATGGTATTTTTCTTTGTCTATTCTTTGTAAGTTAATCATCATTACTATGTGAATTTTTGCGAGACATGCTCTACAAAGTATCACTAATGACATTCCAATTCACATAGGAAAGTGGTTAATTCTTCTCTGTTTATGCAAGAAATACTCAGGTCATCTCGGTTTACTTATACCTCAATGCTTGTGTTTGTTTGCAATATCAAAAATCATGAAAGTAGTACTCAGGTCATCATTGGTTTACATTATACCTTTGATGCTTGTACTCACTTCAACATTTTAAAAGATCAATGATGATACAAAGCACAAAAGTACTATTAAAATGCCAATGTTTTCATGTATATTTGCATGGTAAATAGATTGCATTCATGATAGTGTTACATCTGCAGAGTATTTGTTATAAAATTGGTGAATCATTCATAATAACAATTATCTTTTCTCATAATCAAATTGAGTATACTTGACCAAAACATCATCATGATCATATAGTTGCATCATCATATCCATTTGCATACATTAGAAAGCATTTAATCATCATTTCATCATTCATACATTTGAATCATAACATTTAGCATTCATCATATCATATTTTCCTTATCACATATAATATTGCGTAAAGAAAATCTCAAAAATAAATCTCTATCATCACATTTTTCATTCATCCATTAAATCATATCACATAACATACAATCATCTAACACATCATTTATCATACAACATTTCCATCCACTTATTTACATCATATATCATTCATCATTTTCATCCATTTACTACATCATATATTTACATTTACATCACATATGGTATATCATTTAAACACATCATATCCATGATCATATATATAATTACATCATGAATCCATACATCATCCATACATTCATTATGTACATAATAAATTAAAGAATATTATCATAATCATAAAGTTCATCCATAACATCATAATATAAGAATCATTACATAGCATATAGAACATAAAAAATAAATGCATCCATCATAGAATCATATAGAACACATAATGCATTGATAAAATCCATTGCATATCATATAGATCTCAAAATCACAATGTCAAGTATATAATGATGTCTGAAATGAGGAGATATAACATCAAAAATGGTTGTATTTCAAAATAATCGAAGTGTAAATCACATCTCAAATAAAAAAAGGACAATGATCATGTACTGCTAGCTCCAGATGGTGTAGGCATAGCAGGATCAGGCCCTCCACCACCACCAGATGTACCAGGATCTTTGGGGTCTCTCTGAAGAGGCTATGTCACACTCACATTGACAGTCCTAAAATCAGTCCTGCCAAATCGGGGCTGCCTGTAGATCACTCTGCTAAGAAGGGACGACATCAAAATATTTACTTTTGTAGTAATCCACCTCCCCACCAATCTAGGCAACCTCTCTCATATAATCTGCTAAAGAGGTACCATCTGCCAACCGTTGTAATCTCTCGGTTGTAGCCTGAGCACCCTCTACTGTAAATCTGGCAGTATCCCTCTCAGCAGTCAAAGATGCAATTTGAGCCTATGATGAGCCCACTGTCTATCTAGCAATATCCCTCTCGACCATCAATGTTGCAATCTATGACTATGTCATGGCCAATTGAGCCTACACTGATGATAAAGCCTTTGCATGTGATTAGGCCTGTGACTGCATCTAAGCCTAAGTCTTCTCTAATAAACCCTGAGTCTGAAGAAGTTGCTCCTAAACAGTCTCTAACTACACTTGTAGGTCCATTATCTGCAGCTGCTCTAAAAAATCCTTCATGGCCTACCTCTTACGAGGCACTATCTCCTTTGGTATATCTAATGCAGGACCTGACCCACCTGCAACATCTCCACTATCAAAATCACAATCATCCCCGCTGCTCTCATCTCCACTATCCCTCTCCTCTCCACTGCCCTCCTCCTCACCAACATCCTCCTCACCACCAACACCAACATCAACATCCACCTCAACCTCAACCTCCTCTCTCCTCTACCTATGACCACATGCAATGGAAACATCCTCCTCTACCGGTAATGGAGTAGGCTCATCAAGAATGGTAAGACATGGAAAAGGATGCAAAGCCAGAAACTCAACATAGTCAGCTGTAACTGGTGGCTCAACAATGTCCAGGTGAATATCCCACTGAAAAGGCTACAAGGCCTAAAACTCCTGGACAATAGCATCATATGATGAACTAGGCCCCCAATCTCTAGAATCTGACTGACACCGGGCATAATGAGAAACACCCTGGGGCATACTCTGAACCATCCCATACTGCCTATATACCCGTCTGATAAAAAATATCTCCACTACCCAATGAGTCTGACCAATCAATATCATTGAATATCGTTCTTGTCCCAATGCTCGCAGTCTAGGTATGGATGCCATGTCACGGACTCTATGTCATCAATCACTCTCCTCCAATACTCTAACTTACCTAGTCTGGATTGAGTAAGGCGGTCGGCATTTATAAACACATAAGGTCTCATAGGAGGTCTCTGCCTAACTAGAACCAGACGTGTAATGGCAATGTGCTCCCATGCCCACACCTAAAGCAAAGTGACACCAGCTGACAAACTATGACCAATAAGATATACATCCAAATGCAAATCATCATATAGGTGGGAAAGCATGCACATGCCCCAAGAAAATCCCTCAGACCTGCGATCAAGACTAAAAAATATTCTAATGAAACTAGCAAGAACTATAGGAAAAGTGGCATATGCATCGACCATCTCACGCCATGGAATCCACTCTCCGACAATCTGACCATCCTGAAACACTCTGCGGAGAGCATCAGTACCACCCTGCTTTGTAGAATGATAAATGACAACATCTCCAATGATGGGAAGCTGTAAAATCTGCTAGAAATCCCCTGGGGTGACTATCATCTCACCGGTAGGAAGGTGAAAGGTGTTATGCTTGCTATGCCACCTCTCAGCTAGCGCTATCAACAGACCTCAATTAATCCTAATATGGGGCATGAATAAAAGAGAAGGACCGAAACATGTGATGATGGCCATGTTAGGCTGTTCCAACTGAGGAATCAAGTCAAATGTCCATGGGGTTTGCTCTTGAACCTGAAGGTTCTCCAATGGCTCCTATCATCAGGAAATTTTCAAAATCAGAACTTTTTGTCGAATCATTAAACGCCAATTATCCTATCAAAACTAATCAACTATTGGTGAGACTTTTGAAAAAATATCATGAGCGAACATCATTGAACCTCACCTATCATGAGGTCAAATAATCAAGCATCATTGAACCTTACCTATCATGAGGTCAAATCATCAAGCATCATTGAACCTCTCCTATCATGAGGTCAAATCATCAAGTATCATTGAACCTCACCTATCATGAGGTCAATTATCAAAGGCATCAAATCAACCTCACCTATCATGAGGTTCATCAATCAAACTATAATTATTCCTCGCCTATCATGAGGATAATTATCATCAATCAAACATCAAACCTCACCTATCATGAGATTGAACATCACAAATTTGATCAGGGTAATCAATCAAGTCAAACCAATGGCTGACATGATAAAAAATTGACAAAATCAAGGACAAATTTGACAAACTTCATCAAACTGACATAAATGTGCTAAAATAGGCATTAAAAGTGCTAAATCACGACATGTGCCATTTCATCAGTCAAAAGCGCTATCACAGATGGTCAAAGCGCCAAAACTACAAAAGCGCTATTCTACTTGGTCAATGCACTAAAAATTTGGGTCAAAGTGCTAAAAATATCAAAGCACTAAAACAGGAGGCTTAAGCGCTAAACAATCTGACCTACACGCTAAAGTTGTAAAAGCGCTAATCTATCCTACCAATGCGCTAATGTAGTTATCCAAAGCACTAATCTACAAAAGCGCTAATTTATCCTAGTGAAGCGCTAAAACGAGGCTCCTAAGTGCTAAAGTATTAAAAGCGCTAAAACAATTATTGAAAGCGCTACAACGGACTTTCAAAGTGCTAAAAGAATTTGAAAATTAAAAATTCGTAACTACACAAAAAAAATGAAGTAAATACATGAAAAATGAGGGGATAAAGGGTACATACCAAAGGTCCATACGTGACTAGGTGCTAGTGACGGCATACACGCTCGAACCGATGGGTGTGATAAGGAATTGGCATCTCGCTCCAAGTGGCACAAAAAGCTCTCTCACAAAATTACGAAAGACAAAATGCACAATGAGAGTGAAAAGGACCCTTTTTTATCTTTTATAGGTTATTAAAGGAGGGATTTTTGTGGGATTATTTAAATTTATTTCTGAGTAGATTAATTCAAAAGCATCCCGAGGAAAATTTCTACATCAATTATTGGGAGATAAATTATTTCATCACTAAATCTTCATCGAATCTTCATCAAGTCATAAAAAAACATAAAGAATTGCAAAATTATGAAAAAAATCAAAAAATCAAAAAAATCATTAATTTATCTCCTAAGGGGGCATATATCCTTCAATCACCCGAAAATCATGTATGGGGCACACTGAAATTTTTTGTCGTCAATACTAGCAACAACATAAAATTTTCTTTGAAGCAATGCGTAAACATATCACTTCAAAGAGGGGCAAAATGTATACACCTAAAAATGGTCTGGAGAATATAATTAATTAAATATGATTTATTTGATTAATTAATCATAAATTCATCTCCTTAATAAATACATAGAAATATTTATTTATATTAAGATCATTATTAATTCTTCTATTTTATCATATTATTTTCCTCTTAATTAAATAAAGAAAATCAAATACTTTATTTTATTTAATTATTATCATTATTATTTCTTCTATACTTTATCCATTGATTCTATCTTAAATTAAAATACACAACTTTGATAATCTGTTTAATTTAATTATCTTATCATATTTCCTCTTAATTAAATAAGGATATCCTAAAAATTTATTTAATTATCATTTTCCTCTTTATTAAATAAGCAAATATTTAATATTTGTTTTATTTAATTAAAATCTTCTTATTTTTCTAAATTGAATAAATAAAAAATATTCAATAAAAGCATAAGGCTATGTGCAGGATCATCATAGAAAAAATAGGCCCTTAAGTGACAAAAAAATTAGAAAAATCAGAGTTAGGAAACTTGACATAAAAATTTGAATAAATTATCTATATTATTTCAAAAATATGTAAGAATAGAATCTGTAGAAAATTGAATGTAGTTTCTAAACTACTAAGTTTGTTTTTAGAAAAAAAAAATTATTTGGTGAAAATTTGAAATTTCAATGCAGTAGTACTTAAATTTCAAGGAAAAAATAAGAAGTAGGTGTCTGTCTGACCACCCTAACCACAATAAAATGATAATGTTTTTTTATAAGATTTTAGATATAATTAGAGGACTCATGTCCTGATGTGATGCATTTTTTTTGTAATTTGTTTCCAAATAAATAATTAATTGTGAATTTTTTATCACAACTTTTAAAAACTATTAAAACTTGTATGTCTCGACCACCTTAACTTGGTCAAAACTTCATGAAATTCATTTTTTTATTTTTTAATCCTATAGTATACGAAGCATAGAATGTGACGCATATTTTGGATTCAAAAAATGTGATATCTTGGAAAGCTATAGATGTTTTTCAATCAACCTATCAATCAAGACTTTAGTCGTAATTCGAATAGAAAATAAATAATAATTACTTATTAAATTCAAAGTAACGAATAATTTATATTGGTGGAAAGTTGAGAATCTCCTTTAAAAACCCTTTTCGTTTCATCAATTTTGGGTAAAAAAAAGTCGTTAGCCACATACCCATCATGATCCTGCACATACCCATAAATCAAATATTCCTCTTTTCACTCACCAATAAAATTAGATTTTTCAATCTAATTAATTAAATTGGCATTCACAGGAAAGCTTTGAGGACAAAATTGCAGGCAATCTTCTCAATCTTCTTCCTCTGATCTTTCCTATCATCTTGCCTGATGTTTTCATGGGGAGGAACAATCCCCGTGATCAGCTCAAGCTCCTCAATCTCTCACCACTCAAATCTCAAGATTCAATCTAGGCCTTTGCTGTGTTGCCCCTGTGCAAAACTGCTACCGAAAATCTATATATACAGCCTTCTGAAGCATGAAAATTATCTGATAAAATCCCAGTTTTATGCAAAATTACTCTGTAGGAAAACAATCAAGCAACCAAGCAATAGCAATATCAATAGCATTTAGCATCATAGCATCATAGCATTAGTAGAATTTCATATCACGACAACATCTTAATTTTTTTACCGTAGCTTCCATTCATCAATTTCCATGTCAAAATAGTTTACAGTAGTATCGTATCATCTAGAAATAATTAGCAATCATCACATCATTGCATTTAGCATCCATTTCGTTCTCTAGATAGGCATTTTATACAGTTACGGTGCTTACAAATCTAAGAGCCCCTATAACTTGATAAATCTTTGGAGATAGGAGACAATGAGACGCTTTCAAGCTTTTTAGTGTTTTAAATTAGTTTTAATTCATGTTAATCGTGATCTAATGTCTTATTAAGAAGTGTTTTAGTTTGTTCTTTCATTATTACTTATTCACACTTACAGATTAAGGTTCCAAATAAAAGATGAAATGAGTCTTACCACCCCTAGAACGGTGGAAGAGTGTTTTCAATTGGTTGTTAAGGCAGAAGAAAAGATAAAAAGGAGACAAGAGAAGCAAGGAAGAGGTAGAGGAAAGAAATTCAGGGGTAGAGGATCCTTTGGAGGAAGAGGACAATCTCAAAAAGCACAAGGTGAGACAAGTGGAAATCAAGATCAAGGCTCATAATCAAGAGGTGGTTTCAGAGGTAGGAGATCAAATAGTAGAGGTAGATTTGGAGGACAAGGTAGAGGATCAAACACATTTTCAAGAAGATACTATCAATGTAATCAATTTGGCCATCAAGCATGGAAGTGCCTGGATAAACAACCTTCTACATCACATGGTGGTGAAAGGAGAACATAATTGGTGTAAGAGGAAGATTGTGAGAGTGTCAACTCTCCTCAGCATGCTGCTCCAAAAGTTGGAGAATCCCCGATGATGAGAAGAACACTACTCAAAGTCCCTGTGGTGAAGGAGCCTCCACAAAGGAAATATTTGTTTAGAACCACCTACAAATCTCAAGGTAAGGTGTGTAAGGTTGTTTTTTATTCTAGTTCCACAGATAATTTGGTCTCTTTAGAGATGGTTGAAAAGTTAAAGATGAAAAGAATCCCTCACCCCACTCCTTACATGGTCTCTTGGTTGAATAAGGGTCAACAAGTCCTAGTTAATGAGAAAACATGGGTTGTATTCAATATTGGAGGGTATAAAGATAAGATATTGTGTTACATCATCCCAATGGATGTTTGTCATCTATTGTTTGGAAGACCCCAATAGTATGATAGAAAAGCTAAGCATAATGGGTAGAAAAATACCTATGTGATTGAAAAATATGGGGTTTCATTTACACTTACCCCTTTGCAAGATGAAAACCTAGATACTCAAGTTGGGTCAAGTGTTATGTTGGTTGGGGAAAAAGAATTCTTGAAAACCATGTAAGAAGGTGGAAAAGGGTATGCAATTATAATCAGACCTAAATCTGTTATGACAGCAAGAAGGGTTGAAAATGTGCCTAAAGAAGTCCAAGCCTTGTTGAACAAGTACCAAGATATTATTGTAGATGATCTCCCTAGTACTTTGCCACCAATAAGGGATTTGAACCACCATATAGACTTTATACCAGGAAAAAACCTACCCAATAAAGCTACATGCAAGATGAATCCTCAACAAAATGAAGAGATTAGAAAAAAATTCAAGAATTGCTTGACAAAGGCCTCATAAGAGAAAGCTTAAGCCCATGTTTTGTTCCTACTATATTGGCACCTAAAAAAGGTGGAGAATGGAGAATGTGCACTGACTCAAGGGAAATTAACAAGATCACCATAAGGTATCGGTTTCCCATACCAAGAATGGAGGATTTGATGGATTGTTTAGGAGGGGCTTGCTATTTTTCAAAGATTGACCTCAAAAGTGGCTATAACCAAATCAGAATTAGAGAGGGGGATAAGTGGAAATCTTCCTTCAAAACTAATGAGGGGTTGTATGAATGGATGGTAATGCCATTTTTACTTTCAAATGCACCAAGCACTTTTATGAGACTAATGAATGAAGTTTTGAAACCCTTCATAGGTAAATTTATGGTTGTCTTCTTGGATGATATTCTTGTGTTTAGTAAGACTAAAGAGGAGAATTTGCAGCATTTGGACATGGTGTTGAAGAGGCTCAATGAAGAAAAGTTAATGATCAATTTGAAGAAGTTTGAATTCATGAAAGAGGAATTGGTTTATCTTGGATTTGTGATCTCAAAAGGTACTTTGAAGATGGATCCCAACAAGGTAGAAGCAATTCTCAATTGGCCTACTCCAACTTCATTCGGTGAGGTAAGAAGTTTCCATGACCTAGCTAGATTTTACAAAAAAAATGTGAATAATTTCAATCATATATGCTCTCCAATCATTGATACAATCAAAGGGGATAAAAGGAAAAGGTTTGTATGGTCTGATGAGGTAGGAAAAGGCTTTCAATATCTGAAATAAAGAATAGCACAACAACCCATCTTAGCATTTCCTGATTTCAATAAGGTGTTCACAATTGAATGTGATGCAAGTGGGTATGCAATTGGAGTAGTATTGAGTCAAGAGGGTAGACCTGTTGCATTTTTTAGTGAGAAGCTCAATGAGGAAAATAAGTATTCTTCTTATGACTTGGAATTGTATATCATGGTTCAATCATTGAAGAAGTGGAGACACTATCTCCTTCCTAAAGAGTTTATTGTTTTTATTGACAATCATGCTTTGTAGTTCTTAAATAGCCATGAAAAACTCAACCATAGGCATGTGAAGTGGGTGGACTACCTCCAAAGCTTCACCTTCACCATAAAACACAAAAAAGGGAATTCAAGCAAGGCGGCGGATGCTTTAAGAAAAAAACAAATTTTGGTTCAAGAAATTCAACTCCAAAGTGTAGGTATTGAAGCTTTGAAAGGTATGTATGAAGGAGATGATGATTTCAAAGATATCTATGCTTCTTACATTCAGTTTAATGGTTCATTTCTTGAAGACAACTCTAATTTCTTAATTCAAGAAGGATAATTGTTTAAGGGTACTCAATTGTGTACTCCCAAATGTTCTATGAGGACTAATCTAATTAAAGAGAAGCATTGTGGCAGCTTAGGGGGTCATTTTGGTATGGATAAAACTTTGGAGTAGGTAAGAAGGTATTATCATTGGCCAAAGATGTAAAGTGACATCAAAAAAATTGTTGAAAATTGTGTTGTTTGTCAAAAATTCAAGGTTTCTAGTACAAATGCAAGTCTTTACCATCCATTTTCAATCCCAAATAGGCCATGGGAATCCGTCAACATGTATTTTTGTGTTGGGGTTTCCCAAAACTCAGAGAGGGTTTGATAGTGTGTTTGTTGTTGTAGACCAGTTTAGAAAAATGACACATTTCATACCATGTAAATGAACAAGTGATGCCTCTTACATTATAGGGTTATTTTTCAAGGAGGTGGTCAGGATTCATGGATTACCTTTGAAAATTGTGTCTGTGAGAGATAGTAAGTTTGTGGGTCATTTTTGGAGAACCCTTTGGAAGAAGTTGGGGAAAAACTCGACCTTTAGCTCTACCTATCATCCACAAATAGATGGGAAGACTAAAGTTTTCAATAGGAGCATTGGAAATCTTCTCAGATGTTTGAAAAAAGATCATTCACAACAATGGGATCTCATTCTTCCCTAAGCTAAGTTTGCATATAATGGATCTGTCAATAGAAGTGTTGGGAAAATACCATTTGAAATTGTATATGGATTGTAGCCAAGGGGAGTGTTCGAGCTTAGAGATTTGAGTGGTATGGAGAGGAGTGCTAAAGGAGAAGATTTTGCAGTGGCCATGAAGGATACACATAAACAACTAAAAGAGGACCTTCAGAAAAGTGGAAGAATATAAGAAATATGCAGATTTGAAGAAGATAGAGGTTCATTTCAAAGTGGGGGACTTGGCATTGGGTCATTTGAGGAAAGAAAGGCTACCAAAAGGGAAGTATTCAAAGTTGCAGATGAAGAATATTGGGCCATGTTGGGTGGTCCACAAGTTTGGATCAAATGTTTATGAGGTAGAACCCCCTCCTAGAGTGGCTATCTCTCCAATTTTCAATGTTTCTGACCTATATCCTTTTAAAGGATTTGTGATTGTAGATGAAAATGTAGGTACATTGATAGTTCCAGATGAAGATTGGGTCAAGGACTTACCACCAAGTTATCCATTGAAGCTTGAAAGAATCTTGGACACAAAAGAAGTAAAAAGGAAAAGGAATAAGGTGTACAATGAGTACCTAGTGAAGTGGCAAGGCCTTCCAATGGAGGATGCCACCTAGATAATAGAGGAAGACATCAAGAAATATGGTACCACATTGCAAGATCTAATCTCAAGTGGAACTTGAGATTTTGTTCTCCCTGAGTGTATGGTGTAGGGGCACCTAACTTTTATCATGCAATAGGGTGTTAGATGTAAGGTTTTTGGTATTTTGAGTCCATTTTTATGTAATAAGGTCTATTTAGACCATGTCTAATGTTTTTAGTTACATGGGGTCAGCTTTGGATAAATTTGTCATGTTTTGTCAAATGTTGCATCAACAACTTTGCATTTTTTGACGTATTTGGAAGTTTAACAGTCATTCATTCAAAAGGTAGTTTGGAACCATTGAGTTTTGATTGTAGATGATTAAATATACCTTGAAAGGCTCGAGGAAAACTTTTGGAGTTGTATTTGGTGATTAGACAATAAGAAATATTTGTTTTGTTTTTCTTTCATTGTTTATTTGTTGCTACAAAAATTTTGTATGGCCTATATAGCCTGGGAATGATGCAAAATTAATTTGACTTGATAGAGTACTGAGTTTTCTAACATTTCTAGTTGATTTCATTCCATTTCATAAATCTTTAAGAGAGTTAGAAGGTTTTTACTGAAAACAGTTAGGAAAACCCTAGCTAGGAGGGTTTGAGTGAAAAAATGGAATATTGAGCCATTTTGCTAGTGAAAAACTCTGCAAATCAGTGGAATGGCATTAGTTAGGTTGATTTTCATGTTAGTAGGGTTTGTAGATGCAAAGGATGGAGGTTGGGAAGAGTTTGATCAAGCCCTAGCCTAATATCTCTATGTATTAGGCTTAGGAGTGTAGGTAGAATTAGGGTTTTGAAGATAGGTGAGTTTGTGAATGTTCTAGTTGAAAAAATTTATAGTTTCAAACCCCATGTGACTTGGTTGAATTCATGAAATGAAGTTTGGTAGATGAGAGGAAATATTTCATATGGTTGCTTTGGAAAACAGGGCTAATTTAACCTAGTCCTAGCGTAGCAGTCAATTTTAGAGGGTGTTGTTACAAAACAATCCTATTCACAAACTTGATATGTTGAAAAAGAGCATAAAGGGTATCAAAAATGGTAATTCAATTGTGTGTTTGTAGTCTTCTTTGAAAGATATGGTGAAAAATCACTGTTTGGGGTGCTACAAGGGAATATGAAAGTTTTGTGAGGTAAAGACCAAGTTAGGGTTTCCAAGTTGAAAAGTTTTTTCAAGTGTGATTGAATTGTAAACCTCCACCCTACTCTGCATTAGATCCATAGTGTGGTTTTTTCCCTAGGGGATCGTATTTTTATGTTTTTTCTTTCATTTTTACAACTAGAAGATTCAATCTCTCCACCAAAGTATGGCTCATGTTTGAGCTCCATGATGAACCCTACTTTGTGATCTCCATCTAGTATGTCTTTTTGAAGTCCCATTAAGTCTTTGATTTCCTCATCATTCTAGAATTTATTCAGAACACGTATTTGTTGTTTTGTTGATCCCAATCTATGAGTTGTGGGTAGCAAAGTGATAGGCTATTATCATCATCCACAAATCTTATGGAGGTTGTTGAAATGGTCAGTATGGCTCAAGTGTATTTTTCCCACTGAGTGTCTAGGTCGTCATTACTAGAAGTAGGAGAATCATATCTAGTGACGAAGGAAGGAGAATCCCATTGTATTCATTAGAATCTATTCCATAATGGTAGTAGATGTTGGGAATGGTTTGAAATATTGGAGAGAGAACCTATCAATGCTAAAGTTTTCATATAGGTATTTGATAGGTAAATCATCGTCCATACTATAATAGATATCTAGTTCCTTAACGCTAGTAGAAGTTTATCATTTCTTCCCAGAGGTTCATCCGATTTTTGGAATAACCACATCTTTTGTCTTATAACCTAGTCCCATATTTTTCTTCCTTTGTTCCACTATGATAGGCTATGATCGTCCTTGTTTGTGTATCCCAAGGCCACCTTTTCCATTGTATCCCATTTGTTTAACTAATTGATAACCTCTAGTGTTAGGATCAATTAAAATGGGTTGTGGCTTTTCTGGTTCTTCTTGGTCCTCCTTGTAGATCATGGATGAGAAGTCCTCAAATATTTCTTCATCTTTCATGTCTCCCCATCTAGTGAAGCTTGTGGGCTTGGCTATCATTTGCACTATCTTGATCTCTTTTGGACCTCCATATACTCTAGGTGTTGGTGGAAGCATGTTGATGCAAAATGCTTGGTTGAAATGGTAATTCCCATTACCCTTGTCAAGTACTTGAACCTTGGCTTCTATTTTTGGTTGATCACTTGATTTTTTCTTGGTTGAGGTTGATGGAAGTGTGGAAGGGTCAACAAAATAAAAAGGAGTGGAAGGCTATATTGTTGCTAGGTGCACGCTGGATTTTATTGTACTTCTCCAACTTTGCACGAAAATGGAAAGGATCATGATCGGCATATAGTGTTACTTCTTTTCCTTCATGGGGAAACTTTAGGCATTGATGAAAAGTGGAAGGGACTGCTTGTAATGCATGGATCCAAGGGCATCCCAGGAGGAGGTTGTACGACAACTCAAGGTCCAATACTTAATAAGTAGTTTTTGTGATGGTTGGTCCTATCTGCACTAGCAACCTAACTTTTCCTTCAGAATTTCTTTCAAGGACATCGTAGACCCTTATGGTGACACTCTTTCCTTTGTCAATCACAATGTCAAGATACCCCAACTGTTTGACAAATTTTAGGGTACATATGTTTAAACCTACACCATTATCTATCAATACTCATTTGACCATGGTTTTGTGAACACCAACCTCTATGTAGAGGGATTGGTTGTGGAATGTTCTTTGTGGTAAATCTTTCATGGAAAAGACTAAATTATTACTTTTTGTGATCTTTCCAACCATGGTTTACAACTGATTAGGATCAAGGTCATTAGGGACTAACATTTTTAATGCATTTTCCAATATTTCCCTATGTGCTGGTGATATTTTTAGCAACTCTAGGATGAGATTAGGGCAGGTATTTTCTTCAACTATTCCATAATGTTGTAGTCATTTGGTGACTTGATTGTGGGTTTGGGTGGGACTCCTTGAGTTCTAACTCTTCCTCAATGGGTGGTTACATTACAATTGTTGTCTCCACCTAGTATAGTCACTATGTTTTCCCTATTGTCATCAACTTGTGAGAGGGTTCCTAAAACTATGTCACCGTACATGTAATTAGCATTGTCGTAATATTGTTCCTTCCCTTTGTCATTTCTTTTGGTGTGATTTGGGATTAGGTTTGAGTATATTTGCAAGTCTTTATTTTGGGATGACGTTCAACATCTACTTCCCCTTTTTCTATTAAGTCTTGGGTAAGATGCTTGAGTTGCATGCAATTGTTGGTTGTGTGTCCTTTGATTTTATGGAATTCACACAAGTCTTTCTCGTTATAAAAATGTGTCTTGAATATTGGTTCCTTATAGTTTGGATGATCATTAGTTTTGAGGTGGTTTTGTTGTACTAGTTTGTGCATGACTATTTCAAGTGACTTACCTAGTATTGTGAATTGCCTCCTTGGTTGATCGTACTGCCTTTCTTTCCCTCCCTAATTCTTCTGTTGGTTTACAACCTGATTGTCCTTGGGATAGGAAATTTGGTTTCTTTGTGTGTTTTTGGGACCATAGCTTGTTTGTGCTTGTATAGGACCGAATTTGCACCCCTTACACAAATTCCCCTTTCACATACCCTCACCTTAGAAAATAAAACCCGAAGGAAAAATTCCACATCACCCAACTGTCTTCCTTCCACTCGGCATCTATTTGTTGTGTTGGTGAGAGAATTTTTTTTGGGGATGCACGCACAATGCGCAAATGTCCGCACAACACACTTCCATCCTTGACAGATTCCTACATCTGAAGTTGGTAGAGGTGTTACACTTCTGATTGGGAACAATTTGTAATGTCCCTATTCAACCAATCGACCCTGAAAAATAGTAGATTCTTCCCTCTCTCCTTCAAATTCATACATCTTCATCTCATTTCACTCTCTAAGCAACATATTGGAATTATCTTAGCATTTTCCAGCATTCTCTTCACTCCCAAGTAGCACTCCATTGCAGCAACAACATTCCATCAACTCCACATAACAAGTGTGAAGCAAGCCATAACAGTGTGGGCTTGGAGTCTTATGAGACCTATTGGAAGAATGAAGAAGAACATATCATTATGCATATTTTGTATTTTAATTGATGTCACCATGTTATATGAGTTGCAATTGCAAGTTTAAGTTCAAGTTTGATCTGGTATTCTGAACCGGTATGACAGTTTTATCCTCTGATATTTTGGTCCGCAATCCACTGCTGATGAATATCATTACTTGTGGTTTTGGGAAATGGTTTTTGGTTGTTGGAAGCTTGTAAGTTCAGAATTTCATGTGCACAGGTGCTCATATGGTGAGTTGGCATTATTTTTTTCTTGTATCTTGCTATTAGGTCTATCCCTAGCTGACCTAATGAACAATTGATATTGTAATGGATTAATTTTATGGTGTGGATGTATGTGTGACCTATCTTAGGTCCATGCCAAAAAAAATTAGTGTGTTGCATGCTTGAATTGTTTTTGGAAAGGTTTTGTACATGCTTGAAGTTGACAATTGATATTTTTGGTGAATAAGGGTTGCATCTAATTAGGTCGACCTAATTGATGCTTGCGGATGAATCAACTATATATATTGGATAGTTTTGAGATTGGCAGTGCGAGTGAAATGAAGAGAAATAAGTATGTGAAGATGATGAAGTGTGTAAAGTTAGTTTATTGAGAATCAAAGGAACTGAATCAACAGTTGTTAGGTGTAAATTTATCAGTTCATTTTCTGGTTGTAAGCCATTTCTATACTATATCTTTTGTAGGTAGTGAGTCTCCCATTTTGGATGGTGAGTCCTAGCAGTGAGCCACCCTTTGTAATATATTATAACTGGTTATACTATATTGTGAGCTAATCCTCACCATGGTTTTTCCCATTTTGGGTTTTCCATGTAAAAATATTGGTGTTCATGTGTTGTGTGCTTTTATGTTCTGTTAATGCTCTTACTCATTTTTACTGTTATATGAATTGGAGTAATTGGATGGTGTTTGTTCAATGAGTTTAAGAAGATACTAATTCACCCCCCTTAGTATCTTGGGTATTAAACAACTATTATCAGAGATTGGTTCCTTCGAAGAAGCCTAATAGCTTGAGGAAGATCTTGAAGATTGAACAAATGGATGATAAAGAAGAGCTATGGGCTGCTCTTGAAGATCTTGACAAGGATGACAATGAAAAAATATATTTGAAAGAAAATATTGATGAGGCAAATGAATGCATCCGGAAATTGAAAGATAAATTGAATATATTCAAAGAAAGACATAGAGAAGTGAGTGAGAAATTAAAAAAGGAAAATGAAGAGATCACCGGCTTGAAGATGCAAGTGGAGGAAAATAAGAGAATTAAAGATTGTTTGAATACAGTGGTGCAAAGCAATTTTGATGAATGCACAAGACTTGAACAAGAAGTGGTAAACCTAAAAGAAGATATGGAGAAAGCAAAACTCTATGAAGATAAGTTCAAAACAAGCTCCACTAAGCTTGATGAGTTGATTGCTGGACAAAAACCAACTAAAGACAAAGGTGGTTTGGGAATGGAAGCAAGTGAAATTTCTAAGGCTATGTAGACCTCAAACATAGTGGATAATCAAAAGACTCAAAATAAAGGAAAAGTGGAAAGAAATTCAAGAAGATTTGCTAGAAGACTTCCTATCATAATACCAAATGCTCAAAGGTACCCATGTTTCAATGGTTTTTTCTTTTCATGCAATGAATTTGGTTATAAGGAAATAGAGTGTAGAAGCATAATGAACCAGTATGCTAGATCCTTCTTCAGAAAATGTTTTTCATGCAAGAAAGTTGGACATAGAGCTAGTGAATGCAAAACTCAGATGATGAATTGGTTTAATGGAGGTACAATGAATAAATCCTTTGTGTGTTATTGCTATACATGTAATATGTTTGGAAACAAAGAAAATTAGTATAGATTAGGGGTTGATGGAGGTCAAACAAATCAAAAAAATGTTGTCTGCTACAACTGCAACAAACCTAGACACATTTCAAAATCATGCAGAAGTAAAGGGGGAAAAAAATCTGATCTAGTAAAGAAGAATGAACCTGTGAAGACAAATGATAAGAATTAAGTTAATAAATAAATGAACAAGATATGGAAGAATAAAGAAGATCTATAAACATCAAATGTGTTTGTGCCCTCATTTGGTGCAGACAATTCCTCTGACAATTAGACCCAGCATGGGCCTAGGGGGAGGATTAACAAAAAATTGTTAAACCCCCCTGAATAGTTGGTGTATCAAACCCTGGCACGAAGATATGTTGTAGAGAATGAATAAACAAAGGTTATGCAAAAGGAATCAGAAGAAAAGTTGCAGGCATGATCATTTGTGGAGCAAATTAGGGTTTTTCAGTACAGTGAAGAAGGTTTTTATAATATTTTTGAATTATGTCACATTTAATGTGAATTATGGCAACACATTAATCTATAAAGTGAATTTTAAAGGTTTTTTTTATCACTTGTGCATTTGAAGAAAGTGGAGAGATATTTGGAGCATTCTTGAGGCAATTTGGAAAGTGAGTTGTGCAAACCCTAGTTCTGGTTTTCATGAAGGAAAAAGGTATTTTACTCTTGTGAGCTATTGTGGGTTAATGTGAATCTTCTTTCTGAAATCATTTGAGCTCAATTTGTGGAGAAATGGAAACTCTTGTAGTCATAAATGTGTCGAAAATACCTAGACCTTCCTATAAGAATTATTCCATGAAGGTTTTCGAAGATGACCCTCTATGCGCCTTCTCATCGATTCCTCAGAGTATGATTCCCACTAAAGACACTAGGATGTACATTCATGTTAAGACTGAGGAATACAATCATAGAAAGCTGATAGACATATGGTAGAATGAGCTCAATAGGGATGATTTCTTGATAAAACCCGAGTATTCAAATATTGTTGCAAATTACTTTCCTAACTTTAGCTCCATTATTGATGATAAGTATGTTAAACTAGCTCTTAGCAGAATACATGATAAGTTCTTGTGGACTGGCACACCTCACCTTATAACCAAGGAAGTGATTAAGGCTATTACTAGACTCTGTGATACCAGACCAGTACTAGTGTTGAAGTCTGTGAAGAATGAAGTGGTGATGGAACTCACCGGTGCTACATTTGATAGAAGGGCTCTTGCTACAAAGCCTATTACCAATCCTATTCTGAAGTATGCAACTATAATGGTTGGACACAAGAGCTACGTCATAAATAGAGTAAATTTTGTGTTTGCTATAGCTATTTACACTGGATATGACATGGCAACAAATGGTGTAGATTATGATTTGTGTGAACTTCTCCGACAATAGTTGTTTGAGAACCTGAAGATGAAAAGGCAGAACAAATATGCTTTTAAGTTTGGTTCCCCGATTGTGTGTTTGTTGTTCTACTTTCTTAGAAGACTTCCCAGAAGAGATGATGTGGTGATTTGGGATGCATCTAGACTGGTTGCACATAATTTTTTTGACTATATGCATAGTTTTGGTGATTTCAAGAGTCGAGATAAAGCCTTGACAACATTCTTTGTTGTATTCAAGAGCAACATGAATGAAAGAGAAAGGATTCTTAGGAAATTTGTTGAGAAGTACACGAATGATATCATATTTCATGTCTCCTTTGATGAGTGTACAATTGAAGTTTTTGAACCCTAAACTATCTGAATATAACCATTTGGTTATGAGATTTCAGAGGATGAAGTTGAAGGCTATGTGCAAGTATTATTAAAAATTATTAAAGATACCAATGAACCTAGAGTGGGTACATATGAAGAAAAATCTATGGAAGTGCACATGGAGCATAGGAAGCTTGTGTTAAGAAAGAAGTTAGATGAAATGATTAAGAAGCTTGGCTTCACTGATGAAAAAATAAACAAGGAAGAGACATGGGAGAGTAGATGGCAATAGAATCATTAGGACTAAGGAGATCTGACAAGACTACTCCTTCAAAACCAACAGCAGCTCCTGCAGTGAAGGTAGAGCCCAGTGCTCCTGGTAAAGGCAAAGGCCCAACTCCTTCTAGACCTAATACAAAATCTGGTAAAAGGAAACAGACTCCTCTAGTAGGCTACAAGGGAAAAGAACCTTAGTATCACTGAAGAGCAAGAGGAAGAAGAGGAAGAACCTGCAACAAAATTTATAAGAAAGAAGAGAGAAAGAATGTCCTCTGGTGAAGGTGCTTTGAAAGAAGCAAGTGTTGGTTCTAAAATATTTCATTATGTGTCATCCTCTAAAGAAGATGAAGAATAGGGTTTTGGTGTTCATGTGCACACCAAATCGAAATCGAAGAAGGAAAAAGTGTCAGAAGAGGTATCTCAAAACTAGGAAGAAGAAAAGGCCTCTTTGGGAAGACTCGGTTCCCCTCTTAGACTAGAGGCTTTGGTTAATAGCTTGTTACATTTTGGAGATATTTTGTAGCCTACAGTACAAATTTATGATCAAGTAGGTAGAGGGGACATAAAAACATTAATTTTGGCTATTATTCAATATGCCATTACTTTGGAAGTCAATTGGGATTATGTTAAGAACAATGCTCCTGAGAAATTGTGGGAAGCCCTGATGAAAACAAGATCAAAGGTTGTTGAATTGGAAGAGAAGATCATAAATGATGCATTTGATGAAATTAGGTCCTCTTTGACCTTGAATGATTTGGAAATCTTGAAGAAAGTATGCTCGAAGATTTTTTGAATGAAGAAAAGAGTAAATAATTTGATGACAAAGGATAAGAAGCAAATAAAGTAAATAAGAAAAGAAACTACAGAAGCCATCAGGGGTATGGTTGAGAAATATGGCATGTTTGGTGCAGTCCCATTTGGTTCTGCACCTAAATCAAGAGAATTTTTTGTAGAGGTTAAGGAAGACATCCCTCTAGATACAGGTGATTCAAATATCCTTCCAGAAGAAAATGATATAGATATCCCTTCAGATACATGTGTTTCAAATGTTCCTTCAGAGATAGAGAAATAGAATGAGGAAGAAGCTAAACTAGAGAAGCATTATGTTGACCCTCTAGACTGTGTTGAAGGAGAAAAAGATAAAAATGAAGGTGAAGGGAATGGAAAAGAAAGAGATAGAGATGAAAAAGAAGAAGAAGTGAAGGTAGAAGAAGAAGAAAAGGTAGAGGAAGAAGAAAAAGGAGAGGAAGAAGAAAGAAATGGGGAATCTTCTAGGAAGAATGAAGAAGATAAAAGGTAGGTTGTAGATTCACAAAGGTCCCCCAGAGAATCCTCCTCTAATGATGATGTTTTTAAAGGCTTGTTGTCCAAGAAGATCAAGTTCTAGCCGGTAATTCCTTTGGAACTTCTACAACTCCCCATGATTCAAGGTAGTATGGACTTGGATAAGATTTCTCATGTTCATAAGTTAGTGTTAGGGGATGCATTGCATGCATCTGGAAGAAGAGAAATTATAGAAACACATCAGAAGGGGACAAAGCTTATTGATGATTCTCTCAAAAATTTGCAGGAGGCCACCCCCGGTACATCAGTTGATACATCTCTCACTCTAGTAGAGAAGTTGAAACTTCTATTGGACTCCTTTAAGGAGTATGCCTCAGAACTTCATGAGAAGACAAGGAAAGAGATTAAGGAGAAATTGGAAGAGAAAAGGCTTTTGGCTCTTCATGATAAGTGTGCTCTGGCACACACCAATGTGAAAAAAGTCTTGAAGTTGTGTAGGCTTATGAGTTTGAGCAAACGTTGTAGTTGCTTACTGCATAAAGTGGTTGGATGCCACTCAGAATATCAAAGATTTCATGGACTCCATTGAGTCCTAGTTGACAATAGTTTCCAATACATACAATTCATCTAAGGACATAGACATGATGACTTGGAATGTTATCTCTGCTCACAGAGAGAAATTATTTATTCTTCAGAAGCAGAAGGAAGATATCAACAAAATATTTGGTTAGTTAGGTGACCTTGTGAGAATGGAGTACACTTTGGTAGCCAATGCTTTGGAAAATGCAGAGAAATTAGAAAAGATCAATCTAACTTCAAGTACTCTGGATGATTTAGAAAAAAGTTTGGTGGAATTGGAATCTTTGAACAAAATGCTAATATTTGCTAAGAAGAATTGGGAGAATGGTAAGGCAGCATGGCAAGGTATTCTCAAGGAGCTTTAAGGCTCGCCATCCTCTGGGTAATGCTTTTAAAATTTTCATTTTTTTTTTGGACCTCCCTTTTTCCTTAATGTCAAAGGGGGAGTGAAGTTCATGAAGAGAAGGAGAGTCTATTGTACATAGGAGGTTTGTAAATTATTTTAGATGTTGCCATCAATGAAAAAGGGGAAAATTATTGGAAGAATGAAGAAGAACATATCATTATGTAGCTATTTTTTTGTCATTAATGTCACCATGTTATATGAGTTGCAACTGCAAGTTTAAGTTCAAGTTTGATCTGATATTCTAAACTAGTATGACAATTTTATCCTCTGATATTTTGGTCTGCAATCCTCCACTGATGAATATCATTACTTGCAGTTTTGGGAAATGGTTCTTGGTTGTTGAAATCTTGTAAGTTCAAAATATCATGTGCATAGGTGCTCGTATGGTGAGTTGGCATTATTTTGTTATTGTATTTTGTTATTATGTCTATTCCTCACTGACCTAATAAATAGTTGATATTGTAATGGATTAATTTTGTGGTGCGGATGTATGTGTGACTTATCTTAGGTCCATGTTGAAATGTTGTAGTGTGTTGCATGCTTGAATTGTTTTTGTAAAGTTTTTGTACATGCTTGAAGCTGATAGTTGATATTTTTGGTGAATAAGGGTTGCATCTAATTAGGCCAACCTAATTGATGCTTGTAGAAGAATTAACTATATATATTGGATAGTTTTGAGATTGTTGGTGCAAGTGAAGTAAAGAGAGATAAGTATGCGAAGATGATGAAGTCTGTAAATTCACTTTACTGAGCATCAAAGGAATTGAATCAACACTTGTTAGGTGTATTTTTATTAGTTCATTTTCTAGTTGTAAGCTATTTTTGTATTATATCTTTTGTAGGCAGTGAGCCTCCCATTTTGGACAGTGAGTCCTGGTAGTGAGCCACCCTTTGTAATATCTTATAACTAGTTATACTATATTGTGAGCTAATCCTGACCATGGTTGTTCCCATTTTGGGTTTTCCATGTAAAAATCCTAGTGTTCATGTGTTGTGTGCTTTTATGTTTTTTTAATGCTCTTGCTCATTTTTACTGTTATATGTATTGGAGTAATTGGATGGTGTTTGTTCAATGAGTTTAAAAAGATACTAATTCACCCCCCCTCTTAGTATCTTTGGTATTCAACAAGACCTCCCTTCATCACAGTTACAGTTCTGGTGAATATCATAACTAAGGAGATCATGTTAATTAACTTCCCACACAAAGATGGGTGCAACACACCTATGAGAACCATCCATACACATAATAGAATTTTTGTACCTCCTCTTGGTACTATTGTTTTGTTAGTTCTTGTTGGACCTAAAACTGTAAACCTTTTGTTTGATATAATCCCAGGGTTTGAACTCTTCAAAGTGAAGCTAGGTATCCCCTGGTTAGTAATTATGAATGTAGTTCCCTCAGTTGTGCATAAGTGTTTGAATTTCATGCATGAGGGTTTCGTACATGTGATCAATGACACTGGTTATAGACCATCGGTTACATGAGGCAGTTATTCTTTAGATCACTTTCAACCTGCACCCATTGGTTTGTTGTCACCTAGAAAGGACCTCGTGTACCATACATATCAAAAGTACAAGAAAGGTCACTTAATGCCTAGAGTGAGGTACCCTTTGTCACCTTATGCTATTTCATATAGAGCATGCCTAAAATTTGATAGTGATGTCACCAAGGCAAGAAGAAGAGAGGAAGAAAATCCCTCTCAAGGTCCCTCTTCTTCCTCTTCCACTGTTCAACCCGATGCTTCCTCTCACCTCATTGTGGCGCCATCATATTTTGTTCTGTGTTTGAGAGAGAATCCTATGGTGTTCACTTGGCGAAAACCTAAGTGTCCTGCATTCGAACTTCTTATTCTTCCCATGGAGCCTAGGCCCGTTTGATATGGCAGAAGAAAGGGTCCTTGTGGGGAATCCTCTATGTCTCAACCTTCATGACCTCCCACCACTTCTGATCCCAAAGTAGTAAATGGGAAGAGGGTCATTTTCGAGGCACTAGAGCTGACTCCCCCTATTGTTTCTGTTACCAATTTTTTGCCACAGCTCGATTGATGGAGTTGGCTGAACAATGTTATATCTTAAGGTGAAATTGTAGATTATGTTTGAGTGTTGTTTGCTTTTTATCATCATGCATTGAGTGACAGTTGTGCATTTAAAAGAGAGATCAGAATCTCAGAGTGCTATTCAATGTTCCAAGAATTAAATGAAGTACAAAATTGAGCATATAAACAACAAAGGATTTTTAAATGCTTTCATTTATTTCATGAAAAGATTCATATTTACATGGCTTCATTTCATTGCAAGAATCAGAATGATATTACAACATTTGCATTGGAATGCATTTTCTTTTCAAATGAAAAGCATAAAAGATGAAATCAAATATCCACACAAGTCGTGGATGTGACTGTCAATGCACCATTAATAATACACTACACTATGGAAGATGCGAGAAAGAAAATCACATAAGTAAACGACATAATCATCATTGCCTATTTTAGCTGATGGTTGATGACGAATGGTGCACCTTTGTCTCCTCGAGCTCCGTCGACCTATAAGAGAAAAGAGGGGATGTCAGTGGCTCTGATTATGAAGTAACCTATATGAGTCACCCACAATAGTGCATCCTACTATTAATCATGCATTGAAACAATTAAAGAAGTGCAGAGGAAATGAGCTGAAGGAGAAATATCATGATCATCATATTCTATTTTTTATGCTAACATTGTTTGTTTCCTTGTACAGGTATAGGTAAAGTCAAGAAGTTGATCATTATTCAAAGATCAAGCATGTGGAGAAAAATGGGCTCCCACAAGGGTAGAGCTCGGCATGCTGCCTTATTCATTAAATGGGTTGATTTAAAGATTGCATCATCATATTCATCAAAACAAGTGATATACAACTGAAAGAGTAAAGTATAGTTATTTATCAAGCTATTAAACCAACTATGCATTCATAACGATCAGGTTAAAGTTTTCTGAAGGCTACAGGTGAATAGTGAGTTTAACTTGCTCAATTAATTCAACTAAGTACCATTATGTCAAACATTGCTGCATAGTTCATGTTTTGTGTTATTTGTTCACCATGATCATATATGTCATGCAAGGTTCAGTTCATCAGTATTCTTTTCATAGCCAAGGATAGTGAACAGGAATACATTATGCCTTAATAAAGTGTTTTGTTTCAAATTTCATCACGAAGGAGAGCAGATTTAAAGAACAGTTTAATAAGTGAAACATAAAAATGCATGAAGAGTACCATGTTGAAGCTCAAGAGTATGAAAGACAGTCAAGGCACTCAAATAATAAAGGAATGACCAGTTTTAGCTTGACTGATAATACAGATGCCACTATTCTCGTTAGTAAATGTGGAAGTGCAAAGATAGAAGCGATCATTTCAGAATAATCAAGTAGGTAACAGAGCGTAGAGAAGTGGCAAGTGGGTGTTTCTGAAAGTTCCAATCTAACTGAAGGAGGAAATACATTTTTTCCAGAATTACAATACTTTAATTGAAATTTTTGCATGAAGTCAAACAAAGTTGAGATGCTGACTAGTTTACAGGTTCAATCAAGAGGGTTCTATGAACAAGAAATATGAAGGATAGTAAAGTGACACAAATAGAAGACACATTCCCAAAATCTCAGATACCCAAATGAGGGTTTTTCAACAGTCAAGCAAAGGATGTATTCTTCTGGATGTCATACAATCTGATGTTTTGTCAAAAAGTAAGATCTACACAGTGTTCTCATGATCAAGCGTAGCTACAAAAGAGAATGTATTTAGCTGCATATGTTCTTCATTTTTTGAAAATGTCAAATACAGGAGATTTGAAATTTCATAATGTGTAAAGAAATGCAGAAAACAATCATAAATCGAGCTCAGATTTTATACAGGTACCAAAGAGAAGGTGCAGTTTTGTTTATCTTTTCTATCATTTACCCACGTTTGGGGGTTTTGAAACACGGTCTAGATTTAATACAAGTCCCAATTTACTCTTGAAAAGTTTAGTGAGCAGCTACAGGAATGTCAAAATGGAGCAGAAATTTCAACATGGGTCGAGCCCATAAACTAACTACAATAAATATGCGGATTTTCACCATTTTTAGCCATCCATGTGGGTATTTTGATCACAATAACAAAACAATTTGTCTTTTCAACCCAGATGAGAATTTTATGTGAAGTAACAGGTATACTGGTGGGATTTTATTCTTGCGTCAAGCTTCAAAATGCAAAAAACCATGAATTTTTACATTTCCAGTGATACCCATGAGAGGGTTTGTTAAGTAAATAACGAGAACAAATGCAAAGAACTGGTGGTCGAGCTCCGCAAGAGAAATTATAATAGATACATTTTCTTCAAAATATACAAATACCCATGTCATTCTTTTGTTTCATAAGTCTGAAATAGACCACTGGTCATTTGGGTCGAACCCATATGAATAGAATCATACAAAATGAATATACAGTTTTGAATCTCAAGTACCCATTTTCGCGGTTTACATTTAAAATGCAAGAAAATACAGTTGCAGTGATAACCCATATGGGGTTTTTACATAAAGTAACAAAAGCATTGAAATGCAAATTTTTTGTTTTGGGTTGAGCTTCAAAATGGAGGAAACACGACTTTGTTCAAATTCTCATCATACCCATATGTGGGTATGTTCTTAATTTTACAAGAGGGTGAGTTTTTTGTTTTAGGTCGAGCCCAAAATTTTTAATAATGCTTTCTATAATATACATCTAGTGCGACCTGGACATGGCCAGAAATTCATAAAATAAAGAGGGACTCCTTAGGTTTCTGAAGAGTGAAGAAGAGATACGTGCTTAAGGAAAAAGATTACCAGTCCATATCTGTGTTTGAGTAGCCTAGCCGTGACCAAGAGCTCCACAGAGCTTCCAAAAGCCAAGAGTTTGAGCTCTTAATTGGCAGTCGAGCTCTCATAGTAGATGTAAGTATAGAAAATACAAAGCAGAAGTATCAAAGGCTATGTTAGCCGCGGCCATAAGGCCAGAGTGAGAAAAATGTGAAGCCATAGAAGCTATGAGTAAATAGCTTACCTTGTGCGCAGAAGCAAAAGCATAACCTGCGAGCTCTCTCATAGAGCTTTCAAACGAAACCCAAGCTCATAACAGGTCGGCCAAATAGGGAAAAGTCATAGGACTGTAAAGAGAAGTCAAAAGTAAACAGGAAGAGGTCGTGGCCTTAATGGCTTTTCCTATTTGTGAGTGGTAAGAGAGCTCAAATAATAGACAAAATAAGCTTACCCATTGAGGAGTTTAGCTACAAGAAGGTGCAAGTGAAGACTTTCAAGCATATAGATTCTCAGACTGAGCTCAACCATCATGGCAGCGTGCTCTCAGGTAGAGCTCTTTTCCTTCAAGTGTGGAGTGCAAAATGAAATAATTTAGGGTTTGACCTTGTTTTCCTCATGCCCTAATTCGACCTTATCATCATCTGGAATATTCGGTCAAAGCACATGGGGAATTCGAATGGGATAATATTTGCATCATATTTAATCAAAGTCTGAAGTTTAATATATGTTGGAGGCCGAAATTTGTAGGCCTAGGTTGGTCGATATATTAAGTCTTTAAGACTTATATCTTGTGCCTTTGAAAAATTGAAGATTTGGTATGCATGGTGGTTTCTTTATGATCTAGAAGTGATTAGTTTTATCACTTAGGTTTTGTATTCTCATAGAGAAACCAATTTTCTATTTAGGGTTTCTATTTTAATTGATTTTAAAGAAATCAATTGGAGTTTTGATGAGGGGACAATCGTTATATTGAGATTTTATGATTTTTTGAGAAAATCAAAGCACTATAATGGAGAGTTAAGAATGTTTTCTTTTTTGCAAATTATTTTTAATCTTTAATTGCAAAAAATGGATAAATTGTAAGATCTGCAATCTTGTAAAGAAGAATCGTAAAGCAATCTTTTATAAGTTGTTTTATGATTTCTTGCTATTTTTAGCAGATTCATTGTTGACTTTTCCTCTTGGTCGGATTTGAGTCTTATCTTGGAGAGATAAGGTTTTTTTTGGGCTTTTAAAGTAGATTCAACCTATTTTTAGAAGCTTGACAGTTTGATCATAAAAGCAATATGCTTTTTTCTTCTTTTATGTAGTTTTTGAGACAGTTTGAAACTTTTTTCCTTGATCTTTTTTCTGAGCTCGAATTAGGGTTTCTTGAGAGTTATGTCTTTCAAAAGACTTAGTCTTTTCAACTCTCCTTCTTAGTTCAGATTTCAATTCCTGCTCATACACATTTTTGAGCTTGTGAAACCCTTTTGTACTCAGTTTTTTTTTCAGATAGACACTCTTTCAGTTTCAATAATACAACAGAGTTCTTCTTTCCTTTTTATGGTCTCAAGACTGGTAACAATAGTTTGATGCTTTGTGTTTTCAGATTTGAAGCCTTAATGTCCTGCTTTTATGAGTTTTCTATAAAGGATTTCATGTTTTCAGGTTATATGATGTATTCGATGTCTCTGAATCTTCATATAAATTATTGATGAAATCATATATCAATGATATTGTGAGAACTATTGTAATAGAGAGATTGTTGTGAGTGGAAAAGTCTATTTTTCTTCCAGAAATAACAAGTTAAACATCAATAGTCATAGGTTTTAGTTTTCAGACATCTTTTTATCCCTTTCCTCAGAAATTATTTAGAATAGGATCAATCATTTGGAGAACCAGCTCGCTCTAGAGATTCCTTCTTCGCTCAGATCACCCACATCTAAAGGAGGTTTCCATGTTTCAGTAGATTGCTAAATATTACATTCAGTAGGGTACAGATCTATTGATAACAGTTTCTCAATCTATTCCTCATGCTCCCATTCAAGAGCCTATCCCTCCACTGGAAATAGTTGTAGCAGACAATACTATGGCTAAGAAGGATCCTTCTGTCCCTTCATAGCCCCCAACCTCTAGCTCAAAGAATCATCGAAACTGCCTTGCACGTGAGTGCAAGTGCCGGTGAAAGGCTCTCATGGCTGAGCAAGCCACTTTGTAGAAGAAGGAAGAGGAGACGTCTACCCCTACTTCAGGGCCTCCTGATGTGTACTCCTATATCCTCCCCCCCCGCTTCCATTCAACCAAGATCTATATCAATTTTGTCTCCTATTGTGACTATGCCTAACCCCAAAAAGGTACGAGTGTTCATCGCTCCTTCAGTTGAGCATCCCTTGTTGATGTCCCTTCTGCACATTCCACCTTTCCCAAAACTCATAGACATGTCAAATACTTCGATGATATCTTCCACTGTTTTCTCCTCCACCTCCTCTTCCTCCATGCCTCTTACCTCGTCTGTGGGGAGTTCACATCCCCTAATGAAGTAGAAGGTAGAGGATGGCCCTTCCATCAATCGAAGGCATAAGAGGAGCCCACCTTCTCCAAAGGGTGCTCCCATGTTGGCTTGTTTTTTCTTAGTGATGGAACCAATTTCAGCTTCCCCTAAATTTGTCACCACTACCAAGTCATTTGGTGAGCCAAGTGATAAACATCGAGCGCAACCTTCTCTATCCATTAAGGTATGACTTGGCACTCCAATAAAGTGCATGTTTAACTCTCTGGATGGAGTTTTGACCTTGTTAGTGATCTTCGTAAAATCAATGACCATGGCTCCGCAAGAGCCTAGTTGAGAAGACCTTGTGAGACCTTCTTCCTTAGCCCTTATTGTGGGAGGGTCAGAAGCTCCTCCTCTTAACATTCCACCATTGTAGGCTCATCCTCCTTCCCCTTATGATGATATAAAGTTGGAAGAAAATGACCTCTTGGTCAATCAGTGTTAGGGGGAGGCCTCTTCTTTATCTTTAGATTATATGTGTGTGTTGTGATGTGTTCCCCCATGATTGTGTTGTGTTACTAGATGACCCTTGTCACCATTCTTAGTGCTTGGATACAAGAGTGATTTTGTGTCATAAACCTTCTTCTATTTGTATCATCATTCTTTCATGTTTGTGCTTGAATTTCAACAAATTGGGGATGATGTAAAGTGTTGGGGGCATTTAGGATTCCCTTCCATGTTGACCCAATTTTTTATTTTTACTTTGTCTTCCATGCATTCTTCCTGATCTAGTGGGGATTGATGATATTTTTCCTTGCACCATGGTTACATATTATTTATATGAGCATGAGCAGATCTGACCCCATGAAACTAGATCCCCCTATGTCCTCTATTTATTTATCTTTCACTCTTTTCTTATTTTTCTCTCTTCTTTTCTTGAGTTGTCCCTTTTATGTGCAATAACAACATTTCTATGATGCTACAATTTTCAGAAAATGCATTTGATTGCCAATGAATCTTTTCTTGAGAATCTTTTCAATATTTTTCAAAAAATTGCATTCTCAACTTGGACCTAATAGAACATGTTTCCTTCATCAAGGGTTCGTAAAGAAAGAACCTGAGAACTTTCCTTCGAGGTGAGAGCAACTTTAATCTTCCCCTCATGAGGGGGAGTTTTCTTCCTTTCGAATTCCTTGATGAAGTGAACATCTTTAAAAAAGATTCCTTGATGTTGAATCGATTTGTGAAAAACATTCTCTTAATTTCAAACAACACATCCCTTGAGTGGACCCCTCTTCACATTGGGTTCCTGAGGGACCCCTTTGAAATCCTTCTAACTTATTGACAATCTGCATGATTTTCTGCTTATTTTCCTACATGGTTTCTTTTTGTTTCCTGGCATGTTTTATCTATGGGTAAACATGTCACTTTTCAAGTGCCCCTATGAAGTTTCTTTCTCACTCTACGGAGTCCCATTCTCTAGGTTTCCTCCATGTGAGAGATCTTGGGGGATGCCTCTTTGTAGGTTTATGGGCTTGTAAGATTCTTACACCTCTAGGATTCCTCCATGTGAGAGATCTTGGGGATTTCTCCCTTACAGGTTTGCGGGCTTGTGAGGACCTTATTTCATTGGGTTTCCTTCATGTGAGAGATCTTGGGGGATGCCTCCTTGTAGGTTTGTGGGATTGTAAGGCTCTTTCATCTGGGTTTCCTTCATGTGAGAGATCTTGGGGGATACCTTCTTGCAGGTCTGCGGGCCTGTAAGGCACATACTTCTTGAGGCTTCCTTCATATGAGACATATTGAGGGTTACCTCCTTCTAGGTCTACAAGCCTGCAAGATGCTTTCATCCTATAGGATTTTTCCATCATTGGTCCAAGGGCCTTCGGTGTACTTTGTGAAGCTTCATAGTTCTATGGGGCTATGGAGTCCTTCTATTCAAATCTCCTTAGGGAGAGTACTTGTGGAGTCCTTTTCCTGCCCTATGTTCTTGAGTTCACTAGATCTTGGTCTTCTTCCTTGATGGTTTAGGTATAAATTTCTAACCTTGCTAACTCTTCGATATACTTTACCAAAGCACTCATCAATACTCATGCTCGCTAAAGTGGGGGTAAAATGTATAGGAGCGAATTTTAACCCCTTACACAAATTCCCCTTTCACATACCCTCACCTTAGAAAATCAAATCTAAAGGTGAAATTCCACATCACACAACTGCCTTCCTTCCACTTGGCATCTGTATGTTATGTTGGTGAGAGGATTTCTATTAGGGACACACACGTGGCATGCTTCTATCCCTAACAAATTCCTGCATCTAAAGTTGGTAGAGGAATTACACTTCTTGTTGGGAACTATTTGTAGCATCCCTCCTCAACCAACCGACCCTGAAAATGGTAGATTCTTCCCTCTTCTCCTTCAATTTCATCCATCTTCATCTCATTTAACTCTCTAAGCAACAAATTGTCATTCTCTTATCATTTTCCAGCATTCTCTTCACTCCCAAGCAACACTTCAACACTCCATTGTAGCAACATCACTCCATCAACTCCACATAAAAAGTGTGAAGTAAGCCATAGTAGCGTGGACTTGGAGTCTTGTGAGACCTCCCTTCATCATAGTTGCAGTTGTGGTGACCTTACCAAGTTTGTATTCTCCTCCATTGGCTAGTGAGATTTTGGGTGGAGGTGGTAACATTTCACTCCTCTCCTTTGTGATTTAGTTGAGTAGCATAATACTGTTTTGTAGTGTGTATTGCTTTCCTTTCTTTCCTTTGTCGCATATTTCTACTTCATTTCTTTTTGGTTGTTCGTGGAGGTGGAAACACCAAAATGGGGGTCTGACTGAGGCAAACCCCTATACAACCTTAACCATTTTCCCCTTTCTTGCTTGTGTGCAAGTGAAAGTATGCATGGAGCTAGTTGGAAAATAGGTGTGAGATCATCTTTGTCACCCTAGTTCTCATTTACTTGTTTTATCACCTTACTATTTATTTCCTATACTTTCTCATTCTATTTTTACCATCTAGATTAGTTATCTAGGCTATCAGTTTGTTTTTAGGAAGTTTGTATTGTGTTCACTATTTTTTGACCGTATGGACACCAGCTTACCCGAGAGATGCCAATGTGCCACGATGTCATCCCAAAACTATGTTTCCATCCTCGGATAGAGATTTGTTTGAAAATCAGTACCGAATCCAAAAACTAGCTCGCCTAGCCCAAACCTAAGTTCAAGATCTACAGAGTGATTGAAGTACTTTATAGTCCTCATCATTCTCGATTCTTGCCATAAAACACCTTTTAGAGTGAGGTGAGTTAGGAAGCCCTCTACTCTTAGCTCTCCATGACCTAGAGCCTTGATGTGGTTGGTATCCCTCTCTTACAGTGCTACATGTGGTTTTTTTTTAGGTGTGTTATGTGCATTCCATAGTGCTCTAGCATTAACTACTCTATCGTTCATGACATTTTTGTTTTTTGCGCACAGTTTAGGTTTCTCATTCAAACTAGAACGATTGTATTTTGAGCTATTTAATTTAAGGGCTCCTCTTGCAATAAGAACTCTCTCAATATGCAATCCCTTTTCAATTGTTTCTTCAAAGTCTATAGGACATAGCATAGTGAGTTGGTAGATTATTTTAGGTAAGACATTCGTGATGAAAATATCCACCAACTCCTTGTCTGGAATGGGACATTTGCATCAAATCGCTTTGTGTCTCCATCTCTACAAGTAGGAGGTAAAGGACTCCTTGATTCTATTTGATTGTGGACAAAATTGATATGGTGACATCTTTCTCTATGTTAAACGAGAGGTGGCTTATGAAGTTGCTAGATAATTCTTCAAAAGTTCTAATTCTGGGTTGCAGACTGGTGAACCACTCCATAGTGTGACCTATAAGGCTATGTGGAAAGAGCCTCATGAGATAGGAATTGTTATTTTGTACCTCCATACATGATAATGAGAAGTTTCATACATGTTCTATTGGATCTCCTCTTCCCTTGTATTTATTCTCAAATCTGGGTATTTCAAAATTCTTTGGAAAAGGTAATGCATTGATAGAACGATCAAATGGGAATGGACAAATTTATTGAAGAGTGTAGGTCTTCTTTTGTTTTCCCACCTACATGTCTACTATTCTTTGGGTGAAAACATCTAATTTTTGTTCCATCTCTATTTTTGGTATGTTTGTTTGCAAGCCTTGCGTAAAATAACCTTGTTGTTCTACCATGTTTTTGGTCATATATTGGGTATTGTGAAGGTATAGGACCTTGGTAACCATATTGGGAGTAAGGAGGGTTAGCTCCTTGTTGCTAGGATGGACTATACTGAAGGGTTCCCTGATGGTGCATTGGTGGGTTACCTTGTTGATGGGACGACTGAAGAAGGGTTTCTTGGGGAACACTTTGTTGGGTAAGACTCTATTGAAGGTTCCCTTGATGATGCATTGGTCGGTTACCTTGTTGATGGGATGACTAAAGAAGGGTGCCCTAGGGCACACCTTATTGTTGGGAAAGACTATACTGAAGGTTCCCCTGATGATGCATTAGCAAGTTACCTTGTTGATGGGAAGATTGAAGAAGGGTGCCCTGGGGCACACCTTGTTGTTGGGAAAGACTATACTAAAGGTTCCTCTGATGATGTGTTGGCGAGTTACCTTGTTGATGGGACGACTGAAGAAGGGTGTGCTAGGGCACACCTTGATGTTGGTATTTTTGGTTTAGAAGGGGACCCTATGGTCCACCTTGTTGATGGTATGATTTGGAAGGGGACCCTGTGGTCCACTTTGTTGGTGGTACTGATTGTTCAGAAGGGGGCCCTGTGGTCCACCTTGTTGGTGGTACTGATTGTTAGGAAGAGGACCCTATGGTCCACCTTGTTGATGATATTGATTGTTTTGGGAAGGATTTTTATTTGAAGTGTTTTGAGGTATATACTATCCTAGAGGAGGATTTTTGTTCTATGGTTCATACAGGGATGGCCCTCCTTGATATAGTTGTGTCATTGTTGCTTGTTCAATTTGAGTTGGTTTTATGAACAAGGGGTTTTCTTTGGGTTGACCACTGTTTTGTGAGAATATGGGTGGTATGTTGGAAATCTCTGGTGGTTCAGTTATTTGTCTCACAACTAAGTTATCCCCTAAGGGAATAATATTGGGATCTTTGGGAGCCTCTATGTTGAATTCCATTGGTAATTTAGCACCACTTTGTGCTAATTTGAAGAAATATGAGTTTGGGTCCTTTGTCAACAACTTGTCCATTAATTTGAGCACGTTTGGGTTGTTGGAATGTTGAAATAGTTCTTCATCATTTATTTCCTCCTTGGTATCTACCTCCTCTACAACCACTCTATTTGGGTCTTGGTTGTTTTGTTCTATCACTCCTTTTGTTTGTGGTTTAGTTCACTAAAGGTTTCTTTGTACACAAGTCTCTTCTGGGGTGTTTCAAGGTCACTTGGCCTATAGCCCCATGGGATACTTTCATTTTTCATGGTATTTGTTGGTGGCATGCCGATGTTGTTCTTGCTTGCTTCCATTTTCTTCCTATGTTGTGATCTTATTGTTGTCATAAACAACTACCAAGCTTTTGTGACTATTTTTCGTAACTCCTAGCCTCTAGCAAAGATTTGGCCTATTGGTGCAAAGTGGTAATAGAAAAATTCTAGTGTTTTTTGGTAGATGTGATACCTTCTCTGGATGTACCCTTTGGAAAAAAAATTGTAGGGAAATTCTTTGAAAGATAGAGTATGGATTTCTGCTTAAGGATTTTTCTCTTGTCGAACCTAAGGATCTTTTGCTTGCCAAAAAGCATGAGGGATTTATATCTATTTCCATGTAGGTGGTGGTAATATAGGTCTCGCAGCTGCTATTTCTACTTTCTCTTCCTCTTCATCTAAGATTTGTGTTGTGTTTCTCCACTAGTTGGGTGTTCCATAGAGTCTTTTTGGAGAAATGAAGATAATGCTTTTGACTCAAGTTTGATGTTTTGATTTAGATAGGTTCAATATCATGAAAAAGTCTATGGTTTTGACTAAAAAGAATGCATAAAAGTCCGGTTTATTCCTTAAAGCACATTTGTAGTGTATACCAACCTAGTTTTATTTTGCTATAGTGCTAAAAGGTGTTTTTTGAGAGCTTTTGGACTAAGATGCCTAAGTTTGAAATGATGACCTGTATACCATCTCTTAGGGATTCTTATTTTATATGAGATCATTAAAAAAGTTCAAATGTGTGGAAAAAAGAGTATATTTATTGCCACACGGGTGGTGGTAACACAGGTCTCTTGGTTGCTATGTCTACTTTCTCTTCCTCTTCATCTAAGATGATTGATGTGGTGAGAAACTGGCAGGGTGTTTCATTCTTCTTGAATATGAAGGTTCTCAAACTACTTATGATGTTAGTTTGTTCACCTTAAATGTATGTGAGACTGGGTTGAAGGATCAGTGCTACAAGGTTCGGTTGTTGAACTGGAGCGGTTGTTCACTAGATGTTCATAAGGTGTGATGGTGTTTTGAGATGGTTGCTATGAAGCTCAAGACCCTAAGGTTTGAGTGTTATTTTGGAAAGGTGCTACTTTTTGAAAATCAAAATATTAAAGGACTAGGGTCAATATTTAACTTCCTTGTCTAGAGGATATATTGCGGGAAAGCTTACTTGAACTATCTGCGAGTTTCAAGTAACTATTGATATCATAGATTTCAGGTTGAAGGAATGATCCCAGTGGTTTGTTTGATTTTTATTTCTAATAAGTAGGATGGAAATCATGGATGAGGGACTTATGTCACTTATCTAGTTTTCTAATTGTTTTGTTCGAACAATGATCCTATAAATAACTTTGGTTTTTTTTCCATAAGTTTTAGCAGGATGAAGCAATAGTGCTAGTTTCTGAGCAAAATGCACAAGACTATGAGAAAAAGTGGCCAAATTTATCAAGTGTAGCCAAAAATGTGTTAAGTGCTCAAGTTTTAGAAAAGAAATTGTGAGCTCGAATGGCAAGTGCAACTGTTTGTGTGTTTCTATCAAATGCAATGTTTTCTCATGCAAAAGTAAGCATCTTTTGGAAAATGAAAGGATCTTAGTAGCAAGTGTGTTAGTTTCTCATAAGAAAATGCAAGGGAATAAAAGCAAGTTTGCGGTTCCTATAGCAAGTGCTCAGTTTCTGTCAAATGCAACTGATTTTCATCAATAGCTTTTCCGGGACAAAGCAAATGTAATGAAATTTTGGCTAGTGCTCAGAAACTATGGCGACTGCACTAAAATTTTATGCAAATGCAATGAAATTTTTGCAACTGCTCATAAATTGTGATAACTTGAACTGGAATTTTGTGCCAATGTGGTTTCTCTGTGTTTTTTTTCTAGTTTTTGAACAATCTTTTCTTGGATTTTTGTAAGTTTATGGTTTGGTTCTTCTCTCAACTTCTTTGTGTTTGGAGTATGGAAAGTGATAAAACAACACTTAGACTAACTCAGTAAGCATGGACTTATGTGACCTTCATGTCTATATCTTAAGTTGTGAAATCACAACACCTAAGCCATAGTTCCCAAATGTTTACTTTGATTAATGTAACCTAAAAATAAAAGCCGAAATATTCATAAAACTTTAAGGAAAAATCCTTTGAAGGAGTGCAAACATAGGGATTCTTTCACAAGTATACACTAAGTCAAAGGGTTTGTGATTCAACCATCATGTTCAATATTTGTTTGGATGTGTTCTTTCTCTTTAAATCAAGCACATAATTTGATGTCAAATTGTTTTGAATGTATTTGGAAAGTTTAACATAAACAAGCATTTACAACCCTAGTGGATAGAAACTATTCTTTTAGGTAGGCCTACCTCATGCTCTGAAGAGATGATTTTACATGCAAATTATGGTGTGGGCCTATAGTCGTACTTGGTAAGTAACTTCTTGGAAGTAAATTTTGATGCACCACTTTCAAAGAATTTTTTTGGATAATAGGGTGGCTTCTAAAACAATTTGGATGTTAGTAATGTTTTGGGGATATTATTTTCGGGCCCCTATACATGCGGCATTTTGTTCAATTAAGAGCCTCCCAACCCTTACGGGTTTTTATGCATCACAAGGATACTGATGGAGAATACGTTGGCATAGGCCAGCAACACCCAACAAGATGATGAAATTTCCTCACACCCACAAATTATTTATATAGCGATCCAAAACAAAAATACTGCTTGGGTTACCTATGATTTCTCCAGTGCGGGATGTTTCTCAAATAGGCAGACCCTCTAAAAAGGTAAGCTTGAAAATAAAGGTGCAAAGCTCAAGATATTTTTGCTCACCCAAGATCGCCAAAAGGTGCAAGGGGAGAAGACAACCATCTAGCTTGCCAATCATTGAATGCACAACAAACACTTCATAGTAGTTTGATTCTTTTTAAACACCTTGAGCAATGTTATCCACAAAAATATGTGAATAAAATAAACAACTTGTTCTTTTTAATTGCACGAATATGAAATATTTTGTATATCAATCAGTTAAGATAGCAATGGTGCAAGAAAAAAGAAATAAATTGTTCATTTTTAAGCCCAAATTTGAGTTTTTCTAAGAAATCATTCATGGTTCTAACTTGGCCAACAAAAGTAAAATGAGTGTGAGTCAAAAAAATGGAAATTGTTTTGCATTCTTTTTATGCACCAAAATCAAAGTTCCTAATTATGAAAACTTGAAAAGAATTCATTTTTAGAGCACTTTAATTGAATTGTTTTGTTCTTTTTAAGCACCAAATGATAGTTCCTAACTTAGAAAAACTTGAAATGGTTCATTTTTAAGAGCACCAAAATGAAAAATCCATTTGTGTTGTTCTTTTTAAAGCACCAAATAAGAGTTTCTACCTTAAGAAAGCTTTAAAACTGGTTCAATTTTAAAAACACCAAAAAAAATTGTGTTTGTGTTGTTCCTTTTAAAGCACAATAATCAAATGTTCCTAACTTAAGAAAGCTTAAAATTGGTTCAATTTTAACAACACCAAAAATAAAATGTGTGTTTGTGTTGTTCTTTTTAAAGCACCAAATTTAAATATTCCTAAGTTAATTCGATCTAGAATCCTTTGACTGATCATCTTCCTTGAAAAAAATGAGATAATGTCCTTCAAACCCTGCATGGAAATCTATTAGCACCTGTTACACATTCAAAAACAAGAAAACATTAGCTAAAAGCCAATTACAATAGTGCAGCTTCCATGTATTGGTCTATTAGAGAAAATGCTTGGTTTTCATAGTAGATGCTCAAATTTTTTTTGCAAAAGCACCCCTGTCAGAATTAGATGCTCAATTCTCAAAGCAAATGCTACCCCTGTCAGAATCAAATGCAACGTTTTTAGAGAAAAATCTCAATTTTTTTTGTAAAAGTGCAATTTTTGGTGTCAAATGCTTAGCTTTTCAGGGTCAAGTGCACGGTTTTCTTGATAGCATGGAAACTTATTCAAATGCACTTTCAGGACTTGCAACTTCAAAAATAGATCATAGAAATGTTAGTGTATGGGACAAGGGTCCCACCACATGTGCCAGAATGTGTGAGGGGGAAAAACATTAGATGCAAACAAGATTAAACATGCTTGAAATGAGAATCTAAACTAAGATCAAACATACAAATCTAAGATCTAATCATACACATACGAAATGCAACTAAGCTATTGAAAACACATTAAGAAATCCTACGATTACCAAACTGAATGCAAACAATAAGTAAAGTTTTACCATCTTGTATCAAAGTGTATTCGTCTAATGTTGGTTTGTTCTTATCACCGCGAAGCCTCCATAGTTCGTGTACAAAGATTTTATGGTTGAATGGTTGGTTGATCAAAGAAAGGTTGAAGCTCTATTAATGGTGATCTTGATAGATCTCGACAGTACTTCATTGCATAAGGTATGTTATTCTTTGATCCTTTTTTGTGAGGAAAGATGTTTGTTATATAGAAAATGAGAATTGAAATGGACGATCAAGATCATGTTGGAGAATATACATATCAACGGTCGAAAGGTGTTTAGAGGATTTAGACATGAGAATATTGTGCAAATTAGATTGCAAAATTTGTGTGATTGAGGAATAGATTAGCTAGTCATGAATTAGATTGATCAATCAGGATTTTGATAGCTTAGTTAGGAAATTGATGGTTTAGTTAGCAAATTAGATTGCTCAGTCAACAATCATAATTTTATCAATCAGAAAGTGGGTGAGGAATATGAATTAATTGATTTAATTAGTTAATTCCTTTTTGGAATTGAATGTGCAAATCAAGTTTGACTTTTGCAAACAAAGTTGCATTAGTTTGATTTGATTTTTGATAAATGATTTGAATAGTTTGATTTAATTATTCAAATTTTGGAGGCAAAGTGTCATAATTAAATTATTATTATTTAATAATTCAATTAACCTAGAGGAATAAGGTGATTTGGTGATGTGATTAAATAATTGGTGATATTTAATCAATTGGGATGAAATAAAATGGGACTAGGACTTCATTAAATAAATGTGATTTATTTAATTTGTCGAAATGACAGAAACGTGAATTAATTAAATAATGTCTTTTTATTTAATTAATAGCAGAATTAGGGTTTTGGGGACTTCATTAAATAAATAAAATTTATTTAATTTGTCAAAAATGATGAAAAATTGAATTAATTAAATAATGTTGTATTATTCAATTAATAGAGGAAATTAGAGTTTTGGATGTTGTTTGATATTGTGTGATGTTTCTGAGATGTTCTTGGATGATTCTGACATGTTCTAGGATGTTGTGAGATGATTCCAAGAATGTGTGAGGGGGAAAAACATTAGATGCAAACAATATTAAACATGCTTGAAATGAGAATCTAAGGTAAGATCAAACACACAAATCTAAGATCTAATCATACACATACAAAATGAAACTAAGCTATTGAAAACACATTAAGAAATCCTATGAATACCAAACTGAATGCAAACAATAAGCAAAGTGTTACCATCCTGTATCGAAGTGTATTTTCCAGATGTTGGATTATTCTTATCACCGTGAAGCCTCCATAGTTCGTGTGCAAAGCTTTCATGCTTAAATGGTTGGTTGATCAAAGAAAGGTTGAAGCTTTATCAATGGCAATCTCAACAATACTTCATTGCATAAGGTATGTTGATTCTTCAGTCTTTTTTTGTGAGGAAAGATGCTTGTTATATAGAAAATGAGATTCAAAATGCACAATCAAGATCGTGTTGGAGAATATCCAGATCAATGGTCGAAAGGTGTTGAGAGGATTTAGACATGAGAAGATTGTGCAAAGTAGATTGCACAATTTGTGTGATTGAGGAATAGATTGGCTAGTCACGAATTTGATTGATTAGTCAGGATTTAGATGGCTTAGTTAGGAAATTGATGGTTTAGTTAGCAAATATATTGATTATTCATCAAAATAGATTGCTCAGTCAACAATCGTAATTTGCTCAATCAGAAAGTGGGTGAGGAATATGAATTAATTAATTCCTTTTTGGAGTTGAACGTGCAAATCAAGTTTGGCTTTTACAAACAAAGTTGCATTGGTTTGATTTTATTTTTGATAAATGATTTAATTATTCAAATTTTGGAGGGAAAGTGTCATAATTAAATTATTATGATTTAATAATTCAATTAACCTAGAGGAATAAGGTGATTTGGCAATTTAATTAAATAATATGCATTATTTAATCAATTAGGATGAAATAAAGAAGGATTAGGACTTCATTAAATAAATGTAATTTATTTAATTGGTCGAAATGATAGAAATATGAATTAATTAAATAATGTTGTTTTATTTAATTAATAGAAAAATTAGGGTTTTGGGGACTTCATTAAATAACTGAAATTTATTTATTTTTTCAAAAATGATGAAAAAGCAAATTAATTAAATAATGTTGTATTATTGAATTAGAGGAAATTAGGGTTTTAGATGTTGTTTGATATTGTGTGATGTTTCTGAGATGTTCAGGGACGTTTCCAAGATGTTTCACGATGTTGTGAGATGATTCTGAGAATGTGTGAGGGGGAAACACATTAGATGCAAACAAGATTAAATGTACTTGAAATGAGAATCTAAGCTAAGATCACACACACAAATCTAAGATCTAATTGTACACATACAAAATTAAACTAAGCTATTGAAAACACATTGAGAAATCCTACAATTACCAAACTGAATGCAAACAATAAGCAAAGTGTTACCATCTCGTATCAGAGTGTATTGCCTGATGTTGGATTGTTCTTATCACCGTGAAGCCTCCATAGTTCGTGTGCAAAGCTTTGATGTTTGAATGGTTGGTTGATCAAAGAAAGGTTGAATCTCTATCAATGGTGATCTCGATAGTACTTTGTTGCATAAGATATGTTGATTCTCTGATCCTTTTTTGTGACAAAAGATGTTTGTTATATAGAAAATGAGATTCAAAATGGATGATCAAGATCATGTTGGAGAATATCTAGATCAACGGTTGAAAGGTGTTGAGAGGATTTAAACATGAGAAGATTGTGCAAAGTAGATCACACAATTTGTGTGATTGAGGAATAGATTGGCTAGTCAGAAATTAGATTGATTAGACAAGATTTAGATTGATTAGTCAGTATTTAGATGGCTTAGTTAGGAAATTGATGGTTTAGTTAGAAAATAGATTGATTAGTCAGCAAATTAGATTGCTCAGTCAACAATCATAATTTTCTCAATCAAAAAGTAGGCAAGGAATATGAATTAATTGATTTAATTGAATAATTCCCTTTTGGAGTTGAACATGCAAATCAAGTTTTACTTTTGCAAACAAAGTTGCATTAGTTTGATTTGATTTTTGATAATGATTTGAATAGTTTGATTTAATTATTCAAATTTTGGAGGGAAAGTGTCATAATTAAATTATTATGATTTAGTAATTCAATTAACCTAGAGGAATAAGGTGATTTGGTGATGTAATTAAATAATTGGTGTTATTTAATAAATCAGGACAAAATAAAGTGGGATTAGGACTTCATTAAATAAATGTACTATATTTAATTAGTCAAAATGATAGAAACGTAAATTAATTAAATAATGTTGTTTTATTTAATTAATAGCAAAATTAGGGTTTTGGGGACTTCAGTAAATAAATGAAATTTATTTAATTTGTCAAAAATGATGAAAAAGTGAATTAATTAAATAATGTTGTATTATTCAATTAATAGAGGAAATTAGGGTTTTGGATGCTATTTGATATTGTGTGATGTTTTTGAGATGTTTTGGGATGATTCTAAGATGTTTTAGGATGTTGTGGGATGATTCTAAGATGTTCTAAGATGATGCAGGATGATTCTGAGATGTTTTGAGATGATTCTAAGATGTTTCAGGATGATTCTGAAATGTTCTAAGACATTACGATATGATTCTGAGATGTTTTGGGATGATTTTGATATGTTCCAAGATGTTGTGAGATGATTCCAAGATGTTCTAAGATGATGCGGGATGATTTTGAGATGTTTCAGGATGATTCTGAGATTTTATAAGACGTTGCAAGATGATTTTGAGATGTTTCGGGAATGTTTCGAGATGTTATGAGACATTTTGGGAACGTTGTAAGGCTATTTGATGTTGTTTAGGGTGTGTGATATGTGTTAGGTCAATTTTACATGTCTACAATTTTTTTTATTATGAGTTGGAATATGAGTGTTGTGGGGAGGATTGGATTGTGTATGCCATGAACTTGTAAATGCATATCCATGTGTATGTCAGTTGTCGTATTGTGGGAAAGGTCCTTGGTTTCCATGTTGTGTGTTATGCAGAATAGAGCCTTGAGTATTGTTTTGCACATGTGTATGAGTAGGACCTTGTTGTGACACAATGGTATGTTGAGAGGCCCCCATATTTGGTATGGAATTTATTTTGGGAGTCTTATTGATGACAATATTTTGTCTCTTGGTTGAAGTGTTTATGCCAAGTGGATTGGAACATGATGCCCCTATGGTGTTTGATGTAGAAAATGGGTTGAATGTCGTTCCAAAGGCTTGTGTCATGGATTGTGTTGTGGTGTTTTGAGTCATGCCTTGAGTCATGTTTTGGGTGCCGAGGGGTGAAGTATGGACTATTGTTGCATCTTTTGTGGATCCTCCTAATGGTATAGATGTGTTAACTTGTGGGATGGAACCACTAGTAGTAGGTGTATTATGTCCTTGACTTTGGTTGGGTTGTGTAGACCCTTCTTTTAGTGTATTGACATCAAAACCAAGAGTTAATGTGCCTCCTTCTAACAATAGTTTAGCTAGGTAGCATTGGGGGTCTAATGCCACAAGTTCATCCAAAAAAGAGGCTACATCGAGGTCTTGTGCAATGACCTCCAATTCTTCAATGATGAAATGCCTATCCTTGTCTCTAGTGATGAATCTCTCAAATAATGGATTGTGGAATGATGTATGTGACCTAGGTGTCTCATGGAAGGAATTACCAAATGGCTTGACAAAATCATCATCTTGTGGGAAGGCCATTTCTTTTCATTTCCTTTACAACCTTGTTTCAACCATAAAAGACTTGCAAGAGGGAGGTGAATATGACGATGATATGGTATGATGTCTAAGGTGACTATGCAAATGGTATGCCTAGGTATGACCAAGGTATGACTAATACCAAGGTTATGCAACTATTTTTTTTTGGTTTTTCAAGGAATAAATGATGTCTAAGGATGATACCAAGACAAAGGATCAAAGTGATAATAGTCAAATGTCAAGAGTGTCACAATGAGGTTAATATCTTGGGTATGTGTAAGGTATGTCAAATATAATGAAAATGTGGAAGGATGATGGGTGTGAATGGTAATATGACCTCAAATTAAGACTAAGGGTATGACAACTAAGCACCTTGTGGAAAATTTAAGAGAAGGTAAGATAGCCAAGTTTAAAAACCTTATTTATCAAGACTTCAATGATGGTAAGGACTAAAATGATGAATTGACAAAGGTTGTCTCAAACTAGCCTTGTGAGTTGAGGAGCCAACCTAAATGAAAAAGGACTAAGATAGTGGATAAGTGAATTCAAGATAAATATAATTTGGTCACTATGGACTGCTCTAAGGTCTGAAAATTTTCCAAATCCCAAACCTATAGCAAGGTATATGCAAGCTAAAAAATGACCTAATGTTTGACTTGGAAAATGAAAAGTATGCAATGATGGAAGAATGGATGGATGGTAAATGATAGACATGGAAGCTTGAAAGTTTGTGATCAAAGGACAAGATTATTCTTAGGAGTTGATCAGAAAATGGTTTGTCTTAGTTTTCCCTAAAAAAAATTTGTGACAGGAAATTGTGTCATTCTGAAGAACAGTTGTAGTGTTTTATGTAACATTTGCATCATTCTAGAAATCTCATTTGCACTTTTCTAGGTTTTAGTTGTCGTGAATGATAGACAATTTTGGTTAAAAGTTTGTCTTGCTAGGTTTTGACTTATTTTTGACCAATTCTGGTGTGATTTTGTGAAATTAATTTTGGAAAACACAACAAACAGTCTAAAAACACTTGTTTTGTCTAGTTTGAGTGTGAAAATGTATAATTGCAATGTGTTTAAAAGCACTAGTATATAATGCACAACCTACACTAGAAAGAGATCCTACCTACTGAGTCCCTACTTGGATTGCTCCAAACACTTAAACAAAGCAAACAACTAGAGATCTTGGTGACACTGGCTCCCCCTTACATGGCATGGGCACACCAAAATATCTTACCCCCAAAGATCCAAAGATCTTATGAGCCGATGGATTTCCTGTCTCTATAATGAATAGTGGATGTAAGGTGGCTTCAAAGGTCCGACCTCCTACACCAGTAAGTAAAAGGGCTTTTGGCCTCTACAATAAGTGGTTCTTAATCCATGTTTCAGGGTAATACTAGTGCCTATGCATGTGGTGGTTTTCTCAATTAAGAGGCCTCCCAATCCCTTCCTAAGAAAGGATTTTGATGCATCTCAAGGATATTGAGGGAGACATCAATTGATATAGGACATCTACACCAAGTGATTGAAGAATTTCCCAACTATCACAATTATTTATATAGCATACTAAAACAAAGTACCACTTGGGTCATTCCCTCTCACAAGTTGGGAGGTAGGACCTCTAAGGGTAACAAAAGCAAGACAATCATGTTTTTTATCTCTAAGATTGCACGAAGCGCAAGGAGAGAGCATACACAACACCTTTTTCTCACACTCGCATGGGGTTCATTTTAAAAAGAAAAATCAAGACCAAATGTGTGGGTGATTATACAAATTCCAAAAGATGTTTTTGGTTCTCAAGATGACCAAATGGTGTGAGAGAAGAGCATACACACCTAGAGGAAAAATGAAAACCACAAGACAAAGAAGACAATGGTTCTTTTTAAGCCCAAATCCAAATGTGAGAAAGACACTCAATACAATATTTGTTTTCAATTTTAGGTCCCAAATGAGTGAAAATGCAAGTTATTTTTAACCAATGAGTGAAGAAATGCATATTTTTTTAAATTTCAAGCCCAATGACATGTAAATGCAAGGTTAATTTTCTACCCAATGAGTGTGATTAAACAAGGTTGCAAAAGTGAGACAAGAAAATAAGTTAGAAAAAATGCTTCCTTTCCACCTATGGCACATGCTGAAAATCCAATATTAGTAACAAAAAATTCCTAAACTACCAAATGCAAGAAAATAGAATTTAAAAATTCTAAGAAAATTTGACAATTATGGAAAACAGGAATTTGTGTCATTGTAACTAGTATTTGTGGCTCACGAGATCTGCAAAATGTGTCTCATAAAATGTTGCCTATGGCTCTCAAGATGGCAACTGCATCAAAAATGTGTGGTGAGGTTTGAAGTGTTAAAAGGAACATGACAACTAAGAGGGGGGGTGAATCAATTGTCACCAAATTCAAACATAAAACTCCTAACACTTATTAACTTTACAACCACACTATTTTGTTATTAAGTATGAACATGAAATGCAGATAACAGAAAGTAAAATCAACACAATGAACACCAGATTTTACGTGGAAAACCCAATAAGGGAAAAACCATGGTGAGGATTAACTCACAATTTAAAGTGATAGCAAAACCGAATACAAGAGGCTCACTACCTAGAATAGGACTCACTGTCTAGATACGAAGGCTCACTACCTACAGAAAGGACTCAGTGTCCAATAGGGAGGCTCACCACCTACAAATACAAAAGACAATAGATAGATCCACCACAACAATTTACACACATCCATAGCCCTGATCAGAAGATTGCAAAAACCTTCAACTCACTACTTTCAGGAATCTAACACAATGAAGTATTGCTGCCTCAACTCACTTTCACATAATTCTACTCTTAACTTGTGGCTTACTTCATTACTTTGCATCATCTAATCCTTTGCATCTCGAATTGAATTTATACCATCTTCAACCTTAGAAACATTCTCCAAGGTTGATCACATATGCTTCAATTCATAAATTCAAACTTGCATGGAGGCCTAACAGTCAAAATTTTCAGACAGAGTAGACGAAGCATGCTATGCATGACAGGGATAGGGACTTGCATCAAAATCTCTATCCTGACAACATAAATAATGTAAGACAAGGGCCCACAAGTAATTTTCAAGAACATGCAAGACAAAAAAGCTATGAGGGTCAACATAGGTTTTCAAAACCTAATTGGAAACCCTTCCACACCATAAGGCTAGTGCATGGTAAACAACCTACATTTGATCTCTATGAAGATGACAGGGGAGTTTTGTGAGAGTCGGAGAATTTAAGGACTACTAGAAGGCCAGAGCACAACTCTGCATATTTAGATAAAGTTTATGAAAATGCCCAAGCATATTTCAGATCATGTGCAAATAGGTCCCATAATAACCCTGAAGGCGCTTCCTTCAATCCAAAGACTTTCCATAACTCTCATATGTCTAGAGGGAAAAAAGAGAATGGTTTTTTAGAAAGAAATAATAGGGATCAAGGCCAATGAAATAGCCAAAAAAAATTGTACTCGCATAATGGGTCTAAAATATTTCAAGGAAATAATAGGGTTCATGGTAACCCTAATCCACATCATTTCGTCTGTGGGGTTTCTAATGTGGCTATAAAAAACAATGCCCAACAAGCAAGACTGCATTATGAGAGTCATCAAAACAATGAACCTTTTAATGCTCTTCAGGAACAAAATGGTTGTATAAATGGTGCAAACACTAACTTTCAACAAAAAGTTAATTTTAAATAGAAGAAAGCAAAAAAAAAAGAAAAAAAAGAAGGGTTTGAAAAAAAAGGGGGTTTAGAAAAAGATTTTGAGACCCAAAGCACAAAAGCAGAAGGATGAAGGTATTCATTCTCCCATCTAGTGGAAAGTGGAATCTCAGAATGATAAGGGAGAAAGTGTTATAAAAAAAGTAAAGATTCCATTTTTAGAATAAAATAATGGTCTTATCAAGGGTCGGGTTTAAGCATGCAACCCTGGCTTCCAAATTTTAAACCAGACTATGCCTCTTTTAAATATGTTCCATTTTGGTTTCAAATGCCTACTCTCCCATTATAATACAAAGAACTAAGGATAATTGAAGTAATAGCTAATCAGATAGGAATCTTTCTGATGCATGATAAATATTTTTTCAAAGATCCTTCAAAACCTATTAGAACTTGTGTTCTAATGGATGTAGACAAGAAATTTCCAGAGCAAATTTTGCTTACTTCAGATTTTGGAAAGTGGTATCAACAAATTCTATTTGAATCTCTAGAATCAGTATGCTTGAATTGTCATACAGTGGGTCATTCACATACCCAGTGCTCTTCTAAAAAATATGTCTCACATACTACTCATTTAATGAATGCTAAAAGAGGAAATGATTTTGTAAATCATAAGTTAAATGAGCAGGAAGAAAGGGTTAAAAATGATAATATAAGTAACATGCATAATGAGCAAGTTAACTCGGGTTTTGCACCTCTTGATAATAGTCTTAATGAATCATCTCATTTTGTTCATAATTCTCACAAGAGAAAACAAACAGAGGATATTGATGAGTTAAGGGCAATTGTTAAAACTTTAATTAATTAAAAGGTTGCATTTAATGTAATAGTTTCAAAGGGTATGTTGAACCTAATGCAAGTCTTTACTACCCTTTCTCTCAACTTATATTCTCCTAACAAAAAGTTATCCTCAGAGTACCAGGCGTCTGAGATAGCTATGAAGCTAATGTTGCAAGATACAAAAGATTACTTTTCCTCATGGTATTCTAAAGACATGATTAATATGGAGAGTATTAGTTCTTCACATGAAGATAAACATCTTGAGTTAGTCACGTCGACTCAGCTATCGGATATTGAACTCTAGCTTTTAGTTGACAAGTTATTATTTTCAGTAGGCTCTGACCTTTTTGATGAAATAGTTGTGGAAGTGGGTTTATGGGAAAAAGAGTGGCCAATGGGACATGCCTTAGGAAATTTTTTTGAGATTTATGAAAAGGTCTCTTCTGATTAGGGGGTCACAAAGCCATTTTTGGATAATCAAATTTTGGAAAATTTAGATATTCAACCTATTCAAGATAATTCACAAGATAACTCACACACATTGGTATTATTACAAAAAGATACAGTTGAGTCTAGGGAGTTAATGCTGGCCCAAACTCCATTAAATTCTTTGGTGAATAAATCTCCTGGGAAGAGAGGTAGAAAATAAAATTTCACTAAAATGCAAGAACAGATTGAGTCAGGGATACAAAAGAAAATTCATGAATCTTTGTCAAATAAGCAATCGAGGAGAGCTTGTTGCTCTCCTTGGGCCAAATGAAGATCTCATCATGGAATGTTAGGGGCATTAATGCCCCTGACAAGCATGCCTGAATCAAGCATTTGATAGATGCTTGTGGGGCAGATATATTTCTACTTCAAGAAACCAAAACTTTAAAAGAATTGTATGAATCTACAATTTTTAAATGGAAAATATGGGCTTCTGCACATTCTCCTACTCAAGGGGCTTCAGAAGGGCTATTAGTATTATGGAACCCTAAATTAGTTTAAGTGAAATCTCATAAAAACCAACATTCATGGTAGTTAGTTGAAGTAACAAAGTTCAATCTCCATTTCTGGTTAATAAATGTGTATGGGCCTACTTCCAAAATAGACAAGAAAGCTCTATGGGATGAAATATCTAGGAAAATTGATGTAATTCATAATGATAAGTTCATTATTGCAGGATATTTCAATGCAATAATTTCTTTGGAAGAGAAAAGTAGTGGTATTATTCCTCCAGTTAGGGTTATGGCTGATTTTAGTCATTTCATTCTATCAAATGCCCTTAGAGATATTCAACCAACATTTGGTAAATTCACAAGGATTAGCAAAAGAAAAGGTTTTTTACAAATAGCTGAGAGGCTAGACATATTTTTGGCTTCTTCTAATTGGTTTATTTCTCTGCACAAGCTAAATTTTAATATTTTTCCTTACCTGAAATCTGATCATTATGAAATTTGCTTAGACATCTCAAACATAACTATTACAAGGGTTAAAACTTCTTTTAAGTTTGAGAGTATGTGGTTTAGGCATCCTCAATTTTTAGACGTGTTAAAACAATGGTGGAAAAATGTTCCATATGAGGAGGGGACTAAAATGTTTCAATTTTATAAGAAATTGATTTACGTAAAACATCAAATAAAGAATTGGAACAAGCAAGTTTTAAAAACATTTTTCAATATAAGGATATAGCATTCAAAGAGCTTACAACTATTCATGAGTGCATAATTCAGAATGGTTTAGATGCAAATTTATATAAAAAATAAAGGTCATTATAGGCAGAATGGGAAAAATTATGTGCAAGGGAAGAATCATATTGGAGATGGAAATCCCGGGAGTTATGGTTAAGAGGAGATCGTAACACAAAAAAAATTCATGCTTCTACACAAATTAAAAAAAATAAAAATTCAATTCACTCAATTCAAGAATTAGTTATAGGGAACTGGCTAACAAAGGAAGAGGATATCAATAATGAGGGCATTAAATTATTTTCAGAACTTCTTTCTGCTCCTCAAAAAGTTGATGTTAATAAGGTCAATAATGAAAATGATCTTCTCTCCTCAATCCCTCATCTTATAACTAATGAAGATAATAGCCAATTAATGAGGCCATTCACTTTGGAGGAGTTGAGATATGTAGTCTTCTCATTATCACCAAAAAAATCCCCTCGTCCAGATGGTTACACGGCCTTATTCTTTCAAAAATGTTGGGATTTCATCTATTTTGAACTTTTATGGGCACTTGAAGAATCTAGAAGAATGGGAATTATTTTTAAGCAATTTAATGTTACTAATATAGCCATTCTTCCCAAAGTCAAGGAGCCTAAAACATTTGTAGAATTTAGGCCTATTTCATTGTGCAATACAGTTTATAAAATCTTTACAAAAGCAATTTATCTAAGATTGCAACCTCTAATTCCTAAGATAATTTCTTCTGAACAAGGAGGTTTTGTTCCTAGAAGGGAAACTCATGAAGGGGAAATAATTTCTCATGAAGTGTTACATTCAATAAACTCATCAAATATGCCAACTTTCATTGTCAAATTAGATATGATGAAGGCTTATGATAGAGTAAATTGGGAGTTTTTAAATAAGGTCTTATCAAAATTTGGTATTTCTTCTCAATGGGGAAGATGGATAATGTCATGTCTTTTTGGGGCTCAATTCTCTGTGATAATTAATGGGAGTCCAGTGGGTTTTTTTAGCTCCTCTCAAGGTGTACAACAAGGAGATCCCCTTTCTCCTTTCCTCTTCATAATTATGGTTGAAACTTTAAGCAGAATAATTATTTTGAGACATAATCAGAAGCATTGGCATGGTGTGCAAATCCCAAATACTTCAATCTCAATAACACACAATATTTTTGCAGATGATACTTTACTATTTAATAAATCCTCTGTAATGGAAGCAAGGCAAGTAAAAGAAGTTTTGGAAAAATATTCATTAGCATCTGGGCAAAAAATAAATGTTGCTAAATCAAAATTTTATGTTCTAAACACCCTTGAGGATTTGAGGAAGAAAATTGTGAAAATTTTAGGATTTTAAGAAGCAAAATTGCCTTGTTCTTATTTGGGAATACCTTTTTTCAAAGGTGCAAATAAATTTTTTTATTGGGAAAAGATTATTGATATCCTAAAATCGAGAATTCTCGCCTCGAAAGCTAGGTGGTTGTCATTAGCAAGAAAAATTCTTCTGATAAAGTTAGTCTTATCTTCAATTCCTAATTACTTTTTAGCAGTGCGTAAAGCACCTACATCTGTCATTTTAGAAATTGAAAAGATAATAAGAACATTCTTATAGAAAGGAAATATTTATGGAAAGAAGAAAGTTCCTCTAACCTCCTTAGAAGGGTTGGAAAAAGTGAAAAACCAAGGTGGTGCAGAGGTTCAAAATCTCTCATGGAGAAACAAAGCATTTGGGGCCATGCTTGCATGGAAAATGTATACAAACCCAGATGCAAAATGGGTCAAAATATTGCAATCAAAGTGCCTTGATAATGAAAACCCAACCAAAATATTTACAGTTGCAAACCCCTCAAAGGGATCTACAATCTAGAATTTTATCATAAACAACAGGAGCCTCATTGCTAAACATTCCTCTTGGGAGGTAAATGATGGTAGAAGTGTCAATTTTTGGGCAGATTCATGGCTAGGTAAACCTCCATTGGCACTTAATCAGGATTTGCAACAAGTTAAAATGATTTTAATTAATGCTTGGGTGAAATTTTTTTAGAATATGTTCAATCTTCAAACCCAATATCAGGTAAAGTACTTTGGAAATCACCCCCATCCTCTTTGTTGACTAACCAACAATTGGTTCTTTTTAACAAGTGTTTGAATGAAAGAACAGTCTACTTGTCTTCAAAAGCTGACAAAATAATATGGTCAATTTCTAAAGTAGGAACCTAGATTCAGTTAAGGAAGGCTATGCAGTTTTAGCAAACTCAAAATATTCCATTGAACCTCAATGAGCCTTTACATTTTGTTGGAATAATAAAGTTCTTCTGAAGGCTAGTAGCTTCGCATGGCTTACTTTACAGAAAATAATTTTAACTAGTGATCAACTAATTAAAATGAAAATTGTTGACCCTTTCAAGTGTTTGTTATGTGATTTGGAAGTTGAAATAGTGGATCATCTATTTGTGCAATGTCAAGTGGTTGATCAATGCTGGAATTTTCTTAGAAGCAAGTTGCAAATCTATTTTCCATTACCAAATTCAATTTTGGATTTATTCCAAGCTTGGCCAATTCTATACAAGTCCTCTTTTTTTGCATGCATATGGCTCATTATTCCATCAATTGTAATTTGGAATATTTGGTGGGAATGAAACATGAGAATTTTTAGGAAAATTAAATCACCAGTTGAATTGGTGTTGTTAAAAATTGAGAGAGTTATTTCAAAGGGTGTCAATACATGTGTTCAAAGAGACAAATTCATAACACAAGCTAGGATAGTTTAATCCTTCAAAATTGGAAACACATTAGATTTCCTTTTGATGGCAGTCTCCTCAAAAAAGACACTACAAAGGTTGACAGAACTTCAGTTTCATGGGCTCCTCCTCAAAAGGGTTTTGTAAAGTTAAATTTTGATGGTGCATCTAAAGGTAATCCAGGCCCATCAAGTGCAGGAATATGCTTCAGAAATGTTAAAGGAGAAATATTAGCAGCTTATTCTTTTCATTTGGGAAACAAAACAAATAATTATGTAGAAGCACAAGCCTTGTTCTGCGGTATGGAATTAGCAATACAATTGGGTTTTCCAAAGCTACACATTGAAGGGGATTCTTTAATTATTATTAATGCTCTTAGGTTGAGGAAAATAAAAAATTGGAACCTACAATATGTGCTTAATAAAGTTTGGTCTTTAATAGACAAATTGGAAATTTTAGTTATTTCACATACCTACCGTGAAGGGAACAAGGCAGCTGATTTTTTAGCAGTGATGTGAAGTGATCAAGTTGAGTTAATGGTATCAAATGCTCCAATTGATATTAATGCATTCCGTAGTTGATTGATTTAGTCAAATTGGATATGCAAGGTAGTTAATCATCAAAGCATGTTTGTTTTCATTTTGAATGCTCTTCTAATCTCTTATGCATTTAATCAATTGCCTCTTTGTATTGTCATCCATTGTTACATACTAAGTGTACAACTATTGGTCATCCAATGTTTTGTATTATATAAATAGGTGCTTCTAATATTGTATTGTGGTCAATGTGTAGGATTGTATATCGAATTGCATATTCTAGCCATACAAGTGCATGTGTGGTTTAAGGGTATCATGACACCAAATGTACTGATCTCACTCATGCCCTATGAAAAGCATTGAAATTTGAAATGTGTGGTTTCAGGGTATCATGGTAATAAAAGTATTGTCATCACACATTTGATTTGAAAGAAATGGAAAATCTTATTTGATTCTATCTGTTATGAATTTTGTTGTAGATCTTGCATGGATAACATGTTTGGAGGTTGTACCAAAAAAGTATATGAAGAGACATTGTTAAAAGTTTAGGCCAGTTATATTGAGGCTTAAACTTCTTCTATTTTTAGCAGTATTTCTAAATGATATTGTTGCCATATTTTTTGTGTGAATCGCACCTGGTACATCGGTGGCAATGTTAGTACAATGTTGGCAATGCGATTTAAAAAAGATGGCAGATTCAAATATTTTGTTTGCTTTCACTCATGTTATCCCTACAGGGTCTTGTTTTTAGCGAAACTTTGTTGGGCTAAGCATGCAAGCATGCTTTAAAACTTGCAGCTATGTTTATTTGCAACTCATTTCTCTTGGCTTTCATTGTTCATTTGGTTTCTAGTGGATACGGGCTTATGGAGCTAGCAGAATTTACAGTGCGTAATTACAAAGTCCCAATTCCAGTCAAGCCTTGGGAGGAACTATTCTCTATGTGTATTGAAAAATAAGAGCTTCAAAAGCATACAAAAATATGATTTTACTATGGGAGAAGGTTTGGTGGGAGGTTTATTCCCAAGACACCTCATGTTTTATAAGAAGAGGTATGCATAAATATTTCAAGGGATGTTGCTATCAACAATGCATGACACTTCAGTTCATTTTGCAAGTTTCAACTATTTCACAAGCTACAAAAGGGAAGTTTTGCTATCGTTATATCCAGATATCAACAAAAAAATTCCCTCATATGATTATTACTGTAAGAAAAAGCATGTGGAATTTGCAGAAAGTTCAGTGAATGGTTTTCAAAGAGCAGGCAACAAATCAACCTCTTTCCAATTATGTCTTTTCTTTTTCCAGTCAAGCAAAAATATTTTGTAAACAGGATTATATATGCGTATATTGTAATGGGTTGGGGTTGTAAGTGGGTGATAATAATTTTGTAAGTTGTGTATTTGCACAGATAGTGAATATTGGGTATCTTATATAGGGTAGGAAATGGGTATGAGTTAGCATCAGTCAGTCTTTATTGTCTTGGTCCAGATGTGGAACTATAAAGTTTCAAAGAATTCCTCTATTTTTGGTGTATCTTGTATTGGGCAGGAAATGGGAACGAATTAGTCTAATGTAACAGTCATTTTTGACTGTATTGGTCCAATAGTCTAATTAAAAAAGTCAGATACTCAGACTATAACAGGGGGTTTTCTTCTTGGTTCTTTCCCGCCAGTATGTCTGCCTAAACTAGGATTTTGTAAAAATATATATTTTAATATTAATAAAAATATAGTGGCTTGCCACTGTTGGTTAAAAAAAAAAACATTCCCAGAGTGGAAAAGAATGAGAGTGGACCAATTAAACACTTAACCAAGACCAAAATCAACGTCTCGGATCAACCACACACTTCCTTAATTAAATTTTAAAATCTTCATATGAAGTTAAAACACTAGGTCGGCCAAACCTAATGAAAACACAAATGAACATTTAAGTACACACTTTCCAACAAGAAGATAACACGTAGATGATGTAACACACTTCATCATGCACAAGAAAACATCTTAGATACTTCTAGATACATCCACAGTAGGTGTAACAATCTTCAAACACAAAACTCTTTCGAAAAGTCCATCTAGACTATGCAATCCCACACAACAACTTTGAAGCTCATCTTCTAGAGCACCAAAACTTGAACATTACTACTAGAACCTAGAGAACATCATTACAAGACATATTCCAGATCTACAAGACCTAGAACAAAATAGCAGAGGACTGCAGAGTAGAAACATTTCTCCCAGTCCACAGATAACCAACTCTGTCAAAATAGTTCACACACTAGTGAACATAACTTTCACCTTCCATCAAACTAGCAACAACAAATCAAGAGATATCACCAATAAATCACCAACAATAAAACTTCAGATCTGCACGAGCATAGGATCAACACAGAAGAAACACAGAGCACATACTAGAGCACATTTTGAACACATACTTAACTTTGACTTCACTCTTTATTAATTTTCTCAAAAGCACTTGGTAACCCATAATTTCAGCACATCTCCAACATCATAAAGATAGGTCCATGTACTCACAACATCTCAACAACATCTCAACTATACATGCACAATCTGCAACATTCTGAACTGTGTTGACATCAATGACAACATTAATGACAACACCACCAAAATTTATCATACTTACAACAATCTCCCCCTTTGTCATTGATGGCAACACATTATGTGAGAAACCATCAAAGACCACATTCTCCTTAAAACATCATGCACAATATTCTAGGAGAACACCTTTTCTCTTTCTATTTTACTATTTTTCACATGACTCTCTCTCCCCCTTTGAAATCAATGGAAAAGATCAAAAGCTCTGATCACTCCCCCTTAGGAGTGCACCCATTCAACTCATATTGCAACAATGAAAACTTTCTACTCCCCCTACATAGTAGACCCATTCATCAATCCAGATATATGAAGAATTTTTTAATCCACTGGATTGATGCACATCCATGTGCACCTAGTTCAGAGGGCCAATTACCCCCAACCTCTCCCTAAGATACTTAAAAGTATCCTTCGATAGAGCCTTAGTGAATATATATGTAATTTGTTCCTTTGTTGACACATACTCCAGCCTGAATTTTTTAACACCTTCTCTCCCAAGAAATGATATATGATAGATATATGTTTTGTTCTTGAATGCATTACTAGATTCTTTGAAATGTTTATAGCACTTTTATTGTCATAGAAAATAGGAATAGGCTCATCACATACTATGCCAATAGCTTTCATAGTTTGCTTCATCCACAAAACCTGTGCAGCATGATGCTACAGTAATATACTCTGCTTCTACAGTGGATAAAGAAATGGAGTCCTATTTCTTACTCAACCAAGAAACCAATATTTTGCCAAGAAAGAAATCACCTCCACTTGTACTCTTCCTGTCATCCACACAACTAGCCCAATTTGCATCGGTATAATCACTCAAAGTGAAATCAACATCCTTAGGATACCATAAGCCATAATCCAGTGTACCTTTAAGATATCTAAATATCCTCTTTATATTTGTAACATGTGCCTCTTTAGGATCTACTTGAAATTTGGAAACTAAACATATTGCATGCATGATATCCGGTCTAGTAGCAGTAAGATACAACAATCCACCAATCATAGATTTGTATTTTCTCTAATCAACTTTAGCAAATTCATCATATTTACTTAGCTTACATCTGGTCACCATAGGAGTACTAACGGGTTTGGAGTCATCCATTCCAAACTTCTTTAACAACTCTTTCACATACTTAGATTGTGAAATGACTATCCCTTTGTCAATTTGATTTAATTGAAGAATAAGAAAGAAATTCAACTCACCAATCATGGACATTTCAAATTATTTTTGCATTTCCTTTGCAAATCTCTTACACATACTTTCATTTTATCCAAAGATGATATCATCAACATATACTACCACTATCAACATTTTGTTACCTTGTACTTTGAAGTAGAGATTGTTGTTAGTAGAGCCTTTGTTGAATCCTTGTTGTGTCAGGTATCTATCCAATCTTAAATACCATGCTTTGGGAGCTTGTTTCAATCCATACAATGCCTTCTTTAATTTATAAACCATATCTGGTTTGTCTAACTAAAATCCTTTAGGTTGTTCCATGTATACTTCTTCCAATTCACCATTCAAAAATGAACACTTGACATCCATCTGATATACCTTGAAATCATTATGGGCAAAAAATGCCAAAAAAATCCTAATAGCTTCCATTCTTTCCACCAGGGCAAATGTCTCTTCAAATTATATGCCTTCAACTTGTGAGTATCCCTTGCATACAAGTCTTTCTTTGTTTCTTATAACTTCACCATTTTCATTCAACATATTCGTGAACACCCACTTTGAACCAATTACATTCTTATTCACAGGTCTAGGAACCAGTTCCCATGTCTAATTCTTCTCTATTTGTTGAAACTCTTCTTTCATAGCTCTAACCCAACTTTCATCTTCACATGCTTCACATACAGACTTAGGTTCTATTTTAGAAAGTAAGCACAAATTTACCTCAGTTGCTACTTTATTTCTTTTCTTCACACCTTCACTCTTATCTCCAATTATCTATTCTTCTAGATGATTCTTTTGGACATACTTAGGAGTCTTAACAATAGGTTCTAAAATTTCTTCTTCTTCTTCTTCAATTTGTTCTTTGTCTTCTTCCTCCTCCTTATTCTCTTTAGGTACTTGTCTGGAAATAGGATCATCAGGTTCAACTTCACTTATCTCAATGGGTTTGTACATATATTCATCAACCTTCACATTAGCACTCTCAACAATCTTCCTCAATCTTTTATTAAAGCATCTATATGCTTTGTTGGTAGTTGAATATCCAAGGAAAATCCCTTCATCACATATAGAATCAAACTTCCCAAGATTTTCATCATCTCTTTTAATGTAGCATATGCTTCCAAACACCTTAAAGTATTTCACAGTAGGAGCCTCACTACTCCATAACTCATAAGGATTTTTTGTGTTGTTGCCTCTAATCTAAACTTTGTTAAGAACATAAACAGTAGTGTGTATTGCCTCTCTCTAGTACACATCAGGTATATTTTCTTCTTTCATCATGGTTCTTGCATCTTCCTGTACAGTCTGGTTCTTTCTTTCAACCACTCCATTCTACTGAGGGGTTCTTGGAGCAAAAAAGTGTCTCTTTATGCCATGCTCTTCACAAAATTCATTAAACTCACTAGAAGTGAATTCTCCACTTCTATCAAATCTCAAACATTTTATTCTTAGGTTCACTTCATTTTCTACTCTTTCTTTGAACACTTTAAACCTATCAAGATCCTGAGTCTTTTCTCTAAGAAAAGAAACCCATGTCATTCAAGAATAATCATCAATAAGGCATGAAATACTTGTCACCATTTAGGCTTCCTGCTCTAGTAGGACCATAGAGTTCTATATGAATTAATTCCAACATTCTGGTAGTAGTTTTCTCTTTTCCTTTGAAACTGCATCTTGTGTGTTTCCCTAGCTGACAACTTCTATAGACTATATTAGCAAGCTTTATGATTTTAGGCATACCTCAGACAACATCTCTTGAACTGATCCTGACTAGATTATCAAAGTTTACATGTCCCATTCTTCAGTACCACAACCAACTTTCATTAACTTAAGATACAAGGCATTGAAAATCAACACCCTTAAGCTAATAGACATTTCCATGAGTTCTTCCTACAGCAACCATAGCTTTGGATCCTTTTCTGATCTCATAGGTATTATCCTGAAACACAAGTTTAAAACCTTTGCTACACATCTTTCCAACACTCAAAAGGTTATGCCTTAGACCCTTTACATAATATACATCATCAGTGTTGTGTATTCCATCATAACTAATTGTACCTTTCCCAACAATATTTTCTCCTGAATCATCACCAAACATGACCAAACCACCAATCATACTTTTCACGTTTAGTAAAATTACTTTTATCTCTGGTCATGTGATTAGAACATCCAATGTCAATCACCCAATAGTCTTCATCGTCTCTAGCATGAAATTCGATGACCAAATTACCTTCCATCTCATCCTTCTTGTTCTCCAAATCACTTTTTCTTGCACATTTTCCAAAGTTAGCAGACACATATTTACTCTCCAAAGCTAAGAACAAGCAGTCACTATCATCATTCTCATAATCAGATTCATCATCAGAGATTCCAGCTTCTTCTCTAACAAAGTACAACTTTTTGTATTTCTTATCCTTTTTATCTTTATGATCTTTGTTCTTCTTATGTATAGTTCTATTTGGAAATATTGAAGCATAATGACCAATATTACCACAACTAAAACATTTAAAGGGAAAGATACATTTATACTTACCAGTACCTTTCTTCATCTTCCTTGTAAAGTTCGCTTCCAACTCATCTGAACCATCACTATCTAGATCATCTTCAATCTTTGTTGCTTTAAATGTTGTTTTTGTCTTTTCCTCTTTTTTTCCAAACTTTCTCATCTCAAATGCAATCAAGGTGCCAAATACTAGCTCTTCTTTAGTATATTTCTTAGGATCATATGTTTCCTTAATAACTGAAAATTTGTCACTATAACATTCCAGTAGATTCATTAGAATCTTCTCAATTATATCTTCATCAATTAGAGTACCCCCTGATTTCTAACTTCATTTGCTACCAAATCAATTCTCTGAAAATAGCTTGTAATATCTTCTCCTTCTTCCATTTTCATATTCTCATATCTACACTTTGCCATCATCTTTTTTGTCAATTTCACTATATCATTTCCTTCATAAAGATCTTCCAACTTCTTCCAAACTTCATAAGCAGTGCCTAGAGAGATAAGTTTTATTCACTCAATCTTGGATAAAGCAATGTAATTAGCATACCTTGATTTCTCATTCTCCTCATAAGTAGAAATTGTTGTCAATACAAGGGCAGACAACTGAGAGGGGGGGGGTGAATCAGTTGTCTCAGAAATTCAAAACTTATTCAACTTATTAACCTTATTCTCAGATCTAATAATTAACCATGAAAGCACAAATCAACAACACATTAGAAACACACATAACACCAAGATTTTTTTATGTGGAAACCTTGTTAGCGGAAAAACCACAGTGGAGGTCAATCCACAAGATTATACCCTGTTAAATGTATAATGAAAATGAAATATGGGGAATGCACATGCATTTAGGCACACTGCCTAGAGCTCATTGCTCAATTACAAAGGAAGACACACTGTCTTACAAAGAGATTCAGATTAAAGCCATCCAGATTTTAAACTGAGAAAATAGCATTCGCTAATGCCTAATTACAATTCCAATTAAGCACGTGAACACTTCTTCACTCTTCTTCACTCTTCTTTAGAATTCTTCACAATTCTTCACACTCTAATTTTCCTTTGAATGATATTCGCAAATATACACACACTCGATATCCACTAGCATACATTCGCGCACTTCAATTCGAATATGCAATCGCTCTTATATATCCACAATATGAAATTTCATTGCTACAAGTCAGCCACAAAGAAATAATGAAATGAATATAAACTATCAGCCCAAATCATTAAATATTATCAACACGAATCAACCAAAGTCAGCCACAACTTAGTGAGGACCCAAAACAATATCTCCAACATGAAAACACTTCAATTAATTACTCCTCAAAGATCCACAACACACTTCAACACTATGTCGACCAAGGACAACAAAAACATGAACACGCAAGAGAAAATTGCCAACCACGATCACAATGATCAATGCGGATGTGAAACAAAGATAAAGAATGATCTTGAAACATCCACAAGCAACATGAATCACTAGAGAAGCATCCGTAGCAATTAAACTAACTAAAATAATATCATCCTCAATCAGGAACACTAACTGAGGAAACAAAAAAACTGTCTGAATGGAATCTTCATAACTCGATCAAATCTTCATGCAGATCTCCAAAACTCAATGTGGATAAACTAGATACACTCATAAAAAAACCCTTTAGTCCACAACCTCTGATCATCAACATACATAACATACCGACAAACTGAACTTCACTTTACCACTGACAACCTGGAACTTATTTCTTTACAATTTTCTCAATATCCTTGACATATACAGCTTCAAATGCATTTAAGCTAATAGTGTTGACATCAATGACAACCACATATTAGCAACACAACCACAACATCCAAAAATCTCCCCCTTTGGAATTGATGGCAACACATGATGTGAAAAACACCATCAACGCAACTAACTCATGCTTGAGTTTTGACTCATCTTCTCCTCAACACTTTCACATTATCTTTCTCCCCATAAGGCTCTTCTCCTCAAATGATCACTAGTTTTTCACATGACTCTTCTCCCCCTTTGACATCAATGACAAATATCTCTAAGTTTTGAACCACATATCTGAATCTCTGAACATCTGGCTACTCCCCCTGAGTAGCAACCACCACAACATCAATTTGAAACAAGATATGATTGTGAAATGCATAGATTGATGTACACATTGCATTGCATCCTAGTTCTGATTAGTGTTGTGTGGTATCACAACACGCCCCAAGACTGAAAAAGACTTGGGCACCCAAGTGAACAAATATAACTTCTATGGGAAGAGCTAACAAATTGGAAGATCACCGGAAGTGAAGAAGAAAAATAAATCTTTGATAAAATAAAGTACTTCATATGATAAGTGTTTCATGCATCGAATACTGGGTACCAAAAACACATAAAAGGTGAAAGGTAATGTGAAGTTCAAGCGAATGACTGGTCTGGTAAGATAGAGTCTGGTAAGATGGAGTTTCGGTATAACCAAGGTCCAGGAAAGTAAGTGGGTAAAGCTGAATACCGAGTACTGGGTACCGAGTTACAAAGTGAAATGAAATATTAAAATCTTGAATTTATTCAATGATCCCGATGATCCGGTATATGTTCAAGGATTTATGATATGTTGTTTTTGAAAGCAATTTTTTTTTTTACTAGATTTTGTATTAACATTTGAATGATGGTTTTATTTATATGAGATGCTATGACGTTAAAAAATGGATTTAATATTTGGAATTTGTGATTGCAGGAGATATCAATTGTGATGCAAAGCTCAGGTATGGATGGTCAAGAAAATTTGAATCATGGATGGAATTAAATTTACTCTGCTTCGATCACTCTGGGAGGTGATAATGTAGATGGATTTGAGTCCACCAGAATGCTAGGGATCTCAGTATTTCACATGCAGTGGGAACAAATGCCAATCTTCGGGAGAGCCCATTCTCGAGAGTGACAGAACCAGAGTCAAGTGAAGTGTAGGGGGCGAAAATTCCACCTTATCATTCTAAATATATGGCAACCCCTACATATTATCATGATTCAAAGTATTTTCCTAGTGAAGATTTCAGATGAAAAAGTAGAACTCGAAGGGCTCAAATGATTAATTGGAGTTGACTTCCATTGACTTCAATTGCAATTCTCCTATTGGTCACAATATTCCACATGCCTTGATGAGATTGGTCCCTTAGATTTCCTCTCATGCAATTTTCTTATCCTGTTTGAGCCTTGTGTTCTATAAAAGCCTAGAGGATGCTTAATTTTCATTTAAGTTTAGAATTTGTGGATGTCAGAGGAGCAAAAACTTCTTTTAAGTTTTGTTCTTTTTTCTTGTTTTCTGAACCATTCTGACATAAAACTTTGTATGCACGTAGACATTAATTGATATCAGAGCTTTATGATAGCTACCTATCTTAGTATCTTTTGTAGTTGTTTTTGTAAGTTCGACCGAACAAGACTGTGTTGTGTCATTTAAGGGTGCATACAGAACCTACTTGGTGTCCATAAACGAAACCCTCTCTCTTTAAAAGCTTGCACTGTTTTATACGTAGTTGTGAAGCAATTTGGTGAAATATAAAGCGGTTTGCTCTGTTTTGATTAATTCTTTGGGGCATCCATGGAGAATAACTGGGAGAAACTTTTATTTTTTAATATTTTTATACTTTTTTTTAGAATAGATGTTTAATATTTTTTGAAAATGTTTAAAAAAAAAAGTGAATGGAAATAATTTTGTTGAAAATATTTTATTTTCCATGAAATTGTTGAATGCTTAATGCTAAATCTACTTAAGTGATAGCAAAGGATTTGTGATATTCATGAAATATTATGTTAAATTTTTTGGTTTCATGATATCCAAGTTTATCATTTCAATTAGAAATGCTAATCTAAAAATGTTCAAAGAAATAATAGAGATATGTGTATGTATGTATTAAAAGGCCCCTTTGAGATTAATAGCAAATGTCACATCATTACCGGAGAGCAACCCTAGTGCAACCATGACCTGGTTATTGAAAACTTGGGATTGAACGAAATTCAATCTTTTCCCTGTGAATGCAAAATTTCCCCTTAGGTTGTCTTTGTTCCATATCTTTCAAGAAGGATAGGCTCTTCGCGGTCTTGTCTATGGAGATTTTATTCGATCTGTTTACTGTGAGTAAAACCATCGTCAACAGGAACTAGCACTAGAAGGAAGGTCACAAGTCCCAAATGCACATATATTTCTCTCTTATTCCTTTTGATATTTTTAGGATTTATCCCTTGGAAGTGGAATTGTGCTTTGAAATGTTATTCCTAAATTTGGCAAGAAGCTTGTAAATGAGGAATTGAATGCAAGTTGGTTTTTCATTATGGAAATTGGAAAAATTTGTAAAATATTTAATTAGAAACTGCATCCTTTGAGTTTGTTTACTTTTGGTAGAGTCACCGAGTGTAGAATTCATTATACAACTGATCACGGTGAACTTGAGTGAATTTTTTTTAACTAGGGTAAGTTTAGCCATAAGTGGAGCAATTATGTTAATGGAAGAAGTTTTAACTGCTAAAAGAAAAAGATTGTTAACAAGAGAAACATTCTACCCTAGTGGAGTTGGAAATATTAAAAAATTAACCAATGAACCGAAATAGTTAGGAAACTACAATTATTTTAAAGAAAATCTTAACGTCTTGCAGGGGAATAGGTGAGAATGTCTAGATTTAGAGATATTTCATCATAAACAAGAAAAAGATATGGGTGAATCATCATTCCCTGTATGTGTGAAAAATGTAGATAACGAGATGGAGTGGGAAAATTGAGTGGGAAACACATGTATTGTGCTTCAAGATGAGAATTCATTAGCTATAAAAAGACATTTTCCTGATTTTATACAAGATACAAAATATCAAGGTTTTACTTTTTCTCTTTCTAATAATAATATAAATAGTGATATATCTTGGTCTAACAAAATGCAAAGTGAAGACAGGGTTGAGGATATGAAGATTTTCATAAAAGAAGGAAAAAGAGAAATGAGTGCAGTCGTTCATGGAAATGGACCAAGGCTAGGAGAAGTACAGTATTGTTGCACCAAATGAAATGTGGGCAATCGGTCTCTAATGAGATCATTTTCATACATTTAATCCAGATTTTGGGTAAGTACACCTTCAAATTTATGATGTTTAAATGCAAAAAATTTAAAATATTCCATTATTACAGTAGAATATTGAAAATGTTGATAAGAGAATTTAAAGATAAATCTATTGTAATTCGTACTAAAACTGTAGAGGAAATAGCCATAGAAATTGAAATAAATTGCTTACTTAGAGTTAATCTTTTGTGATATTAGAGTTAGGGTAGTTAGGGATAGCTTAGTTTAGTTTTAGTTTAGTTTTTTTAGTTTTTTTTTTTAGGGTTTTCCTTTATGTTTTCCTTTTTGCTGTTGTTTTCTTGCTTCATTTTTTTCTTCTTCTTTTTGCTCTGCTTCTGCATCAGCAAATTCTACTTAAATTTATCTTAAACATGAGAGTGAAATTTAATCATTTTGCAAAACTGAACCGAAATGAGACAATAAAGCCATACACATAGTAAAATGTGCTTTTAAGAAAGATACCAAAAAGAGATATATATATATGTGTGTGTGTGTGTATCACATATACACATCATATATCAAAATCCTCATCAAAAAATCAAAAAGGATTCAAAAAAGAAAGGTGAGAAAAGTTGTGGACGATAGTAGCCATTCAGTTGATCTAGGACGCCTCTTCTATCAAGGCCAAATACCCTATGTAGGTGAGTTCCCGGTGAGTTTCAAAATCTTGGATATGGAGATCAATAAGAAAAGGCCGAAGTGGAACCACTTCGCCATGTTCTAGGAAGCGAGGAATATCATCCATGGAGGGAATCCCAATGGTCAGATGTGCAACAGCTAAAATGGTATCCAAATTCTCCAAGAATTCAGGCTTCACTATTAAGTTGGCAGCAACGCGAACGTCTTTAATAGGTAACCCAATGTCCAAAAGTGATGCTACAAAGTGAGAAGCTATATCAGAGTAAAAATGGAAGTAGCGACTGGATGCAACATATCTTTCCCCAAGGACTAAGCATAAATTTGGCATAGTGAAATTGGAAGTGCTAACAATGAAGACCTTTTCAAGCCTTTGTGGTGTGATGCTCCCTAAGAAAACATTCTATCTATGAGAACAACCTAAGAAAATAGGAGTATCCATGGCTAAGAAGCAAATGTAAAAACACAGAATAGAACGGAATTACATAAAATATAATTAAAAAAGAAAGAAAGAAAAGAGAAGTGTGGAGAATTCGAGAAGAAATGCACGAATTTAAAGAAAGTCGTAAACAGAGTAGCGGTACATAGTTGCCTTGAGTAATTATTTTCTTTGGAAATTGTATGTGAGGTGGCAACTGAATAATAATCTTTAGAATTAAAAGGTTAAATCAAATAAATTCTTTACACACATTTGGTGAAATTGCATTGAATTTGAGTAGTACGAAGATTGTGAATCAAGCAAGTTGGAGATTTCAAAATTAATAGTGGTCATTTCTAATTGTTTTAAAAAGTCATAATAATTATGGAGGTGTTATGTGTGCAGGTTATACAAGAGAATGAAGTTGGAAAGATGTCACATGTCATCACCCGAAGAAGTTAAAGAGAAAATGCATGTTGAGCAAGGCGTGCAAATTTAACGTGAAATAATGTGATCGTGTTTCAAGGTAATCATGGTGTTTTGATCCATTAATGAAGTGTAACGCCTTCAAGTTGAGATAGTTAGCAGAATTTTTAGAAGTTTCCATAAATTTAATCAAATGGGTGGTAACTAATGTTTCTAAATTTAGATTTAAATCTGGTGGTTAAGTTGTCTATTGCTAAATTTTAATTTATGCATATTTTTAAACATATAATGGGCTACAGTTAGTTAGGATTTGGCATAACTAGTGAAATTTAGCTGGAAACACACACTTACAGGGAATCATTAAATAATTTTTTGGGAAGTAGTGAATTGATGAAGGGATTTACATTGAATGAAAAATAAAAAAGTAACCTTCGCTACCACCGTAATTCCCAACCTAATAGCGGTGCTTCAATGCTTGCAAGTTGATAAATGAGCTATTATTGAAATATCAAAAGTGAAAATGAGCTATCATTGCTATATTCAAAAAAAAAAGTGATATCAACTCTTTAGGCTATCCAAATAACTCTACTAGGGCTATGGACACCTAACTGGCAGTAGAGCTATGTTTGGGGGAATTATGGAGATAACCTTGTCGAGGCTATGGATGCTTGACTGGCAACAAGGCTCTATTCCTAGTTGGATTTGGAGGATTGCTATATTATCTAGTTCAATGTTAATGAAGTGATTTTGTTTACTAAGTTTTGAAAACTGGAATTAACAAAGTGCACACACGGATGTTTCCAGTGGAGTTTTACTTTTTATGCTAGAATCTAAGTAAAGGTAGAAAATTATTGTTTTAAAATATGTATAAGTTTTAATTTACAACTAGTGATTTAATTTCAAGTTTAATTTTAAATTTGGTTTTATTGGTTGCAAGTTGTTGTGTGGTCTCATAAAACGCCCCAAGACTGAAAAGAGTTGGGGACCCAAGTGAAAAAGTATACTTCTATGGCAAGAGCTAACAAATTGGAAGATCACCGGAAGTGAAGAAGAAAAATAAATCTTTGATAAAAGAAAGTACTTTGTATGATAAGTGTTTTGTGCACCGGATACTGGGTTTCAAAAACAAAAAAAAGGTGAAAGGTAATGTGAAGTTCAAGCAAATGACTTTGGTCCAGTAAGATGGATTCTGGTAAGATGGAGTTCGGTAAGATGGAGTTCTGGTATAATCGAGGTCCAGGAAAGTAAGTGGGTAAAGTTGAATACTAGGTACCGAGTATCGAGTTACAAATTGAAATGAAATGTTAAAATCTTGAATTTATTCAATGATCCCGGTGATTCGATATATGTTCAAGGATTTATGATATGTTGTTTTTGAAAGAGAATTTTTTTTTCCTATATTTTGTATTAACATTTGAATAATGGTTTTAATTATATGAGATGTTATGATGTTAAAAAAGAGATTTAATATTTGGAATTTGTGATTGTAGGAGATATTGATTGTGATGCAAAGCTCGGGTATGGACGGTCAGGAAAATTTGAATCATGGATGGAATAAAATTTAGTCTGCTTCGATCACTCTGGGAGGTGATAATACAGATGGATTTGAGTCCACCAGAATGTTGGGGATCTCGGTATTTCACATGCGGTCCAAACAAATTCCAATCTTCGAGAGAGCCCATTCCCGAGAGTGACAGAACCGGAGTCAAGCGAAGTATAGGGGGAAAAAATTCCACCTTATCATTCTTAATATATGGGAACCCCTAAATATTATCATGATTTGAAGTATTTTCCTGGCAAACATTCTAGATGAAAAAGTAGAACTCGAAGAGCTTCAACGAGTAATTGGAGTTGATTTCCATTACTTCAATTGCAATTCTCCTATTGGTCATAAGATTCCACATACCTTGATGAGATTGGTCCCTTAGATTTCCTCTCATGTAATTTTATTATCCTATTTGAGCCTTGTGTTCTATAAAAGGCCAGAGGATGTTTAATTTTCATTTAAGTTTAGAATTTGTGGATGTCGGAGGAGAAAAAACTTCTTTTAAGTTTTATTCTTTTTTCCTATTTTTTGAACCATTCCGGCGTAAAAATTTGTATGCACATAGACATTAATTGATATCAGAGCTTTATGATAGCTACCTATCTTAGTATCTTTTGTAGCTGGTTTTGTAAGTTTGGCCGAACAAGATTGTATGCTACGCCATTTAAGGGTGCATACAAAACCTACTCGGTGTCCATAAATGAAACCCTCTCTCTTTAAAAGCTTGCACCATTTTATACGTAGTTGTGAAGCAATCTAGTGAAATATAAAGCGGTTTTCTCTATTTCGATTAATTCTTTGGGGCATCCATGGAGAATAACCGGGAGAAACTTTTATTTTTCAGTATTTTTATACTTTGTTTTAGAATAGATATTTAATATTTTTTGAAATTATTCCAAAAAAAAAAGTGAATGGAAATAATTTTGTTGAAAATCTTTTATTTTGCATGAAATTGCTAAATGCTTAATGTTAAATCTACTTAAGTGATAGCAAAGGATTTGTGATATTCATGAAATATTATGTTAAAAAATTTGGTTTCATGATATCCAAGTTTATCATCTCAATTAGAAATGCTAATCTAAAAATGTTCAAAGAAATAATAGATATATGTGTATGTATGTATTAATAGGCCCCTTTGAGATTAACAACAAATGTCACATCATTACTTGAGAGCGACCCTAGTGCAACCATGACTTGGTTATCGAAGACTTGGGATTGAACGGAAGTCAATTTGTGCCCTGTGAATGCAAAATTCCCCTTAGGTTGTCTTTGTTCCATATATTTCAAGAAGGATAGGCTCTTTGTGGTCTTGTCTATGGAAATTTTATTTGATCTATTTACTGCGAGTAAAACCGTCCTCAACAATTAGGAGGGGTAATCACCCCTAACTTCCCTCTGAGATACTCAAAAGTATCCTTAGGCAACAGCTTGGTAAAGATGTCTGCAATATACTCCTTAGTAGGCACATACTCCAATCTGACTTCCTTTTCAATTACCTTCTCCCTCAAAAAGTGAAACTTGATAGATATATGTTTTTTTTTAATGCAGCAGCAAATTCTTGGAAATGTTAATAGCACTTGAATTATCATATAATATAGCAATAGGCTCGTCATATACAACTCTAATATCCTTCAGCATCTACTTCATCCATAGGACTTGAGTACAATTATTAGCAAGTATTCGGCCTTTGCAATAGAAAAGGAAATGGCATTTTGCTTCTTGCTTAACCATGAAATTAGCTTCTTACCCAAGAAAAATGCTCCACCACTAGTAATTTTTATGTCATTCACATCTCCTACCCAGTCAGCATCAGTAAACACACTCAAAGTAAGATCATCATCTTTAGGATACCATAGGCCAAGATCAATAGTTCCCTTCAAGTATCTGAAAATTCTCGTCACAGCAGTCACATGAGATTCTTTCAAATTAGCTTGAAATCTTGCAACAATACATACAACATTCATGATATCAGGCCTAATTTGAATTAAATACAACAATCCACCAATCATTGATTTGTATCTTGTCTAATTTTCTTTTGGAGAATCATCTTTTGTTGTCGACTTGCATTTGGTCACCATGGGTGTACCAACTGGCTTTGAATCTTCCATATTGAACTTCTTCAGCAATCCCTTCACATACTTGGACTGAGATATAAAAATCCCTTTATCTAACTAATTAATTTTCAATCCCAAAAATAATTTCATCTCACCAATCATAGACATCTCAAATTCATTCTACATCTCATTAGCAAAATTCATACACAAAGCACCATCTCCTCCAAAAATAATATCATCAACGAAGACTTCAACAATCAAATCTTTATCATGGTCAATCTTGAAATTCAAATTACTATCAGTAGTACCTTTGTTAAATCCAAGCTTCAGCAAATACTTGTCCAATCTTGCATACCATGCTCTAGGGCCTTGCTTGAGTCCATACAATGATTTCTTGAACCAACACACCATATCTTCTTTATGAGTCAACTGGAATCCATCAGGTTGTTGAACATACACTTCTTCTTCCAATTCACCATTTAGAAAAGATGATTTGGCATCCATCTGATAAACTTTGTAGTTCTTGTGAGTAGCATAGGCAAGAAATAGTCTTACAGCTTCAATTCTAGCAATAAGGGAAAAGGTCTCTTCAAAATCAATTCCTTCCATCTGTGAATATCCTTTACATACCAATCTTGCTTTGTTTCTAATCACTTAACCTTGCTCATTCAGTTTTTTTCTAAAGACCCATTTAGTTCCAATTACATTCTTATCCTTAGGTCTGGGAACAAGAATCCATGTATCATTTTTTTCAATCTATTTTAACTCTTCTTTCATTGCTTCAATCCAATGCTCATCTTTACATGCTTCATTTACACTAGTAGGTTCATTTTTTGAAATCAAGCAATATTCTTCTGCAATATTTCTCCTAGTCTGGACACCTTTATTCTTATCACCAATAATCTGATCTTCTGAATGATTCAATCTTACATACATTAGAGTCTTCTTAGGATTTTCTTCAACTTCACGCTCTTCTAATCTCTCATCTGCTCTTCCACCAGTTTCTCCTTCTTCTTCATTCTCCTGATTTACTGGATTAATTTGCAATTGATTTGTAGTCTAAACTTTCTATCCTTCATTTGTACTATCATCCTAATCATTAGAGTCATATCCAAAAGTTCTAGATGGTGCACCTAAGTCTTCATCAACCTTAACATTTGTACTTTCAGCCATTTTCTTTAATCTTTTATTGTAGCACCGGTATGCCTTGCTTTTAGTGGAGGAACCCAAAAAAATACCTTCATCACTCCTAGCATCAAACTTTCCTATGTCTTCATCTCTCTTAATATAACATTTTCTTTCAAATATCTTGAAGTATTTAATAATAGGCTTTTGACCAGTCCATAGCTCAAAAGGGGTCTTACCAGTATCACCTTTGATTTGTACCCAGTTAGGTGTGTACACAACAGTACTCACATCTTCTCTCTAATAGATATGAGGAACATTTCCTTCCAGCATCATAGTTCTAGCAACATCTTCAATTGTTTTGTTCTTCCTTTCCACAACTCCATTGTTGAGGGGTCTGCGGTGCAAATAATTGTCTCTTTATTCCATGCTCTTCACAAAAGGAATTAAATTCACCAGAAGTGAATTCACCACCTCTATCTGATCTCATACATTTAATCTTCAAACCTGTCTCTATCTCAACCATAGCTTTAAAGATCTTGAACTTTTCTAGTGCTTTAGATTTCTCCCTTAAGAAAGTAACCCATACCATTCTAGAATAATCATCAATGAGTAACATGAAATACCTATAACCTTGTAAACTTTTGACCTTAGAGGGACCACATAGATTAGTATGCACAAGCTCTAACAATTCATTTGAAAAATGTTTTTTACTCCGAAATGAAATTTTGGTTTGCTTTCCCAACTAACATTCCTTGCATATTGCATTAGTAGGTTTCACCAACTTAGGTAGATCTCTCACAGCCTTAGTGGAACTTATCTTGACAATATTATCAAAGCTATCATGACACAACATCCTATGCCATAACCAAATTTCATCAACTTGAGCAATCAAATAGCTTTTACTAGCAGCACTCAAGTGAAAGATATTACCTTTTGTCTTTGTACTTGATGCAATTTCTTTTTTGGAACTCAATATTTTGCACTTTCCATCCTTGAATTGAAGATTGTATCCCTTATCAATCATTTGACTGGCACTCAAAATATTATGCTTCAAGCCTTCTACATACATAACATCATCAGTATTATGCTTACCATCAAGAGAAATGCAACCTCTTCCACAAATCACACCAGCTGTATTATCACCAAATCTCACAACACCACCATCATACTTTTCCAAGCTTACAAACTTAATTTTGTCTCCTATCATATGATGTGAACATCCACTGTCAATCACCCATTCATCTTTTTCTTCAACTCGAGTAGCTAGGGATTTTTCCACATTAGTACAACCAACAGATTCAATAGATACAAGACTATTTTCCTTGATAGCAATAAATACCCATTCATCATCACTTCTATTTCCTTTATCAGATTCATCATCTATCACGCCTTCATCAGCAGCATAGTAACACTTCTTCAAAAATATAGGCTTGTTATGTATTGGTTTAGAAACTCTTTTCAGACACCTTGATGCAAAATGACCTATATTATTGCAAGAAAAGAATTTAAGAGGCAATTTTCCTTCATACTTACCTTTTCCTCTTGGTACTCTTTTGACAATAAGTGCTTCCAAATCTTCTAGCTCTCTTTCTTCTTCTTCAATATATCTGATTTCATCCTCATGCTTGAATGTATTTCTAGATGAACTCTCACCTGGATCATATCTTTGTCTATCTCTCTTGGAAGTAGTAGCCTTGAATGCAGATTCAACCTTAGGAAGGGCATCACCAAATTTTCTCAACTCAAAAGCAGTCAGCTTACCAAATAATGTATCTCTGGTTATGTTTGTTATAGTCCAGAGCTCTTCAATAGCACTAGCTTTGAATTTGTAAGAATCAGGCAGGGATCTAAGCACTTTAGCGACAATCTCAGATTCATCTATCTTTCCACCAGCACATCTAATACCACACACAAGTTCATTCACTCTTTGCATGAAAGTGTTAATGTTCTCATCATCACCCATTCTCAACCTTTCATATTTCCCTTTTAAACTATGCAACTTAGCAATCTTCACATTAGCATCACCTTCATACAAGATTTCCAACTTTTTCCAGATCTCATAAGTAGTCTTTAGATCCATAACGTTTTTCATCTCAGAATCTGTCAAAGCACTCAACAAAGCTTCCTTAGCCCGGATATTATACTCAGCATCTCTTATCTAGTAGAATTAGTAGGACCATTCTATGGAATAATGTACATCTTACTTGTAATGCTCTAGTAGGGTTCACCAATGCATCTTAGATGGCACTCCATTCGAGTCTTCCAAAAAGAATAATTTGTTCCATCAAATCTTGGACTATCCTTCTTGTAACTTGCCATCCTGGATCACCTTATGTTGTTAAACTTCTTCCAAGGAACTTGTTCTGATACCAATTGTTGGAAATACAAGGCCAGACAACTGAGAGGGGGGGGTGAATCAATTTTCTTAGAAATTCAAAACTTATTCAACTTATTAACCTTATTCTGAGATTTGATAATTAACCATGAAAGCATGAATCAACAACACATTAGAAACACACATAACACCAAGATTTTTTTTATGTGGAAACCCTGTTAGGGGAATAACCATGGTGGAAGTCAGTCCACAAGATTATACCCTATTAAATTTATAATGAAAATGAAATATGGGGAATGCACATGCATTCAAGCACACTGCCTAGAGCTCACTACTCAATTATAAACCTAGAGCTCACTACTCATTAATAAAGGAAGACACACTGTCTTACAAAGAGATTTAAATTAAATCCATCCATATTTTAAACTAAGAAAATAGCATATGCTAATGCCTGATTACAATTCCAATTAAGCACATGAACACTTCTTCACTCTTCTTCACTCTTCTTTACACTTCTTCACAATTCTTCACACTCTGCTCTTCATTCGACTGATATTTGCACATATGCACACACTCAGAATCCACTGGCATACATTCATGCACTTCAATTCTAATAAACAATCGCTCTTATATATCCACAACATGAAATTTCATTGCTACAAGTCGGCCACAAAGAAATAATGAAATGAATATAAATTGTCGACCCAAATCATTAAATATTATCAATGTGAATCAACCAAAGTTGGCCACAACTTAGTGAGGGCCCAAAACAATATCTCCAACATGAAAACACTTCAATTAATTACTCCTTGAAGATCCACAACACGCTTCAACACCATGTCAGCCAAGGACAACAAAAACATGAACACGCAAGAGAAAATCACCAACCACGATCACAATGATCAATGTAGATGTGCAACAAAGATAGAGCACAATCTAGAAACATCCAAAAGCAACATGAATCACCAGAGAAGCATCCAATCTAGAAACATCCAAAAGCAACATGAATCACCAGAGAAGCATCTACAACAACTGAACTAACTAAAATAGTATCATCCTCAATCAGGAACACCAATTGAGGAAACAAAAAAACTGTCTGAATGAAAATCTTCATAACTCGATCAAATCTTAATGCGGATCTCTAAAACTCTATGTGGATAAACTAGATACACTTAGCAACAAAACCTTTAGTCCACAACCTCTAATCATCAACGTATAGAACATACCAAAAAATTGAACTTCACTTTACCACTAACAACCTACAACTTATTTCTTTACAATTTTCTCAATATCCTCGACATATACAGCTTCAAATGTATTTATGCTAATAGTGTTGACATCAATGACAACCACATATCAGCAAAAAAACCACATCTAATAGAAACCTCATCTGCAGTAGTAGGACCACTTGGAAGAGGAACATACTTCATCTCAATAGCCTTCCAAGTCTTGAAACCAAGAGAGATAACATATCCTCTCATCTACACTTTCCAATCACTATAATTAGATCCATCGAACATAGGGATTTCCAACTTATGTGCCATTGGATCTTCCTTAAGCAGTTAAGCTCTACACCAAGGAACCAAATCTCTAATACCAATTGTTAAAATGCGTAGGAAAACTAAGAGGGGGGATGAATCAGTTGTCACCAAATTCAAACATAAAACTCCTAACACTTATTAACTTTACAACCACACTATTCTATTATTAAGTATGAACATGAAATGCAGATAACAAAAAATAAAATCAACACAATGAACACTAGCTTTTAAGTGGAAACCCAATAATGGAAAAAACACGGTGAGGATTAACTCACAATATAAAGTGATAGAAAAACCAAATACAAGAGGCTCACTGCCCAAGGCTCACTACCCATAATAGGACTCATTGTCCAGATACAAAGGCTCACTTCCTACAAAAAGGACTCACTATCCAATAGGGAGGCTCACTGCCTATAGATACAAAAGAACAAAATTATCCACCACAACAATTTACACACATCTGCAACCTTGATCAAAAGATTGCAGAAACCTTCAGCTCACTACTTTCAAGAATCTAACACAATGAAGTATTGTTGCCTCAACTCACTTTCACACAACTCTGGTCTTCACTTGTGGCTTACTTTGCTACTTTGCATCATCTAATCCTTCACATCTCAACTTTCATTTATACCATCTTCAACCTTAGAAACATTCTCCAAGGTTAGCCACATACACTTCATTTCATAAATTCAAACTGGGTCGGCAACTCAACATTCCCGCAGTGGAAAAGAATGAGAGTGGACCAATAAAACACTTAACAAAGACCAAAAGAAACATCTAGAATCAACCACATGATTCCTTAATTAAATTTTAAATTCTTCATATGAAGTGAAAACACCAGGTCAGCCAAACCTAATGAAAAAACAAATGAACATTGAAGTACACACTTTCCAACAAGAAGATAACATGTAGATGACATAACATGCTTCATCATGCACGAGAAAAATCTTAGATACTTCTAGATACATCCATAGTAGGTGTAACAATCTTCAAACACATAACTCTTTCCAAAAATCCATCGAGACTATGCAATCCCACACAACAACTCTGAAGCTCATCTTCTGAAGCACCAAAACTCGAACATCTCTGCCAAAACCTAGAGAACATCATTACAAGACATATTCTAGATCCGCAAGACCTAGAAAAAAATAGTGGAGGATTGTGGAGCAGAAACATTTCTCCCAATCCATAGATAACCAACTATTCCAAAATAGTTCACACACCGGTGAACACAACTTTCACCTTCCATCAAACCAGTAGCAACAAATCAGGAGATATCACCAACAAATCACCAGTAATAAACCTTCAGATCTGCACGAGCATAGGATCAACATGGAAGAAACGTGGAGCACATACCAAATCACATTTTGAACACATACATAACTCTAACTTCACTCTTTATTAATTTTCTCAAAATCACTTGGTAACCCATCATTTCAACACATCTATAACATCATAAGGATAGCTCCATGTACTCACAACATCTCAATAGCATCTCAAGTATACATGCACAATCTACAACATTCTGAACTGTGTAGACATCAATGACAACATTAATGACAACACCACCAAACTTTCTCATACTTGCAACATGAAACAGTTGCATCGTTTCCCCAAACAATTGTAACAAACAAGTTTGTAGCTGCAAAACAAAATAAAAATGACCAATTTCGACCAAACTAGAGACCAAATCGATATGATAATGATATTAACCAATAAAACGTGAAACCAAAAATTAGAAACAAAAGGAGAATCTAGAAATGAATGCAAACTAAATATGTAATGATGTTGTTTCGGCCCATTAAGGGGCCTAGCAAGGTTAAACCAGCTGGAAATGTGTCTGAAGTGGTGAAATGGGAAAAACCATTGGAAGGGTGGTGGAAAAGTAACTCCAATGGAGCATCAAAAGGAAACCCAGGTCCATCAAGGGTAGGGTTCATTATTAGAGATTGGAAAGGAGATGTTTTAGCATTGGTAGCGAAGAAGTTGAAGGAAGGGACAAATAATGCAGCAGAAGCTTTAACAACTTTAACGGTGATTAAACTTGGTAAGAGTTTGGGAGCATCAAAAATTCATTTAGAGGGGGGCTCATTAATAATTGTTCAAGCCATAATGAAGGGAATGATAAATGTGCGGCACCTTCAAAATTCAATTGAGAAAATAAGAGAAGAATTATCTTCATGTGAAAAATTTGCAGTAAGCCACATTAAAAGATTGGGGAACGTTGAAGCTAATGTACTTTCTAAATGGGCCTTAACTTTTAGGGAAGTTGATGAATTAAAATTGGAGGATCTAAGGAATGTGAATTTGGTAGATTGAATGGAGGAATGAAGAGTACGTTGCATTTAATAGATAAGATAGGGGATTAGTTGGAAGTAGATTTGAAAAGATGGGTGAAACGCTGGGAAAGTTGGTGGTGGTAACAAAGGATGAGCGGCATTAATTTTGGAGTGAAGTAATCTAGAATTCATTATTTTCATCGCCCATTCTTGATTATATTGGTTATGTTAGGTGTGGGTGAGAGAAATCAGAGAAGGAGAAATTTTGGTGAAGGCAGTGTAGAAACAAGGAACAAATGGAGGAAAATTTCACCTTTCTCTCTAAGCGACAACTCAGTCTGTTTTATGGGAATGCGTCGGAGAAGAGGTTAATGGGATTGTTTCTCATTAACAATCAAAGGCTGGTGCAATGTGTAAAGATGATTATGGGTAGGGACTTTGGGATTCTGAGGCATCGTTATAGGACAAACATGGATGTGTAATCCCTAATGGCTGCATGGGGTTTTGATCTCAGAGAATCGGTAGAAACGTTTAAAGAAGTGATGGAAATGCTAGTGCACCCAAATTTCTTGGTGGGGCTAGATTCAATTCTAGAATTGGCTATCCCAAGTGTGGAGTTAGAAATTAATGAACCATTAGATATTAAATATTTTGAAGATTTAGTGGGTTGTATTCATTTCATTCACTAGCTAGAGGGGAAGTTCAAGGCACGGTGCAGGGAAGAAGCACGACTTGGATGGAAGGCTTTAAAATTGTTCATGGAGCTAATGAAGGTTGAAGCCATAACTGAAGAGGAAAAGGTTGAAGTAGAGATGATGGAAAAATTGGAGGAAAACTAGTGGAATCGAAAGGTGAAACCAAAGAGAATGACTGTGGAGGACTCGGGTAGTGAAAAGTGAAGAAAAAGACTTTCTCTGTTTTGTGTTCAAAGTTTACTTTTATTTCTTAAGCTAGAATCAAAAGGTGGCTAGACTGTACAAGGATTGAAATGGGTGTTTTATGTTTAGGGTTTAAAAATTGTTAAAGGTTCATGGTTTTTTTTGAAGGTTAGCCCAAATTTTTTAAATGCTAGGAGTACAGGGGTAGACGAATTTTTTTATTTTTGCATGTTAATGTGCCTCAGGGCTGAACATTCTAGTTTTTTGATGGTTTTTGGTCCGAAGATGAAAATTTGAACTCATGTATTTTATTTTTTCAGCAATACAATCATACTCCTATTACTAACCAAAAAAAAGATGCAATGATGTCTTAGGAAATTGTGGTGTATCCCTAAGCAGATGCGTCATAGGAACCTGTAGCTACAAAAGGAAAAGAAGGACAAGCAAATTCGACCAATCTAGAGACTAATATGATGTTAAACTAATGTTAGATGATGAAAATGATGACTAATAACCAAGATCTAGAATAGAAATATGAAATAAAATAACCAAAAGTAATATGCCTAATGCTGAAGTAGTTACGGCCTTCAAGGCATTAGTTGTGACATCGCACTGCCTTTCAGCAATTGCGGCATTTCAACTTGCGAAATCTGTGTCATAGTCCTAAAAAACCAAAAATTTCTGTAAAAATCTTGTTATTTTCACATCGATTTCACTAATGTAATCTAGGGTAAAATTTTAGATTAATGTAAAATAGCATAAAAACTAACCCTAAACCAACAATAGAGCACAAATAAGCATGAAAACATGAAATTTAAAGCAATATTACCATAAAGTCTACATGCCATCATTGATTGACCTCCATTTCTCTTCTCCATCTTACTTAAATGTACTTAATGCCCTCATATTTGAGTGTGCAATAATAAGCCTATGACAATGACTAGCAAAATATTGAAGATTGTTGTCTCACACTAGTAGCATGTACTTGCATATGAACTAGATATGTCAAAAAGACAAGACTATGGTCTTTTATAGAAAAGACAATTTTGAATGAAGGGTTGAGATTGAATGTCAATAAGATGTCCCAATCAATGGCCAAGAATGAAAGATGTAGTATGGAATAGGGTTAGGGAAAAATTATGGCAAATGATAAGAATGAATGGCTAAGATTGAATTATAAGATAATTCAATCAAGGGATAAAATTAAATGAGATGTCAAGAGATAAGATTTGATGTGGAAGATAAGAATTGCACAGATAAAGAGGTTGTAGGAGAAATTTAAATGAATAATTAAATAATTAAAATATTATTTAATTATAGAGGACATGTGACAAGCTAATTTTTGAATTAAATAATAATTTAATTCAAAAATAGAATGAAGATGACAAATCACTGAGTAATTAAATAAATAAAATTTATTTAATTTAATGATAAAAAAGGCTAATGAATAATTAAATAATTATTTAATTATAGTTGAAAGTGGCAAATAATTAAATAAATAAAACTTATTTAATTATAGAAGAAAAGAATATTAGTGATGTAAAATAAATTTTTTTAATTAATCAAAAGAGGAAATATAAAGCTAGCAATGAACTAATTAAATAATTAAAATTATTTAATTAATAGAGGACTTATGACGTTAGGAAATAATTAAATAATTAAAATTATTTAATTTTCAAGGATGACAAAGGTGAATGATGGAGAATTAGAAGTCGCGAGCCTAGGACAATTTTTAGTGTCTACAACCATTCTTCATCATGATCTATAATATTCCTCTATCCTCTTGAAATCCATCAAACTCCTTCACAACAACTTGCACCTTCAAAATGTACACACCTAGTACACTCAAACTACACTGCTAAACATTGCAACTCTACAATCTAACTTCTAGAGTACCAAACCACAAATCCTCTTGACACAGGCAAGAGATCAACGCTATCAACATACCTTTTGAATTGCAATACTTGAAGAGTAACTATGGAGAAACGCAGAGCAAAAACATTTTTCCCAGAAACTCTATAAGCAACACTACAAAACTAGTTCACACACTAGTGAACACAACTTCCTCTGACTATCGATTCAGAATCCAATATTTTGAATATATAAACTCTCAACACCTCTAACCAACATATCCAAACCACACAAGAAAATATTCAACCTAGAAGAAATGTAAAGAAAAACCAGAACACCTCTGCAACACCCTATTTCCTTATTTTATCAAATTTCTCAATATCTTCGACATCTAAATCATAAATAGAAGCTTATCAAAGAAACACCAGAGGTTAACATCAACAACTTAACTGATGAAAACATAATGTAACTAATCAAAGCAACAATATCTTCTTGATCATTGCACAACTATCATCAATGATAACACAAGCTTGTTGACATCAATGACAACACCTTCATACTTGCAACAATCTCTGATGCAAGATCAAATGGAATTAACCTGCTACAACACCAAACAAGTTAGATGAAACAACCACCTATTCCTCAAAACCTCAAGAACTAGCTTTCTCAATTTGACTTTGCCCTCTCTACTAGTTCTGCAGACTTGGTTTCTTTAAATTTTCTTCTCAGTGATTCTCTCCACAACCCAACACTTTACTATTTAGAATACCCTTCAAGGACATATTAAACATATATCAAAACAACTATCCATTCCTTTGAAACAAATGGCTCAAAAATCCAAGGAAACATTGTCCTGATAGATCAATTAGGTCTGTTTTTCAAAGCAAGTCCCTTTTAATCTCTTCACCAAGTTAAAACAACCTCTTAGACCTCAAAGATTGATGACAAAACCCCAGATTCATCAGGTTTTAGGACCCCAAACTCTTTGATATCAGTTGTTACAAGAAACCCTCCTTTTCCTTAGGTTTTGGTAGGGTTTATTCAAATTCATGATCCCACAACATTTACAACCTTATAAATGCCACCAACACTCTGAAAATAGCTTCTACAAACTCATAAAACTCTCACAAAGACTCTCCACTCAACCTTTCTTCAAACTCATTCTCAAAACCCTCATTTCTCACACAATTTTCACCAACTTTCACAGGATAGTCATGTTTCTTCACTCCAATCTCTCACACCAACATTCCTAACATCCTATCACCCTAATTTATAACATCCCACACCCATCCCACTTAGCCACAATAAACACAGAAGGTGGGATGGGTCTTCACTTTTTAAGACTTCAACCCCTCAAAGTTGATTACAGACCTGTCAACAGAAGGATGAAACAAACTCTCACCAAAATGTGAATTAGGAGCTCAAATCAGGTGCAAAAGAAAGCTAATATGTGCCCCTTTAATGTTCAAAATATTTCATGCATCTACTTGCCCTATACGGGCCATACACCTGCTGGAAAGTGAAGAAAAATAGAGAATTTTTTGTGTAATGCACACTAAAACAAAGATCTTTATTCAAAAAAATTCAAGAGAGATTACAACAACATCTTCCACCATATTTAAACTGTCTCATCATCCCCAAAATTCTTCAACTCCCTCCAATGACCTTTCAAATCCAAATTACCGTTGGCCTTCCCAATACAAGTGATTTGCACTTAATAACAAATTTACAATTTTCACAAATACCTTTTTACATTTTTCACACAATGGACATTCTTTAAACATTGTAACTCCCCTATAAGACTTACAAACACCACCTAGTTGCCTACATGGACTTTATTTAAACCAAAATACTTAAACTCCAATCTCGGCTCAAGGTTATAGTAACCTATCCTTTACAAAATCTTGCAACTTGAGCATTGTTTTTTCACAACATTTAAACTCTTCTACAAATTTAACAACTTAATTCCACCCTAATGGTCAAATAGACCTTATTGACACACTAGTGACTAAAACTCCTAACTCAAATCACTTTGGCCACTTATAGACCCAAGTAGATTGGTGCTCATGCACCAATCTCCCCCTTTGTCATTGATGGCAACACAAGATGTGAAAAACCATCAAAGACAACATACAACTCTGAACATACTTATTTTCTTTTCTCCTTTCTCCCTTACACAACCAACTCATTACACTCTCTCTCCCTCTTTGATACTTTCCCTTTTTCACATGTCTCATTAGCCCTCTATATAAACAAACTTTTTCACATGACTTCTCTCTCTCCCCCTTTGACATCAATGGAAAAAGATAAAATATTTTGCATTTTTCTCCCCCTTTGACATCAGAGCAAGATACTTGCAACTACTTTGAATACCTCCCCTTAGGAGTATACACCAATCAAATTGACAACATTTGCACCATGACAACATATATTCCATACTTCAACAATATCACTGTCTACTCCCCCTAAGAGGTAGCCACCAACATCAGTCCAGGCAAAGAATGAATCCATAGATCCATTGGAATGATGCATCTCCATATGCATCTAGTTCAAAGAAGGAGGGGTAATAACCACCAAATTCTCTTCAAGATACTCAAAATTATCCTTAGGAAGAGCCTTATTAAATATGTCAGCAATCTAATCCTTTATAGGTACATATTCAAACTTCACTTCATTCTCCACAACCTTCTCTCTCAAAAAGTGACACCTAATTGATATATACTTTTTTATTTAATGCATACTAGATTCTTTGAAATATTGATTGCACTTGTATTATCACAAAAGATAAAAATAGGCTCATCATACACCACTCTAATATCCTTCAATGTTTGTATCATCCATAATACCTGTGTGCAGCAAGATGTTCTTACAATATACCCAACCTCTATAGTAGATAAAGAAATAGAATCTTGTTTCTTGCTAAGACATGATACCAATCTGTATCCAAGAAATAATGCACCACCACTATTGATTTTCATGGCATCAACACAACTAGCCCAATCTACATCTGTATAAGCACTCAATGTGAAATCGGTATCCTTAGGATACCACAAGCCATAATCCAAAGTTCCCTTCAAATATATAAATATCCTCTTCACTGCTACAACATGTGTCTCTTTAGGATCTTATTGAAATCTAGCCACAAGACAAATTACATGCATGATATCCAGTCTAGTAGAAATTAGGTATATCATTCCACCAATCATAGATCTATACTTTACCTGATCAACCTTAGGGGATTCATCATCCTTGCTTAGTTTGCAACCAGTAACCATAGGAGTAAATATCGATATGGAGTCATCCATTCCAAACTTCTTCAACATATCTTTAACATAATTTGATTGTGAAATGAATATGCATTTATCTATTTGATTGATGTGTAGCCTAAGGAATAAATTCATCTCCCCAAACATAGACATCTAAAAATATTTTTGCATCTCTTCTGAAAAATTCCTACACATAGCTTCATCGCCTCCAAAAATTATGTCATCAACATACACAACCACTATCAAGATTCAATCTTCCTCAACTTTAAAGTAAAGATTACTATGTGTGTCACCCTTATTGAATCATTGTTGTATCAAATATCTATCCAACCTTCCATACCAAGCTTTGGGAGCTTTATTTAATCCATACAATGCCTTCTTCAATCTACATACCATATTAGGTTTATCTAACAACTAAAATCCTTCAGGTTGTTCCATGTAAACTACTTCCAACTCTTCATTCAAGAAAGAAGACTTCACATTCATTTGATAAAATGAGCCATTTTTCTAAATCTATCAACAACAACAAATACACTATCAAACCCTCTTTTAGTTTTGGGTAAACCCAATACAAAATCCATGCTAACAGATTCTCATGGCCTATTTGGAATTGGAAAAGGCTAGTAAAGACCTTCATTTGTACTTGAACCCTTAGCTTTTTTACAAACAACACAATTTTCAACAAACTTTCTAATATCACTTTGCATCTTTGCCCAATGATAATATCTTCTTACCTACTCCAAAGTTTTATCCACACCAAAGTGACCCCCTAAGCTACCACAATGCTTCTCCTTAATCAGATTAGTCCTCAGAGAGCATTTAGGAATACACAATTGAGCACCCTTAAACAATAATCCATCTTGTATCAAGAAATCAAAATATTCTTCATGGAAAGTGCCATCAAACTTATTACAAACAGCATAAACATCCTTGAAATCATTATCTCCTTCATACATACCTTTCAAAGCATCAATACCTACACTTTGGAGTTGAATTTCTTGCACCAACATTTGTCTTCTGCTCAAAGCATCTACCACCTTGTTTGACTTTTTATTTTTGTGCTTTATGCTGAAAGTGTAGCTTTGTAGGTACTCCACCCACTTCACATGTATGTGGCTGAGCTCTTCCTAGTTGTTCAAGAAACTCAAAGCATGATTGTCAATAAAAATAATAAATTCCTTTGGAAGGATGTAGTATCTCTACTTTTTCAATGCTTGAACCATGGCATACAATTCCAAGTCATAAGAAGAATACTTCTTCTTTGCCTCATTAAGCTTCTCACTGAAAAATGCTATAGGCCTACCCTCTTGACTCAAGACTACACCAATTGCATACCTACTTGCATCACATTCTATTGTGAACACCTTATTGAAATCAGACAATGCTAAGATGGATTGTTGTGCTCTCTTTTGTTTCAGAATTTGAAAGCTTATTTTCACCTCACCAGACCACATAAACCTTTTCCTTTTATCCCCTTTTATTGTATCAATGATGGGAGATAAAATATGACTAAAATTTCATACAAATTTTCTATAGAAACTAGCAAGACCGTAGAAAATTCTTACCTCACTAATTGAAGTTGGAGTAGGCCAATTCAAAATGGCTTCTACCTTGATGGGGTCCATCTTCAAAGTGCCATTTGAAATCACAAAACCAAGATAGACCAACTCTTCCTTCATGAATTCACACTTTTTCAAATTGATCATCAACTTTTCTTCATTCGGCCTCTTCAACACCAAGTCCGAATGTTGCAAGTGTTCCTCTTTGGTTTTGCTAAACACAAGAATGTCATCCAAGTATTCAACTACAAACTTACCTATGAAAGGATTCAAAACTTCATTCACAAGTCTCATAAAAGTGTTGAAAACATGAAAAATATTCTAATTACTTCCATTCTAGCCACCAGAGCAAATGTCTCCTCAAATTCTATTCCTTCAAATTGTGCATAGCCCTTATACACAATACTTGCCTTGTTTCTTACCACTTCTCCATTCCCATTTAGCTTGTTTCTAAATACCCACTTAGTACCAATAATATTTTTGTTTTCAGGTCTAGGAACAAGTTCCCAATTCTGATTCTTCTCAATCTGCATAAGTTCTTGTTCATCTTTACATGCCTCACTTACTATCTTAGGTTCAACTTTAGAAAGTAAACATAGATTTACCTCTACTTCAATAGCTCTTCTTGTCAACACACCTTTGTTTTTGTCTCCAATGATTTGTTCTTCAGAATAATTTCTCTATACGTACTTAGGGGTCTTCTCCAAAGCTTCTTCCTCTTCATTTTGCACTTCTTTTTCTTTATCTTTTTCTTCTTCTTCTTCTCTGCAAGCAAGCTCATTTGAATCATATCCATCTATTACAACTGAATTTTGTAGGTCTTCATCAACCTTGACACTTTGACTTTCAACAATATTTCTCAGTCTTTTGTTGAAACATCTATAAGCTTTTATTTTAGTAGAATATCCAAGGACGATACCTTCATTAGACCTTGCAACAAACTTTCCTAAGTTTTCATCATCTCTTCTAATATAGAATTTTCTTCCAAACACTCTAAAGTACTTGACAATAGGAATCCTTCCATACCACAACTCATAGGGATTCTTTGAGTTGTTGGCTTTTGCTTGGAATTTGTTAAGTATGTAAATAACAGTATGTATTGCTTCTCTCCAGTAGACTTCTGGTAGGTTAGCTTCTCTCATCATAGTCTTTTTGGATTCTTGAATAGTCATGTTTTTCCTTTCAACTACTCCATTCTACTAAGGCATCCTAGGGGAAGAAAAGTGCCTCTTTATTCCATTAATCTCAAAAAACATGTTAAATTCATTGGAAGTGAACTCTCCACCTCTGCCAAGCCTCAAACATTTGATCTTCAAATATATTTCATTCTCAACCATAGCTTAAATGCTTTAAATCTATCTAGAGCTTTATATTTCTCTCTAAGAAAGGTAACCTATGCAATTCTAGAATAATCATCAATCAAAATCATGAAATACCTGTCACCTTGAAGAATTCTCACTCTTGAAACTACTAGGTCTATGTGTACCAATTCCAAAAATCTAGTAGAATATTTTTATTTTCCCTTGAAACTGCTAGTTTTTTTTCCAAATTGACAATATTTGCAAACAACATTGATAGGCTTTGTAATCCTCAACAGACATCTCACTACTTGAACTAAAATGATTCTAACTAGGTTATCAAAATTGATGTGATAAATTCTCCTGTTCCATAACCAACTATCATTAATCTAAGTTATAAATCAATGACCATGAACACCCTTGAGCTAATAGATATTTCCATTTGTCCTCTTTCCAGCAAAAATTATAGTTTTGGAGCCTTTTCTGATCTCACATCCATCATCCTAAAACTTGAGATTGTATCCTTTACTACATATTTTTCCAACACTCAAAATATTATTCCTTAATACCTAGACATAGTAAACATCATCAATATTATGCTTGACATCAAAGTTGATTGAACCTATTCCAAAAATATTAGCACTTAAATCATCTCCAAATTTAATAAGTCCTCCATCATATTTTTCAAGTTTAACAAACTTACTATTGTCTCTGGTCATGTGATTTGACCAACCACTATCAATAACCCAATAGTTCTTATCCTATCTAGCATGAAAAGAAGATACCAAGGTATCTTCAATCTTATCCTTCTTCTTTGTAGCACTTTCCTTCACACATCTTTTAGAGTTAGTAGAAATAGATTCATCTTTTAAAGCCAAGAAAAAGCATTCATTATCATCAACATCTCCATAATCAAATTCATCATCAGAAATACCAACATCTTCTCTAACATAGTAGCTTTTCTTGATCATCTTACCTTTTTCTCCTTATTCTTATTGTTTACAACTCCATTTGGACATCTTGAATCATAGTGACCTATATTTCCGCAACTAAAGAACATGAAAGGTAGCTTACCCTTGTACTTACTGGTGCCCTTTTCCACCCTTCTTATAAAATTAGCCTTCACATCATCAAGATCATCTCCATATGAATCTTCAACCTTTTTTGGTTTTCCAATTGTGAAAGTAGTCTCCACTTTTGCACTATTTTTTGGACCATTTTTTCTCATTTCAAATGTAGCTAATGTACCATACAACTGATCTCTAGTGTAAGTATTAAAATCTGCAAATTCATCAATAGCTGAAACTTTTTCACTATAAGAATCAGGAAGAGTTTTGAGAATTTTATTTACCACTTTAGGTTCTTTGACTTGTGCACTGAGACCTCTCATTGCACTTACCAATTCATTAACCCTCTACATGTAACTTGTGATTTATTCATCATCAGACATTTATGAAGTCTCAAATTGCGCCTTCAGATTCTATAGCTTAGCTTTTTTAACCTTATCATCTCCTTCATAGATACTTTCTAGCTTATCCCAAACTTCTTAAGCAGTTTTTAGATCCATAACTTTCACTAATTCAGTATTTTCAAGACTAGTCAAAAGAACAAACCTTTCCTTACCATCTGTTTCATAGGCCTTGATTTCATCACTCATTTGTGGTCCACTTGTAGACATGGTGCAATCTTTACTACCTTTACAACTTCATATCCAAGATAAATCAGATAGCCTTCCATCTTCACCTTTTAGAATGCACAGTTTGTACCATCAAACATAGGGATCTCCTTCTTGTTTTCCATCCGGATCTACCTCAAGTAGTCAAGCATTTTCTAAGGAACCTTTCTCTAATACCAATTGTTGAATGAAAAAGACAAGTGAGAGGGGGGTTAATTAGTTGTACCAAATAAAAAAATCAAAACTCTCAATAGTAATCAGATCCACATGCATTCATTAAACCCTTAACCTATTATAATGTTAAAACATGAAAAGCCGATAACATAAATTGAAAAAAAAAACCATGCACAAGAGAACACCATATTTACATGGAAACCCTAGAAGTGAAAAACCATGGTGAGGATTAGATCACAATATAAGTAATTGCAAAATTGGTACAAAGAGGCTCAATGCCAAAATATGACACACTGTCCAAAAAGGCTCACAGCCTAGGCTCACCACTAGAATAGAAAGAAGAAAAGAAGATAGAATGTTACATAGAGAACACAATCTCAATGCAACATAGATTCCACCACAATAGCTCCAACAATACTATTATCCTTCAAGATATCAAGATACATCAGCTCACTACATTCAACAATATTGCATTATAGATCGAACTAAAATTTACACTTCTACACTTAATTTTGCATCACAAAACTCAACCCTATTCCACAATTCATATTTCATCAATTCACCTTGCATTTATACCATTTGTAGCCTAATAAACATCTTCAAGTTGGTTACACTCTCCTTACACTTTAAAAATTCAAAATAGGTCGGCACTAAGAAATCCCATGGTGGATAGGAATGAAAGTGGACCAATAGAAAACTTAACTAGGACCCAGATCAACTCTCACATGCCATGCTATGCCTTCATAAATGTTCAAACATCTTCGATTGTAGTGTAAACACCAGGTTGATCATTACCCATGCAAACATCATTAAACTTTGAATTGCATGCTTCCTTAGATCTAAGGATGACTTGCAAACCATATATCACACTTCATCATGATCTAAAATATTCCTATATCCTCCTAAAATCCATCAAACTCCTTCGCAAAAACTCACACCTTCATAATGTAGTGGCCCAGTACACTCAAATTATATTTCCAAACACTGCAACTCTAAAATCTAACTTTCAGAGTACCAAACCAAAAATCCTCTTGACATAATAAAATTATCAACACCATCAACATACCTTCATAATCACAAAACCTGAAGAGAAACTATAGAGAAACGTAGAGGAAAAACATTTCTCCTAGACACCTCTGTAAACAACATTGTAAAACTAGTTCACACACTAGTGAACATAACTTCCTTTGACCATCAATCCAGAAGCCAATATTCTGAATATAGAAACTCTAAACACCTCTAACGAACATATCCAAACCACACAAGAATATCTTTAACCTAGAAGAAATTTGAAACAAAACCAGAACACCTCTACAAACCAAAACACCTTTGCAACACCTGTTTCCTTATTTTATCAATTTTCTCAATATCCTTGACATCTAAATCACAAATAGAAGCTTATCAAAGAAACACTAGAGGCTAACATCAAAAAATTAACTAATGAAAACATAATGCAACTAATCAAAGCAACAATCTCCTCTCAACCACTGCAAAACTATCATCAATGACAACACAAGCTTGTTGACATCAATGAAAACACCTTCATACTTGCAAGACTTCTTGTGTACCATCCTAGATCTACCTTAAGTGGTTAATATTTTCTCCAAAGAACCTTTATCTAATACCAATTTTTGAATTCACAAGACAACTGAGAGGGGGGTGAATCAGTTGTACCTTAAAACTTCAAAACCCTCATACACATTTAGATCCACATTTATTCATTAAACCCTTAAATCTATTATGATGATTTAGCATGAAAAGAAAATAATATAAAATAAAAGAACTTAACACCATACAAAAGAGAACACCAAATTTACATGAAAAAACCAAGAAGGGAAAAACCATGGTGAGGATTAGCTCACAATAATCCTCACCATATAAGTAATATCAACACTAAATACAATAGAGCTCACTCCTGGAGGGCTTACTTCCCAGAGAAAGAAAGGATGATTGCCAAAGGCTCACTGCTAGATTAGAAAAGAAGATAGAGAATAAATGTTACATAGAGAAAATCATCTCAATTCAACAAAGAATCCACCACAATGTCATCAACACCTTTGTAGCTTGACTAAAGAATTGTAGCCACCTTCTACTCACTGCATCCAATAGACTAACACATGAAATTTCACATTGCACTTCTCAATTTTGCACTCTACAACTCTGCAATTCACATTGTTCACATCTCTTGCATCTATCTTATCATCCATCAACAACTCAACTCACATTTATACCATCCTCAACCTTGAAACCCTTCTCCATGGTTGGTTATGCACATCAACTATGAAAATTCAAATTAGTTCGGCACAAAAACACTTTTGTGGCAGATAAAAGTGAAATCAAACCACATCACACCTTATTTGGGACCCAAATCTATAACACCACTCAACCACATGCTTGTATAAATAATAAGCATTCACTGTAATTAGTGTAAACTCTAGGTTAGTCATTACCCATGTAAACACCATTAAAATATTAAGTACGCACTTCCTTAAGTACAAGGAAAACTTGTGAACCACACAACATGCTTGAAAATGATCTAGAATATTCCTCAAACACCCTAAAATCCAACAAAATCCTTTGCAACAAATTCCACTTGAAGAATTTACACACCCAGTACACTCAAACAACTCTGCCATACACTGTAACACAAGAAACTGAATTCTGAAGCACCAAACCTAAAACCACCTTGACAGAAGAAAGATACCAACACTATCAACAATCCTTTAGATTTGAAAGACCTAAAACATAACTACAAATAAATGTGGAGCAAAGTCATTTTTTTCTGAACACCTCTAAAATGCATAGTTCACACACTGGTGAACACAACTTCTTATGTACAATGATCCAACACATCAAATTATGGATATAACACCTATGAACATCTCTCACCAACATATCCAAAATGCACAAGTAGACATTCAACCTAGAATAAATGTGGAGCAACACAAGAACACATCCCTGCAACATATAACACGGGTATGTGTAGGATCATCATGGAAAAAATAGGCCCTTAAGTGGCAAATTGAATGTAGTTAAAACTTCATGCTTTTAAAAGCTGGAGAACTCAAAGTTTCCCTTGAAGATCTTGAAAGGCATAAAGATGAAAACATAGATCTAAAATAAAATGTCAAAGAAGCAAATGAATGTATCAGAAAATTAAGAGAAAAAGTCAAGAAGTTTAAAGAAAGGAATAAGGAAGTCAGTGAACAATTGAAGCAAGAAAATGAAAATATCACAAGTCTGAAAGTGCAAGTTGAAGAAAAGAAAATAATTGAGGAATTTTTGAATGCAATAGTGAAAAGAAAATCTAAGGAATGCACAAGGCTTGAATAAGAAGAGGTAAATCTAAGATTATATCTAGAGAAAGCAAGGATTCATGAATACAAATTCAAGATGAGTTCTACAAAGCTTGATGAAATGCTTGAAAATTAGAAAGGCTTTAAAGATAAAGAAGGTTTAGAATTTAAAAAGGGTGAATGTTCAAATCAGAGATCAAATGTTGAAGATAAGAACAATGGCAAGAAGATCTAGAATCAAAGGAATGAAGCTAGAAGACCACCGCTCAGACAAAAAAACACACAAAGGTACCCATATTTTAATGGTTTTTGTTACTCTTGCAATAAATTTGGACATAAGGCAATGGAATGTAGAAGAAAAATGAATCAGAATGTTCCACCTTTCTCTGGTCAATATTTTACATGCAAGAAATTTGGTCATAGAGCTAGTAAGTGCATAAGTCAAATGATGAATGGCTTTAACAATGGTAGAATGATTCAATCTTTCAAAGGCTACTATTATGCATGCAATGGGTTTGGACATAAAGCTAATCAATGTAGATCTAGAATGAATGGAAGGAATATTGGTCAAAAGTGTTGGATGTTGTGGTTGTGTTGCTGATATGTGGTTTTCATTGATGTTAACACTATTAGCATTAATTCATTTGAAGTTGTATATGTCGAGGATATTGAGGAAATTGTAAAGGAATGAGTTGTAGGTTGTCAGTGGTAAAGTGAAGTTCAGTATGTTGGTATGTTTTTTATGTTGATGATCAGAGGTTGTGGACTAAAGGGTTTGTTGTTGAGTGTATCTAGTTTATCCACGTCGAGTTTTAGAGATCCGCATGAAGACTTGATCGAGTTATGAAGATTCTCATTCTGACAGTTTTTTTGTTGCTTCAGTCAGTGTTCCTGATTGAAGATAATGCCATTTCAGTTAGTTCAGTTGTTGTGGATGCTTCTCTTGTGATTTGTAATACTTGTGGATGTTTCTAGATCGTTCTCTATCTTTGTTGCATGTCTGCATTGATCGTTGTTCTCATGATTCAATATTTTCTCTTATGTGTTCATGTTTTTCTTGTTCTTGGCCGACATGGTGTTTGTAGCGTGTTGTGGATCTTTGAGGAGAAATTAATTGAAGTGTCTTCATGTTGGAGATGTTGATTTGGGTCCTCACTATGCTATGGCTGGCCTTGGTTGATTCACATTGATAATCTTTAATGTTTTTAGGCCAACAATTATATTCATTTTATTATTTCTTTGTGGCCAACTTGTAGCGATGTAATTTCTTGTTGCGCATATATAAGAGCGGTTGTTTATTTGAATTGAAGTGTGTAAGAGGGTGCAAGAGTGTGTGAGTGAATTCCAAAGTGTTCTTCTATGTGTGTATGTGAGAATATCATTCGAAGGTAGAGCAGAGTGTGAAGAAGTGTGTAATTGTTTATGTGCTTAAATGGAACTATAATCAGGCATTAGTAGATGTTATTTTCTCAGTTCAAAATATGGATGGTTGTAATATGAATCTCTTTGTAAGATAGTGTGTCTTCCTTTGTAATTGAGCAATGAGCTCTAGGCAGTGTGTCTGAATGCATGTGCATTCCCCATATTTCATTTTCATTATACTTTTAACAGGGTATATGGATTGACCTCCACCATGGTTTTTTCCCTAATAGAGTTTCCATGTAAAAAATCTTGGTCTTATGAGTGTTTTTGATGTGTTGTTGATTCATGCTTTCATTGATATTGATCAGATCTATGAATAAGGCTAATAAGTTGAATAAGTTTTGAATTTATGTGACAATTGATTCACCCCCCCTCTCAGTTGTCTTCCCTTGTGTTTCCAACAATTGGTATCAGAGAGGTTCCTTGGAAGAGGTTTAATAGCTTAAGGTGATACAGGATGGCAAGTTACAAGAAGGATAGTCTAAGATTTGATGGAACAAATTATTCTTTGTGGAAGACTTGAATGGAGTGCCATTTGAGATGCATTGGCAAACCCTGTTGGAGCATTACAAGTAATAGGTATATTATTCCATTGAATGGTACATATGCTGAGTATAATATTCGGGCTAAGAAGCTTTGTTGAGTGCTTTGACTAACTCTGAGATGACAAATGTTATGGATCTGAAGACTGCTCATGAGATCTGGAAAAATTTGGAAACCTTGTATGAAGGTGATGCTAATGTGAAGATTGCTAAGTTGCAAAGTTTGAAAGGGAAATATGAAAGGTGAGAATGGGTGATGATGAGAACATTAATACTTTCATGCAAAGAGTGAATGAACTTGTGTGTGGTATTAGATGTATTGGTGGAAAGATAGACGAATTTGAGATTGTTGCTAAAGTGCTTAGATCCCTACCTAATTCTTACAAAGTCAAAGCTAGTGCTATTGAAGAGCTTCGGACTGTAACAAACATAACTAGAGATATGTTGGTTGGTAAGCTGACTGCTTTTAAGTTGAGAAAAATTGGTGATGCCCTTCCTAAGGTTGAATCTGCATTTAAGGCTATGACTTCCGGAAGAGATAGACAGAGATATGATCCGGGTGAAAGTTCATCTAGAAATACATTCAAGTATGAGGATGAAATCAGACAGATTGAAGAACAAGAAAGAGATATGGAAGAGCTAGAAGCATTTATTGTTAAAAGAGTGTCGAGAGGAAAAGGTAAGTATGAAGGAAAATTCCCTCTTAAATGTTTTTCTTGCAATAAGGTAGGTCATTTTGCATCAAGGTGTCCAGAAAGAGCTCCTAAACCAAAACATAATAAGCCTATATTTCAGAAGAAGTGTTACTATGCTGCTAATGAAGGTGTGACAGATGATGAATCTGATAAAGGAAATATAAGTGATGATGAATGGGTATTTATTGCTATCAAGGAAAATAATCCTATATCTACTGAATCTACTAGTTGTACAAATGTGGAGAAAGCCCTAGCTACTTGAGTTGAAGAGAAGGATGAATGGGTGATTGACAGTGGATGTTCACATCATATAACAGGAGACAAAAGTAAGTTTGTAAGCTTGGAAAAGTATGATGGAGGTTTTGTGAGATTTGGTGATAATACAACTGGTGTAATCTGTGGAAGAGGATGCATTTTTCTTGATTGTAAGCATAATACTGATGATGTCATGTATTTGGAAGGCTTGAAGCATAATCTTTTGAGTGTTGGTCAATTGGTTGATAAGGGTTGCAATCTTCAGTTCAAGGATGGAAAGTGTACAATATTGAGTTCCGAAAATGAAATTGCATCAGTTACAAGTAAAAGTTGTTTGATTGCTCAAGTTGATGATGCTTCTCAATTAGTTTAGTTGTTGTAGATGCTTCTCTTTTGATTTTTAAATCTTTTGGATGTTTCTAGATCGTGCTCTATCTTTGTTGCACATTTGCATTAATCGTTGTTCTTGTGATTCAATATTTTCTCTTGCGTGTTCATGTTTTTCTTGTTCTTGGCCGACATGGTGTTTGTAGTGTGTTGTAGATCTTTGAGGAGAAATTAATTAAAGTTTCTTCATGTTGGAGATGTTGATTTGGGTCCTCACTATGTTGTGGCTGACCTTGGTTAATTCACATTGATAATCTTTAATGTTTTTGGGCCAACAATCATATTCATTTTATTATTTCTTTGTGGCCGACTTGTAGCAATGTAATTTCTTGTTGTAGATATATAAGAGCGATTGTTTATTCAAATTGAAGTGTGTAAGAGGGTGCAAGAGTGTGCAACTGAATTCCAGAGTGTGCTTCTATGTGTGTATGTGAGAATATCATTCGAAGGTAGAGAAGAGTGTGAAGAAGTGTGTAATTTTTTATGTGCTTAACTAGAATTGTAATCAAGCATTAGTAGATGCTATTTTCTCAGTTCAAAATTTGGATGGTTGTAATCTAAATCTCTTTGTAAGACAGTGTGTCTTCCTTTGTAATTAAGCAGTGAGCTCTAGGTAGTGCACCTAAATGCATGTGCATTCCCCATATTTCATTTTCATTATACTTTTAACAGGGTATAATCTTGTGGATTGACTTCCACCGTGGTTTTTCCCCTAACAGGGTTTCCACGTAAAAAATATTGGTGTTATGAGTGTTTCTAATGTGTTGTTGATTCATGCTTTCATTGATATTGATCAGATCTGTGAATAAGGTTAATAAGTTGAATATGTTTTGAATTTTTGTGACAATTGATTCACCCCCCCTCTCAGTTGTCTGCCCTTGTGTTTCCAACAAGAAGAATGTCACTTGTTACAATTGCAATAGAATTGGACACATTTCTAAGTTTTGCAGAAGTAGAAATATGAGGAAGGATAATCTGGTAAAGAGGAATGTACAGATGCAAAAGATTGATCCGACATAAACAAAGAAGGAGATGGAAATGATTTGGAGAAAGAAGGAAGGGACATAAGTCAAGGATGAATTTGTACCAACATCTGCTGTAGATTTTTCCTCTGAAAACTAAGTTAAGAGCTTTTGCATAGGGTAAGCTTTAATGAAAATATTTCATCCCCTGCCAAAGAAGAGGTGTTGATTCCTCAACAGGAAGATATGTGATGTAGATTGACATGCTTGATCTATTGGTGAAGATTGTGGAAGAATATATGACAATGCAAATTTTTTTGGAGCATTAAAAGTGGACTATGCATACAGATAAAGGGTTGCCAACTTTATGGTTTAAAGCATTGATTGTAAAATTAGGTTAAGATTTGAAGGGTTATAAAGTGATTTTACTTAGCCATTTCATTCATAATGAGCATTGAGAAGAAGTAGAGCATTGAGGAAGTGATTTCAAGTTATCAAGGCAATTTGAGATTTAGTGCATTGAAACCCCATTTCAGAAAACTGAAGAAAATGTATTTACAATCTTAGATTTGACCTAGTTTTCAAAAGAACCTTGTTTAAAAGTATTTTGAATTCTTTGAAATGGATACACTAAGGGTTATAGAGATTACTAAGAATCCACAACCCAAATTTAAGAAATGCCCTACAAAATAAATAGAAGATGACCCGTTAGGAACATTTTCGCATTTTGCATATGGGGTTTTTCCAACAAAAGATATAAGGATTTACATTCATGGAAAAATGGATGAATATGATGACAACAATTTAGCAGATATGTGGATGAAAGAATTGACTAGAGACAATTTTTTCCTAAAACCAAAATATCAAAACCTAGTCGTGAAGAAATTGGATGTATGGCAATGGTTTCCAAATTTTTGTTTTGATGAAAAGTGGGTTAGAATGGCATTAAGCAGAATCCATGATAAATTTGATTGGACCAACATGCCTAGAATGATTAAAAAAAGAGGTAATTAGAGAGGTTACAAGTCTATGCTCCACCATACTTGTTCCTATATTGAAATTGGTTAAGAATGAATTGGTAATGGAACTCATAGGTGCAACTTATGATAAAGGGATTTACGAGTAAATCCCATCAGAAATTCAGCTATGAGGTATTCAACAAGTTAATTGGTTATACAATCTATTTCACAAATAAAGATAATTTAATATATTTCATTGCAATCAATGTGGCATGTGATATGGTCGAAAAGGGTGTTGAATATGATCTTTGTGAGCTGCTAAGACAACAATTATTAGAGAATTTGAAACAAACCAAGGAAAATATGTATGCATTTAAGTATGGAACCCTTGTTATGTGTTTACTTTTCTATTTCCTAAAGGAACTCCTTGGAACCAAAAGTGTGGAATGGTTGCAAGGAAGACTAGTTGCTCATCAGATCAGATATTTTATGAGTGTTCTTGGTGATGGAAAGGTACAAGATGAGGCACTTGCAACTTTCTTTGTAGTTTTTCAGAAGAGGATGCATGAGAGATACACAATTCTAAGGAAACTGGTAGAGATATATTAGAATGATGTCATGTTTTTGATAAGAACTAATGAATGCATCATGGAGGTAGTTGAACCAAGGACTGTGTGGATCTCTGCATTGTGATATTTTAGGTCATTGAACAAGAGATTATTGGTTTAGCTGACATTTTGATGAAGAGTCCAAATGATACAACTAAGGAAAGGTATGGCACTTATGAAAAAAATTATTTGGAGGTGCACATGGAGTAGAAGAAACCACATATACAAAAGAAGGTTAGAAAGATGGTTGATTAGTTTGTAGACGAAATGGGCATATCAAAGGAGAAAGTGGAGTATGCAAGAACAAGGGTTGGAGCTCTAGAGAGCTCAAGGAGATCTGGTAGAACCTCTATTGTCCCTCCTACTATTCAAAAGTCCTCTAAGACTACACAGCCCATTGGAGAGAAAAGGAAAAAAAATGATATTCCACTAGTAAAGGAGAAGTCCCCTTTGTTTGTGTAGGCTACAAGTGATGAGAAGAAGAAAACTACCACAATAACACCACCTACCACTCCTGCAAAGAGAAGACCAAAGCAAAAGTCTTTTAGGTAAAAGAATATGAGTGTGAATGTAGAAGAAGAAGAGAAAGAAGGACTACAGTTGGTCTACAAAAGGAAGAATGAAGCTTCACAAGGTGAAGCTAGTGTCAAAAGAAAAAGATTTGATGTTATTGACACAACTAGTGAAGAGGAGATAGAGAAAGAGAAGAAAGAATGTGTAATACACATGAGAGAGAAGAATAAATAAACCAAATAGAAAGGGTCTCTGAAAAAGAAAAGTAGAGTAAAAACAAAGAAAACTCTAGATGAAGTGAAGAAGCAAAAATTAAGACCTCACAGTCCTATGAAGGTAGAGGCACTTGTAAATGGAATAATTTGGCATGATATGCTTGGAGAGATTGTAGCTTTGTATAAAGAGGTTAATGACACATATAAGGCCACAATAGTTGAGGCCATTGTAAAAATCATCATAATGCTTGAAGTGGACATGAGAAACATATAGGAGAAGTTACCTACAGAGCTTTGGAATGTTTTGGTAAAGAGAAGACAAGAGGCTACTAATGAAGAGGCCAAGATGAAGGCCGATGCTCTTGAAGTGATTAGTGATCCCCTATCTATAGAGAATAAAGCCATATTGGCCCAACTGCACACAAAAGAACTAAGAGCAAAACAATGGGTAACAATATTGATGAGTTGAGACAAGGATGGTCATTAGAGACTCCAAAAGGAGATTGTTGATAAGGTTGTAGACCTAGCACAAAGGCTAGGGATGACTCCAAAATGTAAGGATCCTACTTCAAAAGTTGTTTCTACAGAAGAAGAAGTTCAAAACATTGATGCTCAACATAAGCATGTGACATATGAAGAACATATTCAGGACAACATCCCTCTGGAAGTGGAAGAATTGACATAGAGAGATGAATAAGTGGAGAAAAATGTTGAAGGAGTGACTATCATTGGAGAAGAAGTGGAAAAGGAAGATAGTTCTCTTCCTCCAGTGCATGAAGAAAATATTGAAATGGTGGAAGATAAACTAGAGACTCCTCCTCTAGAAAACCTAGACCAATGTATAGAGGAAGAAAATGAGAATAAAGATGTTGAAGAGGAAATTTGTGATGTAGCGAAGGAATATGAACAAGGGAATGATGAGAAGGGATATGAAGAAAAGGATGAGGAAGCTAGTGTTGTTCCCTACATTACTAGAACTTAACCATATAGTGGCTACAAACTATGTGTATGAAAATCCCAGACATGCATGCTAAAAGGTAACATAGTGAACTGACAGTGTACCTAGTGGAATATTACACTACTTTGGCCAAATTATTCATCACCCCTAATTTGGAATGGATGTCACATGCTCAACCACCATTCTAGCTCGATTTGTAATGACCATTATATTATATGCATAGGTTATCCCCTTCATTGAGTTGTATTAGCCCTAGGAATAACCTATTCTCTTATTTTTTATTTACCTTGACATTTCTACTAGGTAATTTATATGCTTAAGCTATCCCCTTCATTAGGTTATCTTAACCCCAAGAATAACCTATGAACTCTTCATGGCTCTTACAAATATCTTCATAACAAATAACTTCATAATCTAAAGTATAGCTATATAAGCTTCATCTTATCATAGAATAAATGCTCATCAATAAATGACTCCATTAAGGAATATATCACAATAATAAATGATTCTCATCAAAATTATATTCTCATCAATAAGTGACCTTAGTTCAAAGGTATGACCTCAACAGTAAATGGCCTTGATTAAAAGAATAATCATATCAATAAATGACTCATTCAGAAGTATAGTCTCAACAATAAAGGACTCTTATTCAAGAGTGTAACCTCATCAATAAAAGGCTATTCAAAAAGTAGATTCATGTTAATAAAATGACTTCATGTCAAGAGTATAAAACAACCAACTTGGTAGGGTAATCCCACCTATGACTCCAATCAAATAGTAATTCACAAATTCAAGTGATCGACTTAATCACATAGGTTAATCTCACCCTTAGTTTACCCTAATCCCAGGATAAAATTAACAATCAATGATCAGTCTAATCATGCAGGTTAATCTCAACCTATGTGCTTTAAAAAAAGATCAAATAGACAACCCAACCAAGTAGGTTATTCTCAACTTAGGGTTTCAATCAATAATCAAGTAAAACAACGACCAAGTGATTATACAAGTATAAATTTATCAAATGGTTTGCATGATGTCACTTCCTATTGATGACCATAAGCCTACCATTCCATTATTACCATGGTATTTCTAACCTCACTATTCATAAAGGCTTACCTAGCATTATAAGCTAACAAATTCAAGTTATCTCAAAACATCATTATGTTCCACATTTCATATTTTACTCTACATGTACATATAGTATAGACTAACTCTATGTAGTCTAAATAGATATTCCATCATCTACATTCTCATATGGGGTATATGAAGTATTAACTCAATAGAAAGGTTCTACCCAAGCAAGATACAACCAAGTGCATGCAGGCATAAGCAAGCATCACAAGATACATAAAGACAATCTTTCCAACATAATAACATGAGGTAGAAATTGGCATGCTTGCATATGGAAAGCTCCAATTGAACAAACAGGTTCCCTAGCTTAGCCTCCTCCAAAATTGGCATGCAACTTAACAACTATCTCTTCCTCTCTCCCAAACCTCTCTCACAAAATCTCCCATAGAATCCCTCAAAAAACCTCTCGCAAACTTAGAAGAACAAATTAACAACTTAGAAATTAAAAGCAAGAATACAGATATGTGTCCTTTTGAGTTAGAGGCACCTCTATTTATATACAAAAATCAGCAACTAAAGGCTAGAAATAGGGTATTAGGATTGAAACTTCTCAACTCAAATGGTTTGACTCAACAAGGTAAATAAAATGTGGTAAATTTACAAACTAAGACTCAACAATATTGTATAGCCAGTCGCTTCTATCATGGACAACAAGAATATCATTAAAAAATGCAAGGTAATTATTCTCACAAGTCGGCTCTCTCTATGCCATCTTTTATTTGACTAATTATCTCATTCATTTTTAGTCTCCATCGTTGAACAAAATTCTCAAAACAAACTTCCAAAGAAATGCAATTATTCATAATTTGATGCCACATAAACATCATGTGTGCTATATTGGTGTTTCAATTCAAAGACCAAATCAAAGCTTGTTAATTCATTTTAGATTTCCTTCAATACATTTGACTATGTCTTGAAAATCATTTCCACGCGACATTTTCTACTCTTAGATACATTGTATTTTTTGTGTTAATTATGCTATGCATTCCCTTGATTTGTTGCACCTCAATCCTTATTTCATGCGTTGTCATAGCGCTGCCCTTGGAACTCATAGTCAACACTTTAATTCTATATGCAAAGTTATTAATCAATGTACTATTTCCATGCCATGTTCTATGATAATGTGCTACCTTGGTGGCTTTATAAAGCATTAAAACTCTAAGTAATGTTATTTGATCTATGCGCTGGTCTTAATGAAAGGAATTCATGAACTACTGACTTATGCGTTCATTCACTTAATCCATAAGCGCTTTAATATGCTAAAGTGCTATATTATGCACTTAATACATATTAAATATACTTATCAATTAATATACTATATATAATATATAATATATAATATAATATATATATATATATATATATATATATATATATATATATATATATATATATATTTATCATATCATTAATATATATATATATATACATATAAAAGATTAACATATGCATTAATTATTAATTATATAAATAATTTCATATGTTTATTAAAATAATAATAATATGTTATTATATATATACTATACATTTCCCTTTTTCAAAGGTATCTATATATGTATGTATGTATAAGCATAATGCTTATTTAAATTATGCATACATCACTATATATATATATGTTCCTTACTTTATTATTGACTTCGATGATATATACACATATATGACATATTCATGCAAGCCTTAAACAATGCAAGACACTAAAATCAGTTTTATACGTAAATACGTATATACCTAACACAGATTCAAACACACAATTCAACCAAAGAACCAATCTCAAAACAAAGGATAAAATCATAACCAATCAAAAATGACCAAACAAACTCTCTAATTTATCTAAAACTTCAACTAAGGGTTTACACCAAATCCCAATCTACCTTGATTCAACTAGACCTACTAAGTTGTGAGTGTGTGAATGCTTAGTATAGGCTTATTAAGGGCTATCAGACCAAATCCTTCTCTTGAGTGATACTTCCCCTCCCTTCTAGAGGCGTGAACCCGTACTTGCATCCAACTTAGCACATTTGCAATAGTAGTTATCCATTCACATTAAATCCATTACATCATAAAACATTTGAATCGACAAAGCATTTTGCAATACATATTCTTCCATTACATTTCATCAACATAATTACTTCTTTAAAAGTAATAACATGTATTAATGCATATTCACATATTTCATTCACCTAGTAAACATATTAAAGTCATCATTTTCATTTATCCTCGTATTTACTCATGAAATTAAAATTAACTCAATAACAATAAGGCAGGGTGTAACACTCTTGTGGTCTTCCCAACCTTTGGGAGTTATCTCCTACATGGACTAGTGTGAGGCGAGATCAAGTGTTTAGGACCTTTCAAGTCCTTGATCATTTTCACCATTTTTGAGTCTTTTTTTTGTTCTTTCCTAGTGGTTCTTAAGTATTATGCATGTCCTAAGGGCCAAATGTAAGATTGTATTTACTCACTAGTCATGACACTAGCACTAGAGTCAAGACTACAATGCTAGGAAGGACTATAGTGCTTAGCTAAAACTATGGTGCTACAACAAGACTTTAGTACTAGACTAGGACTACAATAGCGGATTTGGATATTTATGCACTCATGCTATTGTCCTTCCTAGGTGCTAGTGTCCTCTTTGGGCTCTAGTGTCTTATTTTCATTATTTTATCATGAGTTGAACCTTTTGGTTGTTTCTTAGGGAATACTTTGTATACAAAAAAATTCCCTTTGGCCTACTAAATCTTCCCATGTTATCATTTTTTTACAAGATATAGACTCAATGATTTATGACACCTCTTTGTATTGGGAATCATGTCATTGTTTGAAGCGACCCATCATCATTCCAATTGGTGGATGGTTTGTACCTCCTAATAAGACAACCTATTTATGAAGGCATGTCCTTGCATCTAGGTGTTATTTAAGGTCTTTTTAAGTATATTAGATGCTAATTTTCCCACATCCTATTCCTTATTTCAAAAAATAGTGGGTGAGTCATCTAGCATAGGTGTTTTAACTCCTATTCACCCCACCATTTGAGTAGGTTTTTCTAGTCATTGAGTTGTAAGAGTGTCTTGGTGGGGATTTGAGGTTGATGATCCATCATCCTTCCCTTATGTGGTGTTGTGAGAGAATATGATCATATGTTAGTACCCAATCATCATTTGGGTGTTATGTTCCCCTCTCATAGGTTCTTTGTGGTGGTTTCATCCCATGATTGGTAAGCCTTTTGTTGGTTCCACCTTTATTAGATTAATGGTGAGGTTGTCTTTGTTGTTGTTTCCCTTGTGTAGTTATGGTTCACACAACACTTATGCACACATAGTTTTACAAGTGCAATATGCTATTGTCATGTCTTAGTGGTTGTGGTTGTTGTTTAAAAAAAAAAATTGTTTAGTCAACTATGTCCTATTTGTGTTGTTTTACATCACCTTTAATTATATGAACTCCAAATAATGTGTAAGTTAATTTTCTAAAAAATATAAGATAATTTTTTAAAATTTATTCAATTTACCATGTAGAAGTTTGAGGGATACAAAATTAGCCTTAATGATCACCTATGACCTCTACCCTATCTTAAATGTTGTTAATAGAACTTTTGACTTCTCATAGAAAAAAACATTATGATAAAGAGAAATATATTGAACACAAAAAATAGATCCTAAAATGATTTTTTTGGATTAGAGGTCATCATGTGTTTCTCTCCCTTTTGGCCTACATGAGAGCAAGAGAAAAAATAATATAAAAGATCTCCCTATCACATTAAGGTAGGGTTTCTCATCCATAAAGATGCCTAACATGTATAATAATTGGTGTTTCTTTGATGTTCTATATGTGTATGCCATCATTTTATTTTCATATTCATAAAATAACATATTGGATGATACATGTAATGTGAAAAAATACATGATTGGATGCACAAGTTTTGGAGTAACTTATTATGCATCACCTTAAATGATTTGGACTCCAAAATAATTAATATAAGAAGTTAATTTGCTAAAAAAATATAACATGAACTTATAAAAGTCATTCAATTTACCATATAAAAGTTTGAGGGATACAACATTAGCCTTAATAATGATCACATAGGGCCTCTACCCTATCTTAAAATATGTTAATACAAATTTTGAGTTCTCATTAAAAAAAATTTTTTATAGAAATGTGATATATTGATCACAAAAAATAGATCCTAAAATTATTTTTTTGGGATTAGAGGTCATCATGTGTTATTCTCCCTTATCATGTACATGACAACAAGATAATAAATATTATATAAGATCTCCCTATCACATTGAGTTAGGACTTCTCATCCATAAAGATACCTAACATGTATAATAATTATTGTTGCATTGGTGTTACAGTTGTGCGTGCCATCATGTTGTTTGCTTATTTATAAAAAAATATATTGTGTGATACATGTAAGGTGCATAAAATACATGATTGGATGCACAAGTTTTGGAATAACTTATTCTACCACACTTTTTATGATTTGGACTCCAAATAATGCACATAAGAAGTTAATTTGCTAAAAAGAATAACATAATTTTTTTTTAAGTCATTCAATTTATCATATAAAATTTTGAATACAAAATTAGCCTTAATGATCACCTAAGGCATCTTCCCTATTTTGAATTTTTATAGAGCTTTTGACTTCTCATAACAAAAAATTCTATTTATGACTGTGAAATTTATTGAACACAAAAAATAGAATCTAAAATGATTTTTTGGATTAGAGAACATCATATTTTGTTCTCCCTTGTTATGTACATGAGAGAAAGACAAAAAAATATTATATATCTCCCTATCACATTGAGGTAGGGCTTTTCATCAATAAAGATACCTAGCATGCATAATAATTGGTGTTGATTTGATATTATAGATGTGCAAGTCACCATATTATTTGCTTATTTATAAAACACCATATTGTGTGATACATGTAAGGTGGATAAAATGTATGATTGAATGCACAAGTTTTGAACTGACTTGTTTTACATTACCTTTAATGGTTTGGACTCCAAATAATTAATGTAAGAAGTTAAATTACTACTATATATATATATATATATATATATATATATATATACATATATACATATTGTGATAGGTCGAAATAGAGTGTTAGAAATCAAGCAACAAGTTAAAAGAGTGCAAATAAACAACTAAAACAACCTACACCTCAAGATTAGCCTAAGTTGGAAACAAAACAAGACAAAAGCAACAAACGGAATGCTATACCTTGTTTCGAGTCGATCCTTTGGTTGGCCCTTCGATCTTGGATGTGTATGCTCCTTGGATGGCAAGATGCAAGCTAGATGAGGATGTGAAGATGGATGCAAGTGGATGAAAACAAGAAAATGGCTAAGTGTTGGTTGAGAAACAAAACTGCAAGAGTTTGGCTAGCACAAATGATCTCCCCAAAATGGGAGAAAAGAGGGGGTATTTATAGATTTTTGGGAAATCCTAGGGGAAATGGACGGTTGAGATTGAGCCACCAAATATCAAGATGTAGGGCCAAGGTGAGTTGAGAACTCACAAGCCCTCACATCTTGACATGTGGCATGTGAGATAGCCCTAAAAGGTGAAGTGGACATGAGGTGGAGGGAAAATGACATGACATGGAGAGGGGTACAAAGTACCTTGGGATTGGACAAGATCTCCTCATAAAGGAGGTCCTTGTCTCCATGTGGGTGAGAGGACATGTGAGGAATTAAAAATTCCTCAAATATTCTCATGAAGGAATTTAAAATTCCTTAAATGCATTGGGGGATTAAAAAGTGAATTAAAAATTCACATGGGGAAGGGAGATGACTTGTCAAAAAAGAAAAGCATTTAGTAAGGTTGGCTAAGGACACATGTCATAAAGGACATGGGGAAGAGAAAAGGAATTTAATATTCCTTGGAAGGATAAAAGGAATTAAAAATTTAGGCAGGTGGAGAGATTAGAGGCCAACTTGCAAAAGTTGGAGGATGTGACACCTTAATCAAGGATTAGGCATGTGCACATCCATGAAGGGAATTAAATAAATGGCATGTGTGTTGTCATATATATATAATGTAATGTATATGTATACATATAATGTATATATATATGTATACATATATATACATATATACATTATATGTATATACATATATATATATATACATATATATATATACATATATACATATACATATATATATATATACATATATATACATATATAATTTGAATGTCATTCAATTTATGATATAAAAGTTTGAGGGATACAAAATTAACCTTAAAGATCACCTAGAGCATCTACTCTATCTTAAATTGTTGTTGGTAAAACTTTTGACTTCTCATAGAAAAAATATATATTTATGGTAATGTGAAATATATTGATCACAAAACATATCCTAAAATTATTTTTTGTGATTATAATCCATGTATTTTCCTCCCTTGTCCTCCCATACATGAGAGAGAAAGATAAAAACTAAAAGAACCCGTTACTAGTTTGAAATTTAGAGAGAGAATTTTTTTAAGATTATAAAATACACCCTTATCACATTGAGGTGGGGCTTCTTATCCATAAAGATAACCAACATGTAAAATAATTGGTGTTTCTTTGATGGTACATATGTGCATGGCATCATATGATTTGCTTATTTATAAAATAACATGTGTGTTTCATGTAAGGCATACAAAATACATGATTGGAAAGATGAGTTTTGGACTAACTTGTTTTGCATCACTTTTAATGATTTGGACTCCAAACAATGAATGCAAAAAATAATTTGTTAAAAAATCATAACACAAAATTTTGAGAGTCATTCAATTTACCATATAAAAGTTTGAGGATACAAAATTAGCCTTAAAGATCACCTAGGGCCTCTACCCTATCTTAAAATGTTGTTAATATAACTTTTGACTTCTCATAACAAAAAATCTATTCAAGACAATGTGAAATATAATGATCACAAAAAGTAGATCCTAAAATGATTTTTGTGGGATAGAGTCCATCACGTGTTGTTCTCCCTTATCTCTTATATGAGAAAAAGACAAAAAGTAAAACAACTCTTAGTAACTTAATATTTGCTTATTTATAAAATAACATATTATGTGTTTCATGTAAGGTGAACAAAATACATGATTGGAAACACAAGTTTTGGACTAACTTGTTTTGCATCACCTTTAATGATTTGAACTCCAAGCAATGTGTAAAAAATAATTTAAAAAAAAATCATAATACAAAATTTTGAGTCATTCAATTCACCATATAAAAGTTTGAGGATACAAAGTTAGCCTTAAACATCACCTAGGGCCTCTACCCTATCTTAAAATGTTGTTAATAGAAATTTTGACTTCTCATTACAAAAAATCTATTCAAGACAATGTGAAATATACTAATCACAAAAAGTAGATCCTAAAATGATTTTTGTGGGATAGAGTCCATCATGTGGTGTTCTCCCTTATCTCTTATATGAGAAAAAGACAAAAACTAAAACAACTCTTAGTAGTTTAATATTTCAAGGAGATGAATCTTTTTAAAGATTATAGTAAAAAATTATATTAATGACAAAGTGAAATACATTGATCACATAAAATTGATCCTAAAACAATTACATGAGAGCAAGAGAATAATGAAACGAACCCCTTACTAGTTTAATATTTGGAGAGGGAACTTTTTAAAGATTATAGCAAAAAATTATATTTATGGCAACGTGAAATACATTGATCTCAAGAAACATATAATCTAGAATGATTTTTTTGGATTAGAGGCCATCATGTGTCGGTCTCCCTTTTTCAATACGAGATAGTAGGACAAAAAACTAAAAGAAAACTCCTTATTAGTTTGATATTTGGAGATGATTTTTTTGCATTAGAGGGCATCATGTGTCGGTCTCCCTTTTTCAGTACATGAAAGAACGACAAAAAACGAAAAGAACTCCTTATTAGTTTGATATTTGGAGATGTTTTTGAAGATTCTAGATGATCTCCCCATCACATTCACAAAAAGGTTTTTTGTCCATAAAGATACAAAAAATGTATAATAATTGATGTTGTTTTGATATTACAAATGTGCATATCGTCATATTATTCACACACACACACACACACACACACACATCAAAACCAACATATTGTGTGATGACACATAAGATGCCCAAAGTATATGATTAGATGCACATACTTTTGACTAACTTGTCTTGCATCACCTTCAATGATTTAGACCCCAAATAATGAACATAAAACCATAATTTTCAAAAAACATAATATAAAATTTCAAAAAATTGTTTAACTCATCGTATCATAATTTACGAAATACAAAATTAACCCTAATAATCACTTCAATCATAAACCCAAAATTTATATTTATGACAATGTGAAAAATTAGAGGCCACCATTTAGCCAAAAGAAAGTCTTTTTGTTTGATATGTGGTGATAAGCATTTGATCCATAAAGATGCCTAAGAATGTACGACTCAATTGGCTTTTCTTTCTTTCCTTAAGTGGTCAATGTGTAATGTTGAATTGGAGTAGGACACGAAGCAGTGAAAATCTCCTCCTCCCACCACAAGGACATGTGGGGTCTAGGGCCCGTTGGAAAAAGAAGGGTAAAACGTAATATGTGGGACCAGCAAACGACAGAATAACAACGTCACGGGGAAGAAACGTGCTTCGCACAGCGTACAACAGTAGAAAGAGTGTGAAAAGGGTTTGTCATATTTACGGCTAGAAATTTGCCTTTTCGCCACTTGCCACAATTTCCAACGGGTGGACCTCCTGACCGACCAATTTGAATTGACTACTAAGTTCCCTTCCGTCTTAAGTCTTCTTCCGCCCCCCATACCCATGTTTGTATTCCATGTATCATTTTCGTTTCAGGTCATCTCACAATATTTTTCTTTGACTTATTTGATGTTTTATTTGCAGTCAAAAATAATTATTTAGGACATATCTAAGTCTCAGCCATGTTATTGTTTTCCTTATTAAGTTTGCAAGCTATAGTTTTCACTTAGTCTACACAAGTATGGCTTTCATTCATTTTGTCTTATCTAATTTCAAACTTATTATTTGTTTGTATTAGATTAAGTTGGGAAGGGGTCCCAATCCCTTACAAAATATGGAGTCACATAATTTAGTTGTGGTTATATTTTGATTTGATTTTATGTTGACTTCCATGTTAGGAATTTTTTAAAATTGTGCATCTAAAACATTTATAAAAGGATATTCCCTAAGTCATTTCAATCGTCAATCGTCTTGCGATGATGTCCATTATCACTTTAAATCATTCACGCATCTAGCATTGTTATGTTTGCATCAATCATTTTAACTACCATTCTCCTACTAAGTCACTTAATCCTTCGTTTGTTGCACTTTTTTATGTCTCAAGTTCTCATTATCATTGTACCATATCATTGTCAATGATTTACACATTTCTTGATGTCTCTTCAAACTTTTAAAAAAATCTTTGAATCGATCAATGAGGCTTGACTAAGTTGCAAGGTGGCAACTAGTCAACTTGCATTTCTAACATAGTAATCTTTAATGGTGTTTTTCAACATGACTAGGTTTTTCATTTATGAGGGCAACTATAAGCAAACATCTATTTTGAATATACTTTAAAGTTTTGAAGAATTCAAGGTTTAAGGTTGCACTTTTTAAGTCAAGATCATAGATGTGAGTTTCAAGGTTGTGCGTGTGTGTTTGATTTGGATTAATACATAGTTTACAATTTTATGAAGTATAGGTATCGTACTCAATTCATCTTAGATCTAGACTCAGATTTTAGGTACCATCCATCCATTGCATCAATTTTATCTCCTCTCCAACATCAATGTACATGCTTATGTTAATTATCTTCTTTTTTTTAATCTAATACTGGTAAACATTTTGAGGTTGAGATCTTATCTAATATAATCACTAAATTGATTGCTTGAAATTAATTGATTGGATCTTCATAAGTTGAAAATGTGTTATTTATTTATTTTTATTTTGGTAAATTGATTTGATCCTATGTCATCTAGTGTTTGGCCTTGTTGTGCCTTGCACACATGCCCCATTTTTCCTCTAACAAAATGTGGACCTCGTATTTATTTTTTCATTTATTTTTGTCATGTTACCCTAGTTCCTCTTGGTCCTACCCTTGGGCATGGAGAAGTGTGCTTCAATGTCAAAGTGATGGCTAAGTTTCATATGCTTCAAGTTCAAGTTGTTTGCAATTTTTTTGGGCTATTTTACCTTAGAGAATGATCAATCTTTTGGGTTTTGAATTTTCTCATTCCTACATAGCTTTTTCTTAATCCCTAACTCTTGCATCACTTAATCAATTACCTCTTTTGGAGTTAGATTTTTGGGCATGCTCTTAATATAAATTTCTTGGTAGCTTTGATCCATGATTCTTGATCCTTCTCATTTATATATCTTCTAGAATTAGAGATGCACTAATACCTTTAACATACTACTTTTGGAATATATTATAACATATTCCCAACTCCCAAACCTTAGCATCCTACACTATGTTTTCTTTCGAGTCTATAAGTTCAAACTTATCCTTACCTGCATACTTTGAGGTAAGAGTTATGAAGTATCCCCGATCCTTGACTTTTGATACATTTCTTTATACACCCTTTCAAGGTTAGAGATGTGATGGTATCCCCATTTTCCTAATTTTAGCATGGAGTATGAGGTCCTCTTGATCTCTAATCCCCAAGTCCTAATGTGTTTCCTTATATGTCCTTTCAAATCCAAAGATGAGGAGATACTTTTGTTTATTTTCATTAGGTATGAATTTGAAGTCCTCCCAGTCTTCAATCCCTAACGTCTTGTTCTAATACATCTTTCAAGATTGGAACATCAATCATCCTTCTTAAGGTTTCGCTTTGAGCATGAGATGTGGTGTATCCGCAACTCCCAAATTTTGTCACTTTCCATCGAGTTATATTTTGGACTCTCAAAGGCTACATTAAAAAGTTCTAAATTTTTTTGACTTCCCAATAGGTCGACAAGTTAATTTTGAAGGCTCTAAATTTCATCTAATGTCTAAATCCCTAATAAGACATATGTTGGAGGTTCTCCAATTCATAGAACCTCTGAAGTGCCAACAAAGTTCTAAAATATTCAAAATCACTACCAGAGCTATAACATTGGAGGTTAATCGGTTCATCTAATCTCTAAAATATTACCTAGAGTTTTAAATTTCTAGAATCATTGAAAAAAATCCAAAGCTCCTTAAATAGAACTCTGCAACTTGTCTAGAATTCTCCAATATTTGTGAAAAGATATATTTAATTAGATCTAATGGATATCCCTTAGATTTTGTAGGATTTTGAGTGGGAAAATATGATTTCTATAACATGCAAACACACCATTAATGTGATAGGTGTGAAAGTCATTTTGAATAGAACCAAGATACAGTTATTGCTACATTCAACCTCTACAAGTACCCTAGGGTTTTCCTACCTACAATATTTATTTCCACATCCCAAAATATGAATCTCACACTACTCATGCCAAAAACAAAAAAGAATATCATGCCTCCATTAAAGTGATGGATCCAGTTTCATCTACTAGGACATTATCACCACTCTAGACCTAAATACATATTTTTTTTATGGGATTGTTCCATGCCTTACATGTTGTCTTGCCAAATCCATCTACAATTATTAGTATTTTCCTTATTTGTGCTTTTCATTTTGAGATCAATTTAAGCCATCAAATCATATTGAGGATATTTTCTTCCTCTATAAGGGCAAAACAATTCTCTTTATAAAGGGTTGGATGCTTTCTCTAAGCTTCAACTAGAAATTCCATTCTAAACTATAGATCTAGAATTTGTTAGGAACTATCTAAACACCATGATAATGTAACTTATGTATTTTATTCTATGTTTTCCAATCAATTGGTTGGGATTTTTTTAGTTTAAGAGAAATCCATACAACCAAATACATTGTGTTTCATTTTATGCTTTCGATCTACATTTATTCAAATTATTTGTTGTGAAATTTTGTATATGATGAGTATTTTATGAATCTCATGTTCATGCCATTAGCTACTTGTTGACTATAAGTTATCTTGTGTGGTTAGTATGAGCACCTTTTCCTTTCATTTTGTGAAGTATTATGTTAAGTTGCATTATGGGTAAGTGCACCAAGTTGTGACACAAAATGGCTCTTAAGATATGTCACTTTCTTCTTCTTTTTTTCCTGAAATCAACAAAGTCTGATGTTCACAAGAAAATGAAGATAGTTACGCTCAAAATTTGAAAATGCAACAAGAACAAGAGTTCTAGTGCTCTGAATCTACTTTCTAAGCTACTTTTTTTTTTGAAAATAATGAAGATTAAGGGTTTCAAAAAGGGGGGTCACTAAACGTGGTCTTGTTTTTCTCAAAAAAATAGCATAGTGTCTGTTGTGACAGTCCCCCTTTTTCATTAACGTTTTTTAGAATTTCAAAAAATCTAAATGGTGAGAAATTAGCTAACACCATGTAGTTTATCCTAGTTCTTTTGGTTAATTTTTTAATGAACATATAATATTTTACAAATTTTTGAAGTGGGCACATCCTGAAAAGCTAAAATTTGAGTGTTCTCCCCCCTAAATTTTTTGAAAACTAATCAAAAATATTTTTTTTTCATTGTGTAGAATGGAGTCTAGTTCATAAAAATGTAATTTGTTTCAAAATTCTACGAACAAGTGAAAATCTATACTAAAACTAGCACATGTTGGTTTTTGACAAAAAATAGAGGCACTAGTAAGAGAATTTATGGATGAAAATCTTAACATAATCAAAATGTTAAAAAAATTATATTGTTATATAGGTAAGAGAGAGCCTAACGTCATCACAATTTTTTATAGACTTGTATTGAAATATGTTCAAACCTGATGGTTAGCACGGCTAAAAATGTGAAAAAAATTTACCCTTTCAAAAAATCACATCCTTGGCATGAAATGGATGCTCAAGGAAAAATACACCCCTTTGGGTTGGTATTTCCCAATGTAGCCAATTTGGTGAGTGCAAAATGTTGCATTACATTTTACTAGCACCAAATTTATTATATTAACAAAAAATCCAACTTCTCTTTCTATTTGTCTCTCTCTACCCTGCTTTGATAAGTCTTAAAGTTTACGATTTATGATCGATGATGGATAGTCAAGGTTTTACCTTTCACTCCCTCTATGCCTCCTTTCCTCTTAACCAATACTTACCCTATTCTCTCTCAACCCTCTCTAGGTCTATCCACCCTCTCTACCATTCCTTTCCTCCTTAACCCCATCTCCATCCTTGCCTCCCTACCTCTCTCTTCTTCTATCTCCCTTTGTTACTATTTCTCACCCATCTCTCTCCTTTCTCTTGATCTCTACCTCTATCTCCCATATTTTTCTTCTCTCTCCCTCCCCTCTCTAGGTCATCACCTCTTTATCTCCTCCTCCCTATGTTTCTCACTCCCTCCATGTGTACCTCTCCATCCATCCCTTGTTACTCCTCTACTAATACTTCCCTTTCACTCTCCCTCTCTTCTCTCTCTCCCCTCTCTAGGTCTCTCCCACTCTCTCTCCCTATCTCCCTCTCTATGTTGCCTTCCCTCCTTACTCCCATCTATATCCTTTCCTCCCTACCTCTCCCTTCTTCTCTCTCCCTCTATTATTGTGTATTTCCCATCTATCTCCTTTCTCTCGATCACTACCTCTTCCTCCCACCCTCTCTCTCTCCCCATCTCCACAACTCTCCCTCCTTCCCTCTTTACCTCTCTACCTCTCCCTCCTTGTCTCATTACCCACCCCTCTCCCACCCTTTCTACCTTTCCTTCCATCCTTAGGGTTTAAGGGTTGAGGGTTGAGGGATTAGGGTTTAAGGTATAAGGTTGATGGATTAGGGTTAAGAGTTTAATGTGTTGCAGTCTAAACAATTTCCGTTGCACCAAAATATTGGCATATTAATGCCCAATACAACCTCTAGAGTTAATGAATCCATGGGAGGTAGTTAAGCCATGTCACAAAACCAAGAATTGTGTTGCACAACATAAGGAGACCAAGGGTGCACACCTTGCAACAATCCCCCTAGTGCAAGAAAGGGGTTCAAACTTGTGACCCAAGCTCTAATACCAATTGTTGCACAAATGGTTGTCATTGCACCAAAAGATCGACCTATTAATGTTCGATTCAACTACTAGAGTTAATGAATCCATGGGACTTGGTTAAGACATTTCATGAACCCAAGAATTGTGTTGCACATAACAAGAACTAAGATGCACACATTGCAACATAATATATAGGGTAGAGGGTTGAGGGTTGAGGTATTAGGGTTTAAGGGTTGGGGGATTAGGGTTTATGGTATAGGGTTTAGGGATTAGGGTTGGGGGTTTAATGTATAGGGTAGAGGTTAGAGAGTTTAGGGTTGAGGATTTAAGGGTTTAGGGTTTAAGAGTTAAGGCTTGAGGGTTGAGGGTTTAATGGTTGAGGGTTGAGGGATTAGGGTTTAAGGGTTGAGGGTTGAGGGATTAGTGTTTATAGGGTTGAGAGATTAGGGTTGAGGGTTTAATGTATAGGTTTGAGGGTTGAGGGTTGAGGGATTAAGGGTTGATGGTTTAAGGGTTGAGGTTTTATGGTTGAGGGATGAGGGTTTAAGAGTTGAGGGTTGAGGGATTAGGGTTTAAGGGTTGAGGGCTTAAGGGTAGAGGGTTGAGGGATTAGTGTCTAAGGTATAGGGTTGAGGGATTAGAGTTGAGGGTTGAGGGTTGAGGGTTGAGGGTTGAGGGTTGAGGGTTTAAGGGTAGAGGGTTGAGGGTTTAAAGGTAGAGGGTTGGTGGTTGAGGTTTTAAGGGTTGAGAGTTTAGGGTTTAAGGGTTGAGGCTTGAGGGTTTAGGGTTTAGGGTTTAGGGTTGAGGGATTAGGGTTGAGGGTTTAATGTATAGGGTAGAGGGTTGAAGTTTAAGGGTTTAAGGGTTTAAGGTTTAAGTGTTGAGGCTTTAGGGATGAGGGTTTAGGGTATAGGGTTGAGGCATTAAGGGTTGAGGCTTTAAGGGTTGAGGGTTAAGGGTTTAAGGGTTGCGGGTTGAGGGTTGAGATTTTAAGGGTTGAGGGTTAAGGGATTAAGGGTTGAGGGTTTAAGGGTTGAGGGTTGAGGGATGAAGGTTTAAGGGTTGAGGGTTAAGAATTAGGGTTTAAGGGTTGGGTTTAAGGATTTAGGGTTGAAGGTTGAGGGTTATAGGGTTGATGGATTAAGGTTTAAGGGTTAAGGGTTAAATGTTGAGGGTTTAACGATTGAGGGTTGAGGGTTTAATGGTTTAGGGTTTAAGGGTTGAGGGTTGAGGGTTTAAGAATTGAGGGATTAGGGTTTAAGGTTTGAGGGTCGAGGTTTGAGGGATTAGGGTTTACGAGTTGAGGTTTTAAGGGTTTAGGGTTGAAGGTTGAGGGTTATAGGGTTCATAGATTAGGGTTTAAGGGTTGAGGATTTAAGGGTTGAGGGTTGAAGGTTGAAGGTTGAGGGTTTAATGGTTGAAGGTTGATGGTTTAAGGGTTTAGGGTTTAAGGGTGGAGGCTTGAGGGTTGAGGGATTGGGTTTTAAGGGTTGAGGGTTGAGGGTTAATGGTTGAGCGTTTAAGGGTTGAGGGTTTAAGCATTAAGGATTGAGGGATCATGGTTTAAGGTATAGGGTTGAGGGATTAGTGTTGAGGGTTTAATCCTTCTTTGCCTCTCCATACCTCCTTAGCCATCTCTACATATCTCACTCCTTGTCTCATTACTACTCATCTAGGTCTCGCCCACTCTTCTCTTATCCTTTTTATTATCAGTATAGCTCATTAAAGCTCTCCCTCCATCCCTTGCTACTCCACTAGGTCTCTCCCACTCTTATCTCTCCCCTCTTTAGGTCTCTATGAAGGGTCAAGGCTTTCACAATTACAAATTCTTTATATAGAACATTTGAAACTCACCAAATTGCAAGGCCTCCAAACATGACATTTGGAACTCACCAAATTATAAATATGTTTTGCATCTTATTTGGAATTTTCCAAATTTGGTGAGTGCCAAATCTCTTGCACCAAAAATGGTAAAAAGGGGAGTTGACTCATGATACAGACCCACAATTCTCTACATTTGTCTGGTTTTGCACTTTCTTCGACAAGAAAACGCCTTTTTATGCAGTTGACTTGTTGTAGTACTATATTATGCTTTCTCCATCACCTTTTGAGCACCAATTTTCTTGTTGGACAACATAGAAGAATATAATTTGAAGTTTTTACATCATATTTGATTATCTCAAGTAATATATTCATTTTTTGTAGAATTGAAATGCTTATATTGAGTTTTTTTGTTTAATTTTGATAATATAGACCATTCATTTCATAATTTTATTAATCATAATAGTTTTACATAGAATTCAACATTGAATAAGATGAAAGTTGCATAATAATGTAAAAAAATTAGTATTTTTAAGATTTTTTTTTTAAAAAATGACATAATTTAGATGAATTCACGTAAACTTATATAGATGATTTCAACTTAACAAAAACATGCTTATGTATTCCACTTGTATTTCTTACAGTAGTCCATTTCCATCATGGTTAGTGGATTTCACTCTTTTTCATTGTAGCTAGATTGATTTTGTGTAAAGGATCTAGTGATATACCATTAATTTTTGTGGGTTTTTTTTGAAGTTTATAATAGTGTATATTTGATCGATTTGTATGGGTTTTTTACTTGGTTACAAAGAACTCCCAAGATATTCCTTGTATGCTTGTTCATGTACCATGGTTGACTCTTGTGCTTCATGATGGCATGTGAAGGATTTGAGTCTTATGTGTTTTGTATGAGATTTGTGTAGATAATTTACACAAAACCATTATGGAGTGTTTGGTTTTCTTGTGCATTAGAACTAGTTAGTATAATTTTACCTTGTTCAACCTAATTTTTGTGATTTTCTCATTATGTTCTCTACTATTTGTTTAATTTCCTTTTAATTATGAACTATTAGTGCAATTTGGTTAAACCCTTTAGGGAAAGTTTCCAAGAGTTGTAGGAGAATAGATAGCTTAAAATAATTTATGTTTAATGTATCTCTAGGGTTATAAACCAAGTGATAAAAGATCAAGTGATATTAGAGCTCCAAGTTTTTGGTTGTCATATTCAATGAGTGTACAAATGATTGGATATAATCTACCCCTTGTTCCATTTAATAAGACTTTGGAAATGGATGCAATATTCAGCTTGCTCCATTAGCAACATATTTTCCTTTGCTTCTCACATAGATCAATCACTTTTCATTTGATTTTTAGCAATTGATCGAAAAAAAATTTGATTCACTCTACATTGGCTAGAATAAAGGTGGATTTGGAAATCTCAAAAGGATTAGGAACACTATATTTATCCTAGAAAACCTCTTAAGAGAGAAAATACAAACTATGTCAATGGAAAAAATAGACTGTGGCAGTTGCAATTTCCTACTACCTATATTATGTAGCAAATTGTCATATTCAATGACTGTACAAATGATTGGTTATAATCTATCCCTTGTTCCATTCAATGAGACCTTGGTTATGGATGTGATATTCCCCTTCATCTATTAGCTGCCTATTTTCTTTTGCTTCTCACATAGATCAATTGCTTTTCAGTTGCAATTTCCTACTACTTATATTATGTAGAAAATTGCCATATTCAATGAGTGTACAAATTATTGTATACAATCTTCCCCTTGTTCCATTCAATAAGACCTTGACTATGGATGTAATCCGCCCATTGCTTCATTAGTTGCATATTTGTGTTTGTTGTTGTGCTCCTTTCCTTTGCGTCTCATGTCTTTAAAATACTACATACAATTGTTATGCTTAATTCTAAAAGAAGAATCTAAACAACATTAAATTGTTCCCTCTTCCATTAATTTGAGAAGGCACAATATGAAAATTTTCCTCCCATTGCATTTTTACGAACCGGTGGAACTTCCAATTTATAGATTCCTATGTGTTTCTCATAGGACCAAGAAGAAATTCCATCAACTCAAGAAGTTGAAACAGTGATTGTTTAGTTCAGATTCCAAATTTTGGCATGTGTATTATTTGAGGATGCAACTAAAAATGTGGTACAGTTCCTTACAAACCTGAGATTACAACTAGGTAGTGGACTAGGGGTATAAGAGCTATGGGTAGAGGAGAGGATGTTGGTGGAATCTATTTCAAAAGAATAGAAGAATATGTAATGAGTGCTTCCTATACCATGGCTAAGACAAATTAGATAGACATCTTCATGCAAGTATTGATTGAGATTTTTAGAGTTCTTAATTACGAAGAAGAAGAAGAAGTTACCTTAAATTTCATTAATTATTCTACTTATTACTATTCAATATACATATGAAATTTTTATCCCATTGAAATAATTTTGTAGAAAAGATCATTTTGACTTTCATAAATGTATTTCTTTTGAAAGAGTATTATTGGTGCCCTTGGTGAAAGAGTATTATTACTGCCCTTTGGTGAAAGAGTATCATTGTTGCTCTCTACATTTAGGTGTGTTTGAGAAGTTAGAGAAGGTTTGTTTTCTGCCCTTACTAACTCAATAGTTGTCATCTTTGATAGCATCATGCATTTCCATCTAGGGTTATCCTTACATGGATTCTTCTCTTAAGAGTCCACTTTAATGATCTTTGTCCTCTTAAAGGCTCTTCATGATTTCTAATACATAGAAATTTAGGATATCCTCTTTAAAGAAGATTGTGGCTGTCCTATTTCATTTTAGGATGCTCTAAAATTTCCTCATTGGTCCTATGCATGTTCATTTTCATATGCATGGCTCTTTACCTAAGACTGTCATAGGTCTGCCTCTACCATCTTCTTGGTCAATAATGCCTTCATTTCCATTCTTCATGGTGGTTGTCCTCAACATTATGTTCATTGTCCTTTGTAACCTTCTCTAAGTTTATTGCATTGTTTGAAACCTCCTTCATTACATAGTTGTTGTTGTTTGTCTCCTATTCTCATTATGACCATGTGGCTGGTTTCTTGATTACATAACCTTCATATTGATATTGTTTTCCTTTCTTGGATTGAAAGTGATTGTCCTTTTACTACTGCTCTCTCAAACTTGTTGTTGTCCCTTCTTGTAAAGGCTGCCCCTTAGAAAATATTACAGTCATAAGGCTATATAATCTTCCCTCTCAAACTTGTTGTTGTCCCTCTCTTGTTGTGAATAACTTATTAAATGCTTCCCTTTCATTGTTATGTATAAATTTTCTACTTCTTGCTACTTCTTTGCATGATTTTGATGAAACCCCATGAACTAAAAGGATATACCCTTGGTGAAAGGTTATTATTGCTACCCTTGGTGAAAGAGTATTATTGATGCCCTCTATATTTAGGTTTGTTTGAGAAGGAAGACAATAATATTCACGAATTAAAGTGATTGTCATATTTTCCATGTTTGTCATGTGAAAGAGTATTATTGGTGCCCTCTAAATTTAAAGTTTTGTGCTTGTCACCTTCTCACATAGATCAATTGAAATAATTTTGATTTGATTTTGATATTTTTTAATTAGTGAGCATTACTTACTTTTGTTCTTTTTGTGTTTGTGAACATGTAGAATTGACCATTATTCCAAGGAAACATGCAAAGCCTCTAACACCATATGAATATTAAGCCAAATATGCAAGAAAAAGTGAAAGTATGAGGCAATCTCATGAATAAAAGAAATTGCATCCCATAGAAGAAGAAATTCCTGTGTAATCTAAGAGAGATGCCGAATTGGCATCACAAAGGGAACTGATACAAAAACTCTGTGTAAGGAAACAAATGAATTCCAAAATTGGGAGCACATCATCAACCATAAGTGAAGTTTAAGGCACACCGTCTACAATATGTCATGTTCAAAGTACATCAAAAATCACATCTCCAGTTGAAGACACACCATCTACAACATGTGGTTTTGAAAGTACATTAGCAAACACATCTATGCTTGAAGAAACTCTACATACCACATCTCTAGTTGGAGGTACAACAATGTTTACATGTCAATTTCAAGGTATATCATCGATTTTATCTTTAATTGAAGGTACACCATCTATCCTCAATGTTGACATTCCTAATGTTGATGCAATTTTAACTTTGAGAACTCCTAAAATTTTGCATAGAAAACCTAAATATTTGATTGATATTGATGCCAATTTTTTGAAACCAATGGTTGATAAGATTCTAGAATGTATATTTCAAGATATGCGAGGAGGATATGGAGATTATTTTTTGAGAAGCTAAATGAGGCTGGAAGATGTCAACTATTTGTTGAAATGATTAGGAAACTCAATTTTAGGCCCACCATGAAGATTCTTGGGCTAAGAACATTGGATGACTCGAGTGAGAAATTCATTGTAAAGAATCTAATGAGTGTGCATATGAGAGTGTGGGTTCTACCTCACACATGAAAGATAGTTCAATGCCACACGACGTGTAATGAAATCAACATTGGTAAGCAATCAAACCAAGAATAAGATGATCCTTTCAAAGACGAGTAAAACTTTGAAAATAAGTAGATCATCTCTAATGAGAGCCAAAAGAAGGTGTGAAAGAGTGGAGGATCCAAATAACAATGAGTCATAGGCATTCTCGGGAAGACTACCATGGAAAGATAAATAAATTGTTCAGGCTTTGAGATCTCTAATACAAGAATTTTGGAAGAATAACACAAGGGTATCTCCCAATTAAAGAGATGTTGTAAGATGGAGAATTGGTAGTCAAATCCATGAGCCACATCCAAAACATTTTTTGGATATGACTCAAACCAAATTTTTTTCTAAATTTGTAAAGATGTATCCTAAAGTTAAAATTTGTCAAAGCATTTTTATGTCAAAATAAATCACACATGCACTACTTGTTGTTGTAGAGTACATATTGATTTTTCTAACCATTATGATATTTATCAATGTATATATGTAGATATGCATACTAACATTTTTTCGTAGGAATGTAACATAAGGCCTCCACCTAGATCTTCAAGGGATTTTTTATCTACCATTTTATGTGAAAGAGTGGAAGGTCAATTTTTTTATAGGAAATCATGTCTAGATGGAACATGTGTTCATTGTGCTAGCTTGCAATATTTTCCAAGTTTCCAACACATGGATAGTACACATGTAGTTGGAAACAAAATTATGGAATTTGGAAAATGCAAGATAGTGACCTACAATCTAAAAGATGGGAAAGAAGCAAAAAAGTGTGAATTGGTCAGTGATAAGATTCCAGTGTATCAGTTTATGGGAATTTTTTGTGATCATGTGGTTTGTGAGTATGCAAGGGATACACATAGAGCTCAATGATTGGAATCATAGTTCAAATTATGCAAGGACATGTTTCCACTTCATAGCATTGTTGTTGTCAAATTTTCAAAAAAGACACTATAGCCACAAAATGAGGTGCAATCACAATACTACAACTCCACACAAGTTGCTATATTTGTGCACATAGCATTAATTCATCCAGGTGATAATATAGAGGATAACAAGAAGGTATTGAGGGAGTATCATTTTTTTTGGTGTTTTTTCGAGCACACCCTTGGAATTCTCTAACGGGTAGCTAGCCCCTATAATCGAGAATCCTCAAGGTGAGTGGCCAACGCAACGAGTAAAGAATTTTGATGTCTTTACTCCTACACTTTAGGCTCTATGGGACCTAGGAGGGTGTTCTTCATTGTGTCCAAATGAGGTATGTCTAGAAGGAACACATTTATACACAAATTAATTCCTATTTACTGCAAATAGACGCGATTCACTAAAGATTTGGCAGACCTTTGAGTAAATGACCATCTATTTTCCAGGAATGAAGAGATACTTCAAACGCATAGTTCATACTAGAAATTTTTTTAATGAATTTTATTATCCTTTCAAATCCATAGTCAGGCGGATCACCAGTTCATTTAATTGTAAGAGTTCTCAACAATTAGACTAGTGCTTCATCAATTGGGTATATGGGGTCAAATATGCAATAACCAGTAATACAAAAGCTATTTAATTTAGAAAATAGTGGACTATTTTCATAATGCTTTGTAGACTAAAAACTCACAATATCTAAAATGTAACTTCTTATCAGATCCTATGCAAATTCTTACAAATTTGTGACCCTCTTCAAGCATTTAATTAACTCTTTGAGTCAAAGCAAGAATAAGGACACACATTCAATTGAACATTTGAAGATAAACGAGAATACCCTTGATACTTTCATTTATAACTTGCAAAAATTTACAAGAGGAGAGTATGTGTTTCAAAAATAAGATTTTTTTCAATATCTATAACTTATGTAAAATTAATTTAAGACTATTACATATAGGACTTATACCCAAGATAATTTTATTGTTCTATTCATTAAGCTTTCTATAGTACTTTCTTCCTGGACCTAGCTTCTACCTAGACTATTTACTAGACTCAATATTCGAAACCCCCCCCATTTGCAATGAGCCATGAAATCCTTTTTATAGCACAAGGGAGCAACAAGCATCTAGCTCAAATGCAATTATATTTCATAAATTTTTTAAAATTAATTTCATCTTCATTAGGGTCACTTCTTGGGCCATTATATTTAATCATTCCTCACCCAGGAAAGAAAAAGATAAAATTAGCACCATGCAATTGGTTGGAGAAGAGCAATCTGACCCTCCAAAAAGCGTTGCTATCAAGATTAGAATGTTTACACCAAAACTGGGGAAGTCACCATCAGTACCAATAGTGCAAATTAATGAACCAACCATAGAAGAGTCGAGTCAACACAAAAGTCCAAAAAACCAAGCACCATTTCATAGTGGAAGGCGAGTGATACCCAGCCTTGTCAGTGGCTGAGTAAGCACACTTGCCTCGTCTCTTGACTAAAATTGGAGTAGCTATTACCACCTATTCATCAGAATCACCATAGGGCACTAGCAAAATGGGACAATGGCCAAAGTTAGGGCCTGTTCCTCCATCACTTGAAGAACTATCAAGAACTTCAATGGGAACACTGTGCTTCCCAAAACACACCTTAGGACCCTCACTATAATTTTTCAATCCCTCCATAGGCTCAACAAGCTTTTTCCCTCTAAACTTGACCAATTCTTCTGAAATGGTCCTATTCCTCAAATTATAAGTACTTTGGATAATAATTTTCTCACCCTTCTTACGAACACTTCTCTTACCCTTCAGAACAGTTGGAATTTTTCTTGAACCAGGTTTAGCATCAGGCACATAAACAAGAGGTTCTTGCATACTTAACCTCCTAGACCTTCTAATTGGTGTAACTGGAATACTTGGTTCACCCATCTTACCTAGAATAAAACACTGACCCATAGCCAACCTTGCAGAGGATACACCAGCTTAAACCCTCAAAATCCCCTCTTATAGAAATGAAAACTCCAACCAGCCCCACATAAAATGATACAAAGCACAATTGAGATATAGAAACAATACTACCCTAGGAAACTAGAAATGGATAACTAGACTACATGCATGCAAACTTATAGACCCAGGGATACTACATCACCACCTTTGTGATGATTCACTCAACACTCAAATGTCACTCCTCCAGTACCCACAAAAATTATTTTAGCACCTTGATAAATGTAGATGATGAGATGAACTATAGGAGATCCTCATTAAATAGAAGAATTAGAGTGTATGGAATTTAATGACCACCCTGGCTCGCTTGAGCGAGCAAAAAATCAATCACTCTATGTTGAATCCTAGCCGTCGATCATTTTGGAGTTAAAACTTGATCAATGAGGCCCATTAAGGATCACCACTTACCTTTTGGTCCGTACTTGGAAACAATGATGCGATGCTTTTAAAGTTGCCACATAACCATCCACATCTAGGCAATATTGTTTGCAACTTTCCCATTGTCTCAAAAGTTCCCCTACATTTCCTTCCATCTTTAGTGACAAGCAAAAAACTAATATCTGAAGGGAATATTCTCGGAGAAAACCCCATCGTTGGTCACCGTAGATGATTAGACCTTCTTGAGCATTTCAGCGATGAAGATCTTCCAACAATGTCTCCAAATAACCTGAGCCATTGCTCATCGCATAAATGAATTTGAAGTTAGACACATCTTCGGCGATGCGCGAAGGTAGAAATGAAATGTAAACCCAACATGTGGCCACCATACTATTCAATCTCTCCTTCCATTGCTCGTCATCGAAATTAGAAGAAGTCGTAAAAACATTTCGACGATGGGAAATACAAAACACCACCACACTCATCGCTCATCGCTAAAGTGGAACTGAGGATTTTAAGAACCTTGGCAATAAGTGATGCAAAAGGAGAACCTAGTCGTGGCTTGTCACAGAAAGAAACCTGTCGGTTGAAAGAGCTTCAATGATGGACGATTGCTTGATTGGACATATATTTCCCATGTGCAAAAAGATGTTTTTAAAATGGGGTCGCGGACTAGGTCGATGAAACTCAACCATTAGAATGAAGCTTGAACATAATCCTTGTAAAATATTTGGCCAAACTTTGGGATGATTTAAAACTATGATAAAGCTCTAAAAAACCGGTGAACCTAATCAGAAGGGGTCAGTGAAAACATGCACACAATGACTTAGATGGTGACTTAAGTGACTAGAAACTGGATGCAACAGGTCAACATAGAATTAAAATTCCGAAGGGTTAATAATAAGAGACTACAAAATGAGGGTTTCTGGACCAAAGCCCTAATCCATCCATGGATGCATAAGCTTACAATTGTGACCCAAACAAGACTTTCTCACGACTTCACAAAATGTTTTTGAAACTTTATTAGTGGCTCATGCTCGGGGACGCATACCCCTAATGGGTATGGCAAGAATCCAAATCTCAGGTTGAAGCAGACCAACAAAGAGGCACAAAGACCAGTCTTGCCTTCCTGGACAAGGAAAAAAAACACCATAGGAAAGAAGCACACCAAACCTATTTACAATATTCACAAAGTTATACAATATAGTGTACCTTCTGCTTGGAAACCTCTTTCATTCAATTGGCTTCATTCCTTAAATTGGAGGCCCATGGCCCCCAAAATCCCAAGACCAACTCTTTCCTTTGTTAAAGACTTTGTCATGTGCTACTTGTAATGGATCAACATGTGTATTAAGCATTTTTGAACAATCAACATCATTATTATTGACACCATCAATCCCACATATTGTAAAACCGACTTGTTCACTAACCTATTCTACCATTGGCTTATCCAGTTGAACTAGAAAAATAAAATATTCATATTCCACTTGATCATGAAATTTGACATCACATTCAGTTTGCATATCAAAATGGAATCCTTCATAGACACCTTGCTACATGTTAGGCCAACAAATTCTTGAAGTATCAGAAAGAAAGGATACATATTCATGAACATCTACATTCTGTGTAACATGAGTGTTATCCTCATTGGATGAAAACAAATCCATAATGATGCCAAGAAGATGGGGAGCATCAACAAAAAAATAAACTACACATTCATACTGATTAACATGATACCCCATTTTATCTACATTATTTGGGTGCCATACACATGAACCAAATTGTCTTTCATTATTAATAGGCAGTAGAATTGATACATGATCCATAGGTGTATTATGATGCATAATTTGGTTATTCAATACTACACCTCCCTTTTCATCATTATATGCATCATCCTTTACTTGTGTGACTAAACTTTCTAGCTCTGCTTCACACAAACATCCATGGGTGGTGGGGATATCAACATGTCTATTGGCACTTTCACAACATTCAATATTGAATTCAAAACCCGCTCCTTGGATATTAACATTCTTGTTTTCATATTCTTCATCATTCCCTCCAATAGCACACTTCATTGAAGACAAACCCAAACCTCTTTTCCAATACTCTTTATATACAATTTGTTCATCCATTGATGAACAATTGATATTACAAATATTTGAACCCTTGTATCCCTCATATGACTGCAACACTTATGAATCATCATCACAAGGGCAACTACGTCCTTGGGAGAGAGATTCAAAAACTTTAATATCTTCATGATCCCTAATCTCATCTTCAACATTAGTACCAAATGTAAAAGATTCATAAGAATCGCCATCAAAGAAATTGTCAGTGTACTGCTCTGCTTGCTTATAGCTATGTCTTGACCATACATCAAATGTATCATCAAAATTCTCAAAAAGTTGATTATCTCTACACCAATAAATCTCCTTACTTTTATTAAATGGTGGGGATGGGAGCTCATCAAATAAAGGATTATCCATTATCTTCATTGTTGTCATGGAAGCTCCTGCCTTCACAACATGATTATATAAATCTTGCAACTCATCATTATAAACAAAATTATTGTAGTCAGTTGAAGAGCATATAAAATCACTCTCGGCCTCTTCACTTTTAGTCTGTAGTATTGCTTCACATTCTAGGAACTCTTCACATGAAACAAATTGTTCCGTCTCAAGAAAACACATATTCTCAATGTTATCAACATATCTCCTTGAAGGAAAAGACTCAATATCCACTTCATAAGGATAATCATACTCAATATAAGAATGATATGACTCAATTCCATCATAGCTACCATAGCATGAAAACACACCAATACTAAGACTGCACTCAAGTTCCTCAAGCTAAAGGTCAGAACCTTCATTTTTGATGCCTTGCTCATTGGTTAGTGACAAAGCATCACCAACATCAGCACCACTGTTATTGATTGAATCATGGGACAAGGTAATGCCTTGTACCTCTTCCAGTCCTTCACCATCTAAGACATCCCAAGGACACAAATCGGGCACATCCCTTCTATTGTCATTTTTTTTATCCTCATCTTCATCACTACTATAGTGATCTATAGATATGGCATTTGTAAATTGATTGCAATCATTATATTCTCCCAAAAAATAAGATGGATTTTTATGTTCTAACACACTCTTTCCACTTGTTTGTGTTGTTTTCTGACACTCCTCCATAAGGCAACCACCAATAACATTTGGAAGCAATACACATTGTGTATAACCATTCTTAGCTTTCTCTACAATATTTATCCAATCAATTACTTGGCTCAAATTGTGAGGCTTCAATTCTTTTGGTAAAGTACTTAATCCTGATTGATATATTTCACAAAACAAATCAATACATATTGAATTTTCTAGTTTGGCACTTTTAGGTACTTCCAACAGAATTTCCAAAAATTTGGAGAATAGATCATAAGGTGATTCCTCCTGATACCTTTTCATTTAATACAATCTCTTAACTAAAGACACCAGATCAACTTTGCTTTGATCCTGTGAACATTTCACTTGGGGCTTATCATGATCTTCATATTGTAATGATGGAGAAATTGGAATAGTAGAAGCCTTTTCATCTTGACATAGATCTCTACTGATTGATCCACTAGTTCTATTTGCATAAAACATACTAGGATGGCCTACATTGGTGGCTGAATATCTCTTCATCATTGAGTATTTCAAATTGTTTTCAATATCTATAGGAATTTAATATGCTTGATGCAATGTAGTGGGCTCTTTATCTCTTAATAAGTAACTCATCTTTTTATCAAATGTACCTAAGTACACAAGTAGACAATTTTCCTCATTTGGTCTTATGCTTTCAGGTATCTCTCTTATAATCTTTGAAAATATGAGATTGAAAGAAGGAACTAGCTCATCCTCCCTTTTCTCCATACTCATGAACTTTTGTCTTATTGAGATTGGATCAACCCTTTCACCAAACTGGTCCATGAACACTACTTTAAACTCATCCCATGAATGTATGGAAGATGTTGGTAGATACGAGAACTAGTCTCTTGCATCCCCTTTTAAGGACTGAACAAACAATTTCATGACAAGATCTTCAAAATCCAATTCATAATCACCCATTACATCCATAAAATCTTGCAAATATTTGCTTGTTGATTCAAACTTTTCACCATTAAATTTTGGTACCATATCTCTGATCTTAGGTGGTACAACATTTGGGTAACCACAAATGTTACTAAAATTTATAGCCCTGTACCTTTTGATACTGAAATTTCCTTGATGTGACAAGGGTCATCCATTATACATTGTTATGTTTGGGTCTTTATCAAGATGCATAGATTGATAATGCATTTTCTCACACTTTTACAAACCTTGTTAGATCTACCTTATAATTGCAAAAGGAAACTCAAATTCCCTCTACAATTACGACCTTAATCCTTTACAATGTAAAACTCTTATATTTTTTTCCTAAGATCTTCAAATATAACATGCTTCTTCATGATGATGCATGAATTTCAATTTACATTTTAAAAGAATGCTAAATTACCATTATTATTCCCTCATTTAGTGCTACTTCACCTAATATGGAATCATTTACATCTTAAGTATTGAATACTTCTCATAATTTTCTTTCAAACAAAATAATGCTTTCTTTAGATTTATGAGAATACCTGGAAACTTGTAGTAGTTGTTTGCTTTTCTTCCTGACCACAAATTTTGCTGATATGGAAATTTTCTTCACATCTTAACTAGTTTTTTAGACAGAGTCGCCACCTTTTTTCATAGAGGAATGAACTTCAAGTAGTATGAAGATTTTTTCAACAATAAATCTCGTTCTGGGTTTTCTCCAACAACGGAGTCACACTCAAATCCTTTGATCTTTGCTACAATTCAACCTTTTCCAGGTCCAAGAACTTCTTAATTATCAGAACAAGATGTTTAGATCCATCAAAGAATTGACTCTATGCAAATGGATATTTTTGTGCTTGTTCCCCAGTAGAGTCGCCATTCTATTGGTGTTTTTTCCAGCACACCCTTGGAATTCTCTAAAAGGTAGCCAACCTCTATGATCAAGAATCCTCAAGGTGAGTGGCCAACACAACGAGTAAATAGTTCTGATGTCTTTACTCCTACACTTTAGGCTCTGTGGGACCTAGGAGGGTGTTCCTCATTGTGTCCAAATGAGGTATGTCTAGATGGAACACATTTATACACAGATTAATTCCTATTTATTGCAAATGGACATGATTCACTAAAGATTTGGCAGAAATTTGAGTAAATGGCCATTTATTTTCCAGGAATGATGAGATACTTCAAACTCATAGTTCATACTAGAAAGATCTTTTAATGAATTTTATTCTCCTTTCAAATCCATAGTTAGGCAGATCTCCATCTCATTTAATTGCAAGAGTTCTTAATAATTAGATCAGTGCTTCATCAATTGGGCATACAGGGTCAAATATGCAATAACCAGTAATACACAAGCTATTTAATTCAAAATATGGTGGACTATTTTCATAATGCTTTGCATTCTAAAAACTCACAATATCTGAAACATAACTTCTTATTAAATCCTATGAAAATTCTTACAAATTTGTGACCCTCTTCAAGCATTTAATTAACTCTTTGAGTCAAAGCAAAAAAAAGGACACACATTCAATTGAACATTTGAAGATAAACTAGAATACCCTCGATACATTCATTTATAACTTGCAAAAAATTACAAGAGGAGAGTATGCATTTCATAAATAAGATTTTTTTTGATATCTGTAACTTATGTAAAACTAATTTAAGACTATTACATATAGGACATACCCAAGACAATTTTATTGTTCTATTCATTAAGATTTCTACAGTACTTTCTTCCTAGACCTAGCTTCTGCCTAGACTATTTACCAGACTCAAAATTTGAACCCCCTCGGGTTTGTAATGAGCCATGAAATCCCTTTTATAGCACAAGGGAGCAACAAGCATCCAACTCAAATGCAATTACATTTCATAAACATTTCAAAATTAATTTCATCTTCATTAGGGTCACTTCCCAGGCCATTATATTTAATCATTCCTCACCTACGAAAGAGAAAGATAAAAAGAGCACCATGTAATTGGTCGGAGAAGAGCAAGTCGACCCTCCAAGAAGCATCGTATCAAGATTAGCACGTTTATGCAAAAACTGGGGAAGTCACCATCATTACCAATAGTGCAGATTAATGAACTAGCCACAAAAGAGTCGAGTTAGCACAAAAGTCCAAAAAAACCAAGCACCATTTTATAGGGGAAGGCGAGTGCTACCCAGCCTTGTTAGTGGCTGAGTAAGCACACCAGCCTGGTCTCTTGACTGAAATTGGAGTAGCTATTATCACCTCTTCATCAAAATCACCATAGGGCACTAGGGAAATGGGACAATGGCCAGAGTCAAGGCCCATTCCTCCTTCATCACTTGAAGAACTACCAGGAACTTCAATGGGAACACTGTGCTTCCCCAAACACACCTTAGGACCCTCACTATGATTTTCCAATCCCTCCATAGGCTCAACAAGCCTTTTCCCTCTAAACTTGACCAATTCTTCTGAAATGGTCCTATTCTTCAAATTATAAGTACTCTAGACAATAATTTTCTCACCCTTCTTACAAACACTTCTCTTAGCCTTCAAAATAGTTAGAATTTTTGTTGCACCATGTTTAGCATCAAGCACATAAATAAGAGGTTCTTGCGTACTTAACCTCCTAGACCTTCTAACTGGTGTAACTAGAATAATTGGTTCACCCATCTTACCTAGAATAAAAAAATAACCCATAGCCAACCTCATAGAGGATACACCAGCCTAAACCCTAAGAATCCCCTCTTATAGAAATGTAAACCCCAACCAGTCCCACATAAAGTGATATAGAGCATAATTGAGATATAGAAACAATACCACCCTAGGAAACTAGAAATGGATAACTAGACTACATGCACACAAACTTATAGACCCAGGGATACTACACCACCACCTTTATGATGATTCTCTTAGCACTCGAATGTCACTCCTCCAGTACCCACAACAATTATTTCAGCACCCTGATAATTGAAGACGATGAGATGAACTACAAGAGATCCTCATTAAATAGAAGAAATAGACCATATGGCATTGTATGACCACCCTGGCTCACTCGAGCAAACAAAAGATCAATCACTCCATGTTGAATCTTGGCCATTGATCATTTTAGAGTTAAAACTCAATCAACAAGGCCCCTTAAGGATCGCCACTTTCCTTTTGGTCCATACTTGGAAACAATGATGAGGTGCTTTTAAAGCTGCCACATAACCATCCACATCCAGGCAATATCATTTGCAACTTGCCCATTGTCGCATAAGTTCCCCTACATTTCCTTCCATCTTCAGCGACGAGTAGAAAAATAATATCTGAAGGGCATATTCTCAGAGAAAACCCCATCGCTGGTCATCGTAGATGATTAGACCTTCTTGAGAATTTTGGTGACGAAGATCTTCCAGTGATATATTCAAATAACCTGAGCCATCGCTCATCACATAAATGAATTTGAAGTTAGACACATCTTTGGCGATGGGTGAAGGCAGTGATGAAATGTGAACCCAACATCTCGCCACCATATTGTTCAATCTCTCCTTCCATCGCTCGTCACCGAAATTAGAAGAATTTGTTAAAACATTTCGGCGACGGGTGATACAACACACTGCCACACTCATCACTCATCGCTTAAGTGGAGTTGATGGTTCAAAGAACCTTGGCGATAAGTGATGTAAAAGGAGAACCTTGTCATGGCTTGTCACAAAAAGAAACCCGTTGGTTGAAAGAAATTCAGCGATGGATGATCGCTTGACTGGGCGGATATTTCCCACATGCAAAAAGATGTTTTTAAAAGGGGGTCATGGACTAGGCCAATGAAACTTAGCCTTTAGAATGAAGCCTGCACATAATTCCTTGCTCTAAAATTTTTGGCCAGACTTTGGGATGATTTAAAACCATGATTAAGCTCAAGGAAATTGACGAACCTAAGTAGAAGTGGCTAATGAAAACATGCACACAATGAATCAGATGGTGACTTAAGTGACTGGCAATCAAATGCGACAGGTCAACATAGAATTAAAACACCCAATGGTCAATAATAAGAGACAATAAAATGAGGGTTTCTTGAACAAAACCCTAATCCATCCATGGATGCATAAGCTTACAATTGTGACCCAAATAGGACTTGCTCACAACTTCACAATTTTTTTTTGAAACTCTATCAAATTTTACATTAGTGATGATCACACACATTCTACATAGTTCATGCAAGGTTGCTTCAGATTGTCTATGTTGATTTGGCTAGTAGGGGCATATCATTCAATGAGCATCTCATATGGTCAAATAATTGTACATCGCAATTCAAGAACTCCAAAATGTTTTATTGGTTGAGCAAGATGCATAGGATCAATGGTGTTTAGTATATGTGTAATTTCTTAGAAGTCGAGCATGGAAAGGGGGAGCATGATGGTGCAAGAGCATGCATCAAAGGATCCTTACCACGAGAAGAGTTAAAGTACAAAGACAATCCAAAGTTGGCATATGAAAAATCATTTTTCCATTGGTGTAATCATGCTATAGGTCCAGGTGTAGGCACTTAAAATTGTCCTAATCAATATTATGTATCTAAACTCAATTATTAACACCATTTTCGTCCCAATTTAATCTCTTTTCATCTATTTCATTAAATAATCATAATTGTTTAATTAAATTCATCATTTTCTTCTATTAATAGAATAATTGACATTATTAGGTTAATGCATGCCTTTCATACTAATTTTCATTCTATTTGATTAAATAATGTGAATTATTTAGTTAAATTCCCTAAGTATTCTCATTTGATTAAATAATCTGAATTATTTAATCAAATATCATTAATTCCCCTTTTCAATTAAATGAGCTAATTGTTTAATTAAATTTCTAAATTCCCCCATCTTGCACAATTAAATAATATTATAATTTTTTAATTGACTAATTTATTTGATAAAATTATCTTGATTGATATTATGCCTCCGAACTCAATTACTAACACCATTTTTGTCCTGATTCAATATCTTTTCATCTATTTAATTAAATAATTGATATTAATAGGTTAATTCATCCCTTTCATACTAATTTTTATTCTATTTGATTAAATAATGTGAATTATTTAGTTAAATTCCCCAAGTCTTCTCATTTGATTAAACAATATGAATTATTCAATTAAATGTCATTAATTCCCTTTTTTAATTAAATGAGCTAATTGTTTAATTAAATTTCTAAATTCCCCCATCTTGCACAATTAAATAATATTCTAATTATTTAATTGACTAATTTCTTTAATCCCTCCAATTTCTCCCACTTGCAAAGGAATATTCCCATGGAATATTCCTCCAATTCAAGTTCAAACTATTTCCCTCCAACATGGAAATATCTTGCACACTCCTAAATTTTAGGATTTGTGTTTGTTTGAATCAATTTCCACCACTGATTAATTGCATCAATCCATGTGATTATTCAATCCCCTCCATGAATTGAATCCTTGATCCATGCCAATTCTTCTCATCAATTTGCATCCATTGATTAATCAAATTGATCTTGACCATTTATTCACTCAAAATTCCTATAAATAGCCTCCATTTCATGAGAAATTCATCCACAATATTTGAGAGCAATTAGACTATAGTCATTTTTAGAGCAATTCTTGAGAGCAATTTCATCATTTAACATTAAATTTTAGTCATTTTCTCCATTAGAGCGTCATCAAGAGCTTGTTTCATCAATGGGATTGAGAAAGGGTTGATCATTTCACATCAATTCAGCACCAATCCCCGAATGAGATGGGGTTTGAGTATTAAATAGGTTTTCATTTCATATTATTTGATGTTTAATGGCTTCCTAGTTGATAATTCAAGAATTTCATTGGGAATATGGTTTAACTAGTTCAATTGATTGACTAATTATTCATTTCAATTGTATTTGATCTAATTCATAATCATGTTCACATATTTGGCATGGTCGATGGGACCTAATCCATCATTCTAATCAATTTTTCTTGAGAATTTCATGTTTTACAGGTTACTGAGGTAGGGTGGTGCACTTGTTTCTAGCTAGAGTGACACACTTGTTGCATTAACATGCACTTGATGCATTGACACATGTTTGTTTTCAGTAGAGCGACACACTTGTTTCCCGATGCATTTAAGGTCTCTAGTTTTTGTGCAAGTTTTTGATAGGGAAACACACTTGTAGTTCACTAGAGTTGTACAATTGTCCTGATGCAGAATGACGCACCTATGAAACTCTAGAGAAATTGACATTAGAACTCCAGTGCACTTGTTTAACAGAGCGACACACTTGCAAGTAATCTAGAGAGGTAAAATTTTAAAGTTAATCTGAATTCTCAATTACAATTGATTTCTAAACTTGATGAGTTCATGATCTTATTTGTTGTTTTAGTACTAACAACTTGCAGATTGGAGCATGGAAGCATGGAGTGAATAAAAAGTGTTCATTACCACTTGCCTTATGTAAATTTTCAAAGTATTTTTAAATACTTGTGAAAAGGATGACCTAAGAGCTTTTTTATTTCATGCTTTAGTTAAATAACACTTCATTTTGGGTTTAAAATAAATTATCACTTCAATTTGGAATTAACAATGAACAATCTATCTTGCATTTTCAAGTTGGATTAAAATTGAACCAAACATCCTCACACTTCAATATGGGTTTAAAATTGAAGACTACTTAACACTCAGTTTTGGTGCTTAAAATGAACATAACATTTATCTTTAGTGCACTAAAATGAACCATTGTCTACTTTTCTTGCTTTTATTAGTAAAATTTTAGTGTGTATCCTCTCCCCTTGCGCTTCGTGTGATCTTGGGTGAAGATAAACACTCTTGGTTTACTTCTTATTGAGTCACCCAAGGCTTACAATGTATCCTCTCCCCTTGTGCTTTGGGAAATCTTGGGTGAAGAGAAATAGCATTCCTTTTTCTTTTATTAGAGAGGGCCTCCCTTGAAATACATCTTGCAATGGAGAATTCAAGGTGATCTTCAAGCACATTTACTATTGAGCTATATAAAGTATGTGAAAATGAAAGTAAGTAGCATAAATTTGTGGAAGTTATACCTTACGGTCCTAATCTCATGTGAATGTATGGGTCACTTATGGGAAGCTAGAGGCTTTGATTTCTTGCATCTGAAGTATACCTATGGTGTTCACGGTGTCATTAAAAACCTTTGTATCTAGAGGCCAATCCAATTTTTTTGAAACAATTCTTCAAAGTAGTGCACAAGAATAGCACCATTTCTAGAAGTTACTTACCACGTCCGGTTTATGGTTGATGCATAAGGATTAAGAGTTCATTCTCTTTTACAAATCTAGGAGTAGCAAGGTGGTACATGACCTTGGTATGTCCTATTCGAACCCTCCATAGATTTGGATTACATTACTCTTTCGGGGGTGAGGTAAGCCTACTCCAAAGAAACGTGCCTTTACTCCTCTAGGTTGTAACTGACTGATCTTGTTTGAGCTAAACTAGTGAACCTTATGGAATAAGGTTTACAAAATATCCCCCTCACCCATTGACTCAGTAAACACATTTCTTGACATTTAAGCTAAAAAAAAACATCAACATTGTCACAAAATTTTAAACCCTTTGAATATAATGGAGTACACTTGAAGAACACTATACTACTACATGTCCCTAATTATATCTTGTTTTTATTAAAATATCATAGTGGATTCCTAGTATTTGGGTTCATATCTCTACTCATTATTTCAAAGTCAACCTAGGGACTATGATTTTAGCATCTTGATTTTCACAAATTTTGATCTTTGTAGAAAACATTTTGCTTGGTTGTAGACATTTTAGATTCAAACATAATGAAGATCTCCATGTGGTAAAAATAATTTCACATTAATCAAATTTTAAGAATTGAACCACAAAGCAAGTGTACCTTGGTCCTATTTTCAAAACATTTTGCACTACTGAATTTGACTCCATTTTCTGACAAACGTTAGTCGGTCGTTCGACAAACATTTGTCGGACAATCGATGAATTGACGAAAGAATTTTCGTCGCCATTTTTTCATCAAAATTCCAATGACGAATTAAACATCGAAATAATGGCGTAGATTCGTTGGTCGTCGGCATCATAAAATGACTTAGATGTTCGTCAGAATATCGACGACAACTTCGTGTATCCACCAACGAATTATAACCAAAATGCAATTGCAATGGCTCTTCCGAAGCGTCAAACAACACCAGAAGTTCGTCGCCATTTCGATGAAATGGGAAAGGAGTTACGACAAAGCCTTTGTCGCAGCTATAGCAACTTTGTTGGACCTTTTCGGTGATTTGTTGGTGGCCTTTGTCGAAATTGCGACGAAACAATGTAATTTTTTTTAAAAAATATTTGTTGAAATGTAACATCGTGGAGACTCTTGGTGATGACCACCGAAGCCAACCCATCGGTGATAGATCAATCATCGACATAGGATAGAAAAATCACTCTGATAGTCCATGTCTTGCCGATGACTTCTGTTGGCAAGACAAACCCAATGTCACACCGATCTGACCTCTTCAGGAGTTTTAAATAGACCTACACCATGTCATCGCAGAGACTCTTGGCGATGACCACTGAAGCCAACCCATCAGTGAGAGATCAATCATCGGCACAGGATAGAAAACTCACTCTGATAGTCCATGTCTTGCCGATGACTTCCGTCAGCAAGATAGATCCAATGTCACACTGATCTGACCTCTTCAGGAGTTTTGAGCACTGCTGGTTATCAGCAAGACATTTTGAGGGTCTCACCAATTAAAAAAATGTCTAAGAGCAAGTAAACAGATGGAACCTATTAATTTTCTTATTTTGGAGTTCTTTAAATCATAGAATAGATACCATCTTCTTGTGTATAATGTACTTATATTCAGATTTGAATTCAAGACCAATTGTCATTGCATATTCCATTTTACTTGCACAGAGTATTCTATAAGCAATATATTGATAATGCCAAATGATTTATGGTGTTGTACAACTCTACCTATCATCACAGTTCTACTGTCCCCCCTAGAGAATCCTGCAAAGACAAGTTTACAATACCAAGTCAAATAATATGAAAAAGACTTACTTCCATACAAATTAAATGATTATTCTCACAATGGCAATTGTCTAATCACAACAATTCCATGAAAGGTTATCCATGCTTAATAAGAGATGACTGATCATACATACAGACTGCAAGATGCATAGAAAAAGCATTACACTTGAGAACAACCAAGGGCTAACAAGGGAAGGAGTTAAGAAATGTCTAGATTGAAGAGAAAATGTGTAGGGAAAATGTTGAGCAATGTCAAGAGAACAGAGCTTGTAGAACATATTCTTGACCTAATCAAGCTCTTGAACAACTTAAAAAAAATTAAAATACTAACACATACATGAGACATGTAATGAACTTCCAATATCTACTATCTTTTTCATTAATACAGAGGTAGGTAAAGGAGAAATAATTATAATTGTAACACTATTCATAGTCCAGTAAATTATGTTCATAATTTTTGTTCAATGGACCTCATTTTTATCATTATATTTCCCATCTAATACCATATTTTAATCTAGGGTTCAACTATATCAAATCTAAAGAAGCACCTTCAATTAACCATTTAAAGTACTATAAAATAAGGTAAGACTTTTACTTGAGAAAGATTGGGTACACTTGTAGGATTAAAGTTCTCACAATCATTAGGATTTATTGGCACACAGACACAACCTACAACATATGAGGTAATGGATGACTAAAAGTTAGTGAAATGTTCCTTAATATGTGACTGGTTTGTAAATTGATTGGTAGAAAATAAGGTTACAAATAGATCTACATAAAAAATTATGAGGACAATCTACTGTAATCATCAAAATAGATGAAAAGTGCAAAGGAAAGAGTTGAGCTACATCTCTAGAGCCTTAAAAAACACATGCACGAAACATAAAAAAAAAGAAAAAACCAATTTTTGGATGAATACAAAATGGTGCCTTCAGCATGTGATTCATATGCTTTCACACCTAATAGGAAATTAAGAAGATTTTAGTCTTCCTCTGTGAAATTAACTACTTACATAAAAAACCCATAAACCAATATTATTATACCTCCATGTCTAGTCGAGGGTAGGTATAAGAGAAAAAAAATTCCTCAATGCAATGCCAAAAAATATCAATGTGTGTGTAGGTTTGTATTACTCAAAATATCATTTCACTGCCTAAGGAAAAATACCAAAGTGATGTTTTAAATTTCAATCTTCACATAGGCTCCCTTATTCCTACACATGCATATACAAGCATTATTTGAGCTCTAAACTATTCAAATATTAAGGATTTAATTAGCTATAAGATGGAAAGTTGTTGTTTAGACATAATCCATCATCTTTTACATATCTTTATTCACTCCTAGCGCTTCAGATAAATTTGTGTAAATGAGACAAAAATGTGAATCATTTATGACAAAGAAAATTCTTAAAAGGAGGGGGGAGAGAGAAAAGGGTAGGGGGCAAGAGAATGCTTGAATATATAGCAATGTATAACATTTTGATCATTATAACAATGAAACGAATCTTAAGTTTGAAGCATTAAGATCATTTAGAACATTTATGATCAAGAATGAATGTAAGTAGAGAAACTTTTGCATACCTGCAGATGGTACAAAATTTCATGGTTAAGTGGAAGCATCCCATCAACAACAAGATCCAAATATCCGTGTATCTATCTCAATCAAGCCTCTAAACCCTTCAGAGCTATTAATTTTTCCACTAACCCGTTATGCACAAAAGTCAAATTTTAGAGTAATGTCACCACTAAAAACAGAAGAAACATAGCTTTGAAACCAAATCCACACACAACACAATGTGGTATTCATACAAAGCCATACAAACAAACTAAACTCAGAATATTGGAATGGAAACAACTTCAAATTATGATGCAAAGCATGGATTCAAGGTATAAAGAATCATTTTGCTGCCACCATAGTGAAAATTTAGCACTTTCTTTCATCTTTGCATATTGGTTTGATGCTTCAAATGATGCATTTTTTATATTGAAAAGTGCATTACCTTATTGAGCTTCTCTTTGTTTTGAGAATAGTTTAATATTCTCTACTTAACAGGCCAACCACATGACTGGAAGCTCATTTGGCCACTCCCCCCAAATTTCTCTCAATTCCCCATACCCAATCATATAACATTAATCATTCATTCATCCATTAATAGCATATAACATTCATTAATTAACATATTCACATTCATTCATTAACATATAATATTCATTCTTTCAGTTTTTACATATTATCAAAAATATGGTTGTCATGATATGATTACAATCGCTTTTTTTTGTTTCTTTTTTAAAGCTAAAAAAATCTGAAGTGGACTATCGTTTTCTAAATCATTTGTCCCACCTTTAGTTGTTTTTCCCTTTGCTCATGATCTTAATGTATGCCTAGTCCTCTGCTCACAACGTGGATGCCGCTACAAGGGGGGGTATGCTGCAATAACAAGGAAATGTTAAACTGATATGTTTTATTATTATTGTTACAAGTATTTCATTAATTAAAAGAACATAAGTTCTCTTTACCTGATGGGTCCACATCATGTTCTTGAACTTCTGTTATAGACTCATGCTCAACATGCTGAACACCCTCTAAATACTGATCTGCAGTTGAAACACGAAAGGTTACATTAATTAATACACCAATTGAAATTAAATATGTTTAAAAGAACATTAGAGTGGTCCTCTTTACCTGATGGGGCCACATCATGTTCTTGATCTTCTAGCCAATCATGCTCAACACGCTGGATCATGCTTTACATGCTCTAAAGTTGAAACATGAAAGGTTACATTAATTAATACACCAATTGCAATTAAATATGTTTAAAAGAATTTTAGAGTGGTCCTCTTTACCTGATGGGGCCACATCATGTTCCTGATCTTCTCTAGCTTGATCATTCTCAACATGTTGATCATGCTCTACATTCTCTAAAGTACCGAGATGCACACCATGACCTTCATCTGCAGGTTGTGCTCCAGCCTCACCAGGCTGCATTCCAATGTCATGTGCAGTATTATCATTACTTGAATGTTTGAAACAAATAGGCATGCAATTACTTTATGGTGGAAATTAATATTGAATAGATTACACAAGTATTCAATTTTAAATAAACTTTATTGAGTTTATTTACCTACGTGTTGGATGCAGTGGAAGATTGTGTTTGCCCAGTCAAGACTCTTAGGCATTCAGCCACAACTCCATAGCCTTGCTGGAAGGAAATCTTCAAGTCCTCTTCTGTGGGAACTCTGTTGAATTCAAAGCGCTACGTTTTTGCATAAGATCATGAATTTTGCTTCTATGGTGTGATAAAACGAAAATTGTTTTCAATTTATTATTTGGATACAATATTTCATTTATTGATACTTACAATTCGTGCGACTAATTTCATATAACCACTAGAGCCAATTTTGTGTTGTTCGTGTTTTTCTAGTCTTTCCTTTGTTGCCTTTGATGTGTCGGGCAGCCTATGAAAAGTTTGAAATACATTAGATTATGTAAAAAGAAAGAGTAATCAATATATAATTATATTGTTGATAGTATCTCATACCTTCCTTGGCCTGGTGGTGTCTTTCCTTTTTTTCTTTTCGGCCTTCTCCTTTCCATCTGACACCAGGTCCTTCCACTCCCTCTCTGAAATCATTGGGGGACGCTCGTACTTTTTGTTCTTCTCTAAATGTGACCTATATTGGTCCCTCACATACTTTAGATAGGTACCAACTTTCTTAAGGACCTTGGTTTGCTTGAATGTTTTATCACCGAAGAGCACAAATAAAAGGTTAATGAGCTCATCTTTTAAATATTGATTTTGTTCATTCCACCATATACGTATGGTGGGCTTGAAGAGCTCCAATGTAATATCACTTAGATGTTTATAAAAAATATCATTTCCTACAAAATGATTATGGGATCCATAGTCTAAAAAGAGCGATCAATAAGTAAATTTCAATTGGATTATATATAATAATAATTAAAAAAATTTAAAGTACTTGGGACCTTCTCTATCTTTATGGGAACGAAATCCTCGGTCACCACAAATGTGACCAGCAATGTTCTCGTACTAGTAATACAAGAAGATCCAGGAAATGCTGCTAAAATATCACTAGTACTAGTGGCCTCTGCATCCCCAGGTACATGTCCTAATGCATGTTCTGGCAATGCTCAACGCTTAGGGTGGCACTAACGATGCCCTGCATGGTATATGTGTTTCCGGCTATTTCGCACGGCTAAATATAGGTACGAATGATGGGCCCATGATGATAGAAGATCGTGGATGGCTACCAAATGAATCTCACTTCTAATTCTGGTAAAGACTCATCATACGTGAGCAACATCATGAGGATGCAAAATCCTCAAACACCATTTTAGTTCATGACATAAAAGAGTACAAAAATATAAACCAAGTGAATGAACTTATGTTATAATTAAAGACCCTGGCAGCTTACTTGCAAGCTTTGTGATTACCAATATTTTAACCCTTTTATCTCATATCCTGCTTGAGGCACTATGAATATCAACAACTTAAGGATTTCTTCATTGCATTTTTTTGGGTCTTCCTTTATCAGCATCGAGAGGGTTTGTTGAATAAGTGATGTCATCATCATCACATAATATTGACTACACCTCCTATGGATGCTCTCTACCAATCGCTAGTGCCTTTCCCCATCAATGACTACAACAAGAATATTAAAAACATTATCAAATTAACCCAATAACCATGAAACATAATACAAAACATTTTGCTCAGATTCAATTTGTAAAATTAAGCAATGAGGGTAAACCTCACAGTAGAAGCACCCTAATATACATTTTATCTATGCTTTGGGCTGGTTTCCTCTCAGACATCAATGTCCCGCTATGACAAAAATTAAATATAAAAATTACCGAAATGAAACTAATAGACTTACGAAAAAAAACATAAGAATAAAATGGTATATCAGAGTCATTAATTGGAGGTTGGGTAAAATGGTACATAGTACATACCGCCCCCAATAGTAACTGTGTTTGTAACTAATTGATTCAAATTGTAATCAATTAGCAACTCTTCCCCTGCAGTTATTGATTTTATCGCACATACGAATACATGGTTTCCCTCATGTGCCTCGAATATGCAATTGGGTTGCTTATTTGTTGACCCAGGTCGTGTACTATTTATAAACCCTGCAATATTCCCTGATGCTTTGGCTCACACGTATTATAGCCACTCCTTTATTTTGATCCTTATCTTTAGCTGTATATAATTTGCTAACAGTGCATACCTACGCATACTTCATGTATATCAAACCAGTTGCATCCAATCTTTGTAACTGTAACAGGGTCCAACATAATCCATCAATTTAGTAACTTTGTCATAACATACCTTTATGTCATCCATGCAAAATATGCCCAAACCATGTAATGACGATGGTGCTATGCTTATATCCTCCTGCTGGACAAAAAATTAGTGTTTATTGGAGGGAAGTTCCTTTAAGTACCTATTGCTTTCAGATACCGGTACCAAGGCACCCCTAACATTGCCTATGCTTCCTCATCATCAAGGGCAATGACCCTTCAAGAAGAAGAAAAAAATTCCCATGCATTTACAAAAAAAAATTTCTAATCTTTGACCTATAGTTTGATCTCCTCTTTTAGACATACAATTACATGCTGTCTCTGCCTTCCTCTCTTCCCTGGGCTCTCACGAGGAAGACAGACCGACAAATAGCTATTTGGTACCGCATCTATAAGGATGCTGATGTCTTCATGGTGATGTGATCCTAAGGTGACATTATGATTAATCTATCATTTCATCAGCTGAATTTCACAAAGAGGTAATCAAGTCTTGATAGAAATGTGTTAGTCAGTTACTACCCTGTCCTGCAATGTGTCCATCACAAATAAAATCTACTTAATGTTTGAACTCCCAAACTTTGTAACAAGTGTTAAATGTGACTATGGTCCACCAGTTACACAACCAAGGCCTCAAATGTATTCTCTAATTGTAATCAAAGGACTTTTTCTCTTCATTCAAGTAAATAAACTTGAAGTGAAACACCACCAAGTGGTTTATTGGACACCTACATGACTAAAAATAGCAGCAAATTTACATTTAATTCCATATGTCTAAGTGGTTAACAGGGAGGGAGTGTGTACTAGGCATGGTTAAGTCATCATAGGTTTATGCTTTGGTAATAATTTTTTTTTAATTCATCTTAAATCTTCCTATGTCTAATTGCTAGGAGACTTTTGGTATGTTTTAAGGTAGGATGATTGATGAAAGAGCCCAAAGAGCCTCTCTCCATGGTATCCGTGCAATAGCTTAATAGCCTTCTCTCTTATACGGTTGGACATGATTTAAAGAACTTAGCTAGGAATTATTCATTTAACCTAAGGTTTTCTCATAATGCCATCATTGGAAAAGTATGATCAAATTCTTCTATTATGAAGAATTGGTCTATGTACCTCTAGTAATCACTATAAATGTTTGTAAGGATAAAATGACTAATTGCATCAAGTAGGAGATAATCAACTTTGAGTTCTTCAAAGATTATATTCCTCTATTCATAATTTTTAAGGGTTGTGTGTGGAGGAGGTTATCACTACCAAGAAGGGAGGAGACCTTTCCTTGTGATGGAACTTCAAAAATTTTCTCTTTGTGTTCCATTTTTATCTTGCCTTATGTCCCTAGTCATCTATGGTGTTTGGGAAAAACCTAAGGTTGGGGTTTTACCTTTGTCTTCATGTAAAACCCTAGTGTTTATCTTACGCCTTGGGTGGGATCTTTTGGGCTGTTACTTTTTGGGGAGGGTTTTAAAACAACTTAAGCCTCATCACTTCATCTAGGCTGGGCCCTTTTTTATTTATTGTTTTATTTCCTTCGCCTGACTTTATTATTTATTAAGTCTTGGATGGTATCGTGCTCCCTCGTTTAAAAAATAAATTGTCATTGTTTATCATCGGCCTAGTGATGTCCCCTCGTTCTTTTAATAAATGTTTTATATTTTGCAGAGGGACAAGTTTGTGTGACCATAGATCAATTATCATTTGATCTTAGTCATTCCCCGCCATCCCGTGATGACCCCACCACACTGTTTTGGTTGATCGCGATATCAGAGGCAAGCACCACATGTCTTATTTAATGAAGCCGAAGAGATGATAGAAATACTTTGATACATTTATCTAGTTTTAATACATTATGTAGTGGGTTACTAAAGCATTTATGAGATGCACGTGTTTCAAATCAATGAAGATGTTATAATCTCGGTAGGAAAGGTGCTTGATGGTTAATGACAAAGCTGATGACTGTGTTGAACAAACAAGATTACCGATGGTTGAGATCCACGGTTGCCCACCATAGCGTGATTAGAAGTTGCGAGGTCTTTATCGATCACGATATTGCGGGCGAGCGCCACGTCGATTTCCTTGGCAATGCATAGTATGGTGGGCCCTTATTGCCATGATGGAGATCATGTCAGTTTGTTTTGAAGGCAACCGTTTGATCATCTGACCAAAGTGAAGGATCGACGACTAGTATTTGAATCTGCATCAAATGTGATTACAAGGTTCTATTCTATAATTTGATATTTCTGTTTAGCCCTCCTAGAGAACTAAAAACTCAAGATTACAACTGCCCTCCTAGAGAACTAAGTGTTGAAGAAAGCCAAGATACAGACACCAGATAGATGGCATATAGTTCATTTGTAGCAGACAATGAATTTTGATATACAGAGACTCAAATGCATGTATTTTGATGGAGTAAATGAAGATATCTAAGTTGCGGATTAAGATTTTGGTATCAACTATTTGTTAAATTTATTTAGTTAATTGATTGTCTCCATTCTGATGCTTCTCTATTGTTTAAATTGATATAACAAGTTTATACTCAGTTTATCATTGTACATTTGCTATATATGTGTGATCTAGTTATTCGGTTCTCTAAAGTAGGGATTAAAATCTTTTAATCAAACACAACAATTGGGAAGTGTTACTTGGATTAATAAGAAGAATCACATAACTATAATTTCCATTCTATCTCAAGAAGAGTTTGTCAATTATTCACTTGCACGTTTACACAAGTTGTAAACAATTTTTGTGTGTGACAGTTTGAATTATTTCCATTATTGAAATTCACATTTGCAGATATTCATTAGACTCCATATACCCAATAAGGAATTGGTCTCCCCTTGCATTCTTTTATAATTTTCATTATTCTTATTTATTTTACACTTACATTTACAAATACACATACATATGCATTTACTATTTTCATTTATTTCTCATGTAGTTTAATAGCTTGATCGATTCCATATTATATGTGTTGAAGACTTTAGAATTTCAATTACATTAATTTATGGATATGTTGTATCTAAACACTACAAAACCATATGCTCTTTTGCATTTACACTTGCATTTAGAAATACGCATTTATATACATAGATATAGATTTCTTTAATGATATGTTGCATTTATTGTTCTAGAGAGCATCCAAGCATCGTACTACATTTACATTTAAAAAGACATATACATACATACATACATATATGTGTGTGTGTGTGTGTGTGTGTGTGTGTGTGTATGTATATCACTTATATTCAGTGTTCATAAAAAACCCATTAGGTTTGCACATGGATAAAAATTCATAAAATCATATCTCCCATACATATTTTGTTGAAACCTAGACTTAAACTCCTCATTTCCCTCATACATGCTTTTCTTCACAAAACTCTTGAGGACAACAACTATAGCTTATTTATTTCTCATCCTATGCCCTATTCATGCATCCTACAATTACAATAGTATCCATGGGGCCTCTTACATAAGCTACATTAATCACAAAAACTGTAAGAGCCCTTTTATATCATGTTTGGACTACAAAACCCTCAAAAATAGGGTAACTCAGATTATGATTTGTTGGTGAGCTATATGGACAAAATCATTAGCACCACCTCATTCTTGGAGTCTTTGAAAGAGAAGCAAATCAGGTGGCAGTTAAGTACAAACCTTATATGTCAAGGTGAAATTTTAGGTGATCAATTTTGATTGGCCAACTAATGAAGAGTACAAGAAATGGGTAAATGTATATTTAACCTAGGAAGAGTGAAAAAGAGTAGGCTGCTAATGGTTGACAAATCAGTTGTTGCAGTTACAACAAATTCTTTTTTTTTTTTTGGTGACAGTCTAGGCACAAAATTCTTGAAGTTTTTTGTTGCTGCATCAACCATTCTCAGCGGGCATGATGAATAAGAAGATTCTCCAGGGCGATTGTTGTTGTGACAAATTTTTGGAATATCACAAGGTGGTCCAATTGGCTGGTGACACATGTGCTTTCTGGCCCGATGCTTGTTTGCTCCTTCTTTTTCTATAAGAAGGATTTCAAGGCCAGAAGTACAGGTTAGCAAGTTAGATATTTTTGGTCGAGTCTAGATGAAGCTGCAGATCAAATTGTAAAGTCTGATGGTTTTAGGGAAAATGCAATTTAGGTTTGAGTCATTCTGTAGTAGGTTTTGAATTCATGGGGATTTGATGTTTTATGACAATACTAGCATTTGAATTGATATGATTAATTCAAACTCATGTCTCTCCATTGTACAAGCATATCTGAATTTTGAATAAAATGATCAAGGGTTGTTTCGTTCATCTCACCGTTGTGGTGTGTATGATTCTTGTTTTAGGTTTAATTCAAGGAATTAATTAAAATGCTTGAATGGGATTGTAGGTGGATATGTTTTGTATAAGGATTTGATAAGTAGTATTGGGTTAGAACACATATTGATGAGATTGTAAAAGCAATGTTATCAAGGATCTTATATGTTATGTGTTAAATCTGTCATAAACCCTTAGATGCTTATAAATTTGATTCCTCCAATGGATATATGGCACTGATCTAAGTTGTACTTATTTGTATGGTTCAATATTTTTTTTCCTTTACCTAGAGCTTGCTGCAAATTGCAAATCAATGACTATCTTATAGTGTGAAATGTTGTTGTAGTTATCTCATGCTCCAAATAGTTGATATTATTGATAAACAACCAATTCTATTCAGTATTATCCTATTATGTTGAGCTATTAAATGAGATTATTTGTTTGTTGTTAATGTTGTTTATGATGATGGTGTAGAGGTTGTAAACGCATTAAGGGATCACCCTCCTAGGTCTTGCAAAGCCCAAAGTGTAGGACGTCTTTAAAATCCTCGTCAGTTGGTCCAGGTCCTTCGAGCTGCCCTTTATTAGAATTGGCAATTCTATAGGTAGATTAGAAGATCAACCTGCTTACCATAAAAACAACCAACACCTTGCATATGTTTGTGGTGGAGGTATTAAAGAAGAATTGTATGCCTCTATTTACATTCATTAGATCTACCTTAGCCTAGCATATACTTGGGCTAAGTCTACAATTGCTTCAGACTCATGCGATGAAGGCTATGTGTGATGAAATCCTAGACCTCAACCAAGATGTGGGTAGATTATGGGAGTTTTTCCAAGACCTAAGGCTGGTCGATAAAAATGTGAAAGACTAAGCTATTTTATTTTTTCTGTCTTATCTTATACCATTTTACGAGAATGGGGGTGCCAATGTACGAGAAGATCTTTGGAAACTAGGCATGAAAGTTAAAGAGAATGGGGGTGCCAAACTTACATTACTCATTACCCCTTGGTCATCTATTTTCCCTGAGTTCCCTCAACCTCATCCTCGGCGCTGGTATTGACCTGGTTTTCACTCCTCCAAACTCTTCCTTGGCGCTGATATTGACCTTGTTTTCACTCCTCCAAACTCTTCATTGGTGCTGGTATTGACCTTGTTTTAACTCCAAACTCTTCCTCGATGCTGGAATTGACCTTGTTTTCACTACTCCAAACTCTTCCTCGGCGCTAGCATTGACCTTGTTTTCACTACTTCAAACTCTTCCTTAGTGCTATTATTGACCTTTCATTTCTCCAATTTGACGAGCTACAACCTGGTTTCGTTAGGTTTTACAGTATGTTAATTAAATTGAAAATTTTGGCACCATTTAGCTAGGTTTTAATATTCTACAATATAGTTAAGTATATTATTATTATTTTACATAATAAATAGTATAATTATTCAACTTATTATAATTATATATTATATTCTTTAACAAATTATTAAATACGTATAAAATTATTATAATTAATAATTAATAATAAGTATATTTTTATATAATACAAAATATAATTAATATAATATATATTTAATATAATAGTAATACATATTAATATGAGAGAGAGAAACTAAATTTTGATTGGTTGTTTCATGTCAACAATCCAAGGATGACATGTGTCCTTGGGGAGTTATGCTCAAGGTAGCATGCTATTTGATTAAAGATATGATAATTCTCCTTTAAGACCTCTTCAATGTACCCATTGCACACTTAAGGAGACAAAGATAAATATAGGGAAGAAAATATAGAGAGAGAGGGAGATAATGAAAAACATACAAATAGAAAGGGAGACAAAGAAATAGAGAGAGGTAGATAGATAAAGAGATAAGGGTGAATAGATAGAGATATAGGGAGGGTGATTGATATATCTCTCCCTGTCACTCTTTATATCTCTATATCTCCCACTATCTATGTCACTCCCTCTGCCCCCCTCTATCTATTGAGCTATCTTTCCCTCTCCCCCCTTTCTCTCTCATTCACCCCATCTCACCCTCCATCTCTCTTACTCTATATCTCTATCTCTATTTCTCTTTTTATCTCCCTCTCACTCCTCTCTCTATCTCTTTCTATCTATATCCCACTTTCTCTCCCTCCTCTCTATCTCTCCATCCTCTCCCTATCCCCCTATCCATGAGCTCTCTATCTCCACCTCTCTTCCTTTCTCTTATATATCTCATCTCTTTCTCTTCCCACATATATCTCTATCTCTCTCTCTTTCTCATATGTTAACTAAAATGCATGCAAGCATGCAATGATATATGTTGTGAGAGCTATAATAGTGTTTTATTAAACTATAAGTAGCACTTATCTTTCTAATGTCAAGCCTTCTTATAAAAATAGTGTTTTATTAAACTATAAGTAGATTATTGTCACCACTCTTCATTCAACATGAAATGCCAAATGTAGCAATTGTTTTGTTTCTTTAGTCAAGTTTCATTAACCAAGCTATTTACTGGGTTGAATAAAGTTGTGTTATGACCCTTCATATCTTTAAAATAATTAGACAATATTAGCGAGATCAAGAAGGGGAGAAAAAAAACTCCTTCAAAATAGGGGTAGTTGTGGGTTTTGTTGGTTTTCTTTGTATACTATATACTTAGTTCCTTTAGGATAAATAAGTCACTTTAGATCATTTTCTTAGTTGTGTATCCTAACTAATATAGAGTAATCTTTTTCATTTTAATTGACTACTACATAATATTTTATGTGTTGAAAGAATTGTTTCCATTCT
>VDFB02281492.1:922464545-922717358 GCA_007258455.2 Sequoia sempervirens
GGGTAGTGTTGGTTGTTTTTACTATAACCAGGTTGGTCTTCTAATCTCCCTATGGAATTTCCAATTCCAATCAAGGGTAGCTTGAAGGACCTGGACCAACTGACGAAGATTTTAAAGACCTACACTTTAGGGTCTGCAAGACCTAGGAGGGTGATCCCTTAATGCGTTTACAACCTTTTCATGATTATCGTAAACAACATTAAAAACAACAGATAATCTCATTTAATATCTCAACATAATAGGATAATACCGAATAGAATTGGCTGTTCATCAGTAATATCAACTATTTGGAGCATGAGATAACTACAACACATTCCATAGTGTAAAATAGTCATTGATTTGCAATTTTTAGCAAGCGCTAGGTAAAGACAAACAAAATACTGAACCATACAAATTAGTACAACTTAGATCAATGCCATATATCCATTGAGGGAGTCAAATTCACAAACATCTAAGGGTTTATGACAGATTTAACACATAACATATAAAATCCTTGAGAACATTGCTTTAAAATTTCATCAACATGTATTCTAATGCAATACTACTTATCAAATCCTTATACAGAACATATCCACCTACAATCCCATTCAAGCATTTTAAGTAATTCCTTGAATTAAAGCCAAAATAGAAATCATACACACCACAACAGTGAGATGAATGAGACAACCCTTGATTATCTTATTCAAAATTAAGATATGCATGTACAATGGAGAGACATGAGTTTGAATTAATAATTTCAATTCAAATGCCAATACTATCATAAAACATCAAATCCCCATGAATTCAAAATCTACTATAGAATGACTCAAAACCTAAATTGCATTTTCCTTAAAACCATCAAACTTTACAATTTTCTCTGCAACTCTACCTAGACTCGACCAAAAAATATCTAACTTGCTAACCCGCACTTTTGGCCTTGAAATACTTCTTATAGAAACAAAGGAGAAAACAAGCATCGGGCCAGAAAGCACACGCGTCACCAGCTAATTGAACTGCTTTGTGACATTCCAAATTTTGTTACAACAACAATTTCCTAGAGAATCCTCTTGTTCATCATGCCCACTGAAAATGATTGATGCAACAACAAAGCTTCAAGAATTCCACGCCAAGAATGCCACCAAAAACAAAACTGTAATCCGTTGTAATTGCAACAACTGACTTGTCAACCATTAAAAACTTACTCCTTTTTACTCCTCCTCGGTTAAATATACGTTTACCCATTTATGGTATTCCTCATCAGTTGGCCACTTAAAATTGATTACCTCAATTACCTTATCACTATAAGGTGTATACTTAACTGCCACCTGATTCGCTTCTCTTTCAAAAGATTCAAAGAATGAACTAGTGCTAATAATTTTATCCATACAGCTCACCAATAAATCATAATCTGAGTCATCACAAATTAATCTAATTTGACAATTGATGAGTTCATTTGCCTAATCTTGCCATTGTTGGAGTGACCTGATATTTCCCTGCTCATCAATTATGTTAGGTAGCAATGTGTCACTCCAATCATCAAAGTTATTCACCAATTCTCTGATCTTCCTACTCAAGTCATCTGGTAAGGTCTAAAAACCTTGTAATGACTTAACTAATACTTGAGTAGGCCTTAATGATTTTGGCCTATTATTTACATCAAACCTTGAAGCTTTATACATGATGTCAAGATCATTGGCCCTAGGGATCCATCTTTCACTTAATGGTACTACAACCTCCTAATCCCTATCAATATTCTTTATTGCACTTAATAATAAAGAATATAAAGAATGCACATATGACAATCTGTCATCAGATTTCTCATTTAAATGTCTCAATACAACATTTACAACCTCCCTTTGCTTTAAGAATATTCCCTTCTCACTCACCTTCAAGGATGCTTGTAACTCTAAAATCTTATGCATTAGCTGCTTCTTTGAAGGATCAACAGAGTATTCCATTTCTTCATCAATTAGCTCTAAAGTAGGGCTAAGGGAAGGAGTTTGACTAGGAGACCCTGGTGGAGACACAATAGGAGAAGCATGAGGAACTGACCTTGATGTGGAAGGAAATGTTCTAATCCCTGGAGCACTTGATGTCTCCCTAATCTGCTTGTTCTTTAACTTGTCCACCTCAGTCTGCAGCTCAACATTCCTTTGCTGCATCTTGCTATATTCCTCAATTATGGCATTGTACTTCTCCATTCAACTTTTCTTTTTAGCCTCCTCTCTTTCAGCAGTCTTTTGGGCCAATTTGGCCACATTTACAGTCAAATTAGTAGCCTTTGTGGTTGAGGTCTCTGAAGCTCTCTTTATTATCAATCCTCCTCTTAGATTTGGGTTAATATTAGTAACATTCGGCTTTCTCCCTTGAGGGGACAAAGCCCAAATTGCTAAAGTTTCATACTCTTCATTGAAGGTAGAATCTTGCAATGCTACCTTGACCTTTTCTTCAAAGTCTTATAAGGGGTGCTTGGACTTCAGAATAGAATTGATAGCTACAACATTTGCAATGTCCCATTCAGGTAAAATCAAGACACCAGCTTGGTTTACTAATTTTCTCCCCTCCTCAGGAGTGATGTTCTTGAACTCTTCCATTACTTCAGCTTTCACTTCATCATCATTCTCCTGGTCTGACCTATCAGGTCTCAATTCTCTTCTCCTCTTGCATTTATCTTGATATTCTTCCAATTTTATTCTCCATACTAGTTGCAAGAAGACATAAGTTTTTACAAATGCATTTTCATCTAGAAACTCTTTACATGCCTCCATTCTTGCATCTTTTACACATTTTCCTTTCATATCCATATCAAAGAGAACCAATTTAGCTAGCCTAGGAGGGGAAGGCATACCCATCTGCATGTCCTAGTCAATGACAACAATCTCATCCACCAAATCCTCTTGTGATTGTTCAATTCTTTGCCTTTTAGGGCTTGTCTTTGATGGTGGTGGTGAGGGACTATTTTCAGGTGATGCATCCAAGTCAATAATATTGATTGCTCCAGGCATTTTGAACTTTGGACCTTTTTGTGTAGGAAATTTCATTATTTGTTGTCCCTTTCTATCCTCTTCTTCTTCATCACTACTACCATTTCCCTTCCTTTTGTAAATAGGCCATATTTCTTTAGGTTGGTAAGCTGGCCTCACTTCAATTTTCCTAGCATCTTGCTCCTGTATGCCCAAATCTGACTCCAAGTTTATCTTTTTGGTCATCAAGGTGCCCATGATTTCTTTGAAGTTTCCCATCAAGAAGTCAATTTTCTTATGATATGGACTGAACTCCATCAATGGATCATACTTTGGATCCATTTTGTGCACAATAGCCGATAGCTTGTCATAAGCTACCCACTTCTCCTTGTTCAACTCCTACCTATTTAGGTCAAATTCATTTCTAATCAAGTCTTTAGGGAAGTTGAACTCATGCAAAAACTTACCACCTTTTATCCTTTTTATAAAAAGAGAAAAGAAGCCCCCAGGATCATGTTGTCACTTGGGGCCACACCTCAAATGGTATTCCTCAAAATTTTTCCTAAAATGTATCCAACCTCCCTTTGAAAAAAAAAATCTGACACCATAGTGTAATCCGGGAAGAATGTTCCTTTACCTTTCCCAGTAAGGTTGTCCTCATAGATACAATCAATCTGCCAAATGACTTCTGCAAACCCCACTCTTGGTGGCACATTGTACGACAATATATGAGGGGTCCCCTGAAAACCATACACCCTCAAGACAGTGTTGACTAGGTATGGAACGATATCACCCCAGTTATGGCAAACCTTCAATTCTGGCTTCCTCCCCTTTGGTCTGAGGAAATCATGCAACTCCTCAGGAATCCTGGGTACATTTACCATCAACTTGGCTCTCAATCTAGAAGAAAAACAATTGTCAAAATGTACATAACTGGTGTTTTCCCTATTACATGATAAATCTATAGTCCATACCTACACTGACAATCTTTCTCCATCAACCCACTACCTTAACTCCATCTTCTCAGAGAAGAATTTAGCATTCTTATACAAGAAAATATACATTAACATGGAATGCCAAAAGAATGGAGTGCATGTATCATTTTTCTGCAACTTTGACAACCCTTCATGTATCTTTTCGGCCAATAAAGAAGCAAAATCATAAATTACTAAGAAATTAGGGTGTTGTATTTGCACCCCCATAAACATGTAAGCAATAGGCATCACCGTGTTGGGGTGAAAACCCAAAATTTGGCACAATGAGTAAAAGGTAGCCAAGAAATGCTTTGCAAAGCAATTCAATTTGAAAGGTTCTTGGTCATTAGGGCTAATATGGAATTTTGAACCTCCTACCCTAGCCAAATGAGGTGGGAGCAACTTAGCTCTGAAAAAGTGATTTCAACCTCCCATATTCTTGCTTCATCTCTTCAAGATCAATAGGAACCAAGAATGTACTAGGCTCACTCAGATCAAAAACCTATCAGAATTCCTGCTTTGTTGATGCTTAATAGAACCTTTCCATCATTATCTCGAATCACCCGTGTGACAGGGTCATATCGTGTAGCCACTGCCCTAAGCAAGTCTATATCAGGGAACACATTCGGTACCACTAACTTCGACATATCATACATCCAACCATTAGAAAAGGGGTCTATCCAAACCACAATCTGAACATCTCTAGACCAGTAAGAGGAACCCTAGCATTAGCTATGTTAGAACAATTATATACTAATCCCTCCCCTAGAGTTTTTCCTCTCATCAAAACCAACCCCTTCTTCCTATCATTTGTTGACAAGGGCATTTGATCCAGGAAATCATCATATAAGTTTCTACTTAAATAATCAATCTGGCTAGAGTGCTGCTTTGTCGGTGCCATCCTGAGTAAACTAGGGCTTCCTTGCTATTTCAAACTTTAAACAACTAGGGTTTAACAAAATATGAAATTATAGAACAAAACCTTGCAATTTACCACAATACAATTAACTTATATCCCTAAAACAACTATCGACAAGCCCCGACAAGCACACAACAAATTTCCCCTAAATTCAAATTCAGAATAACCAGGAGATACAAAAATGAACTCACAGATTTGCGCTTGCAGAAACCTAAATTCTTGTTGTAACAATTTGTAACTTCATCCTTGGCTCTGCAACTACTTTGCAAAGATGTTTTGAATGCTTTATGATACCAAAATAAAAATAAAAATTGCTTTATCTCGACCAAAACCTTGGCAGTAGATGTCATGTATGCTATTAAAGCTTACTCGTGTGCTGCACGAATGACTCCAATCGCATTCAATGCAGATTCAAATATTGGCCATTGATCTTTCACCTTGGTTAGATCATCGAACAACTTCCTTCAAATCAAACTAACATAATATCCATCATGGAAACAAGGGGCCCACCATACCACGCGTTGCCAACAAAATCCACGTGGTGCTCGCCTGCGACATCGCAATTGATAAAAACCTCACAACTTCTGATCACACGATGGCGGGAAACCATGGATCTTCAACCATTAGCAATACAGTTCATCCAACACAGTTGCCAGCTTTGTCTTTAACCATCGAGCACCTTTCCTACCGAGATTATAACATCTGTGTTGATTTGAAGCACGTGCATCTCATAAACACTTTAGTAACCCACTGCATAATGTATTAAAATCAAATAGATGCATCAAAGTATTTTATCATCCCTTCGGAATGATCAGACGAGACACGTGGCTCTTGCCCATGATATCGTGATCAACCAAGATAGTGTGGTGGGGTCATTGCGGGATGGCGGGGAATGACTGAGATCAAACGATGATTGACCAATGGTCATGTGAACTTGTCCCTCTGAAAAATAAAAACATTTATTAAAGGAATAAGGGGACATCACTAGGCCAACAAAAAATAATGACATAAGTTGTCACTTAAATGAGGGAGCATGAGACCATCCAAGACTTAGGAGAATAAAATTAAATGAAGGAAATAAAATGATAAAACTAAAGGGGGCCAGACCTAGACAAGGCGATGGGACTTAAGATGTTTTAAAAACCCTCCCAAAAAGTAACAATTGAATAGATCCTTCCTAAGGCATAAGATAATACTAGGGTTTTATGTGAAGAAAAAGGTAAAACCCCAACCCTAGGCTTTTCCCAAACACCATAGATGACCAGAGGCATAAGGTAGGATAAAACTTTGAAGTTCCATCAGGTAGATGGTTAAAAGGGTAGAGGGGAGAGAGATGTGAGTGAGAGAGAGAGAGAGACCTGAGAGAGGGAGAGGGGGTAGGAGGGTGATACTTGAGAGAGAGAGGGAGGGAGGGAGGGAGGGAGTGGATATAGATAGAGGGTAGAGGGTTTAAGGGTTAAGGGTGTATGGTTTAGGGTTAAGGGAGAGGAGAGAGATAGAGGGAGTGTGAGAGAGAGACCTGAGAGAGGGAGAGGGGGTAGGAGGGAGAGTCTTGAGAGAGAGGGGAGAGAGATGGGAGGGAAGGGAAGGAGGGGTTAAGGGTAGAGTGGAGAGACAGGGAGGAGAGAGAGAGGAGAGAGGTAGAGAGAGAGAGAGAGAGAGAGAGAGAGGAGGGGGAGGGGAGAGGGGAAGAGGGGAATAGGGGAAGAAACAACCCATTAGGTCTGCACATGGATAAAAATTCATAAAATCAGGTCTCCCATACATATTTTGTTGAAACCTAGGTTTGAACCTCTCATTTCACATGCTTTTCTTCACAAAACTCTTGAGGACAACAACTATACCTTCTTTATTTCTCATCCTAAACCCTATTCACACATCCTACAATTACAACAGTATCCATGGGGCCTCTTACACAAGCTACGGTAATCACAAAAAGTGTAAGAGCCCCTTTATATCATGCTTGGACTACAAAACCCTAAAAAATAGGGTATCTGGGCTATATGCAAAGAAATGAAGCTTTCTAACTCAAATCAACGCCTTAAGCCCTCAAATCAGATTCAAATCAAAGATAACACATATATTCATGACCTATAATTGATTTCACATCAAAATATGGCTGCGTGTGACCGTACAGTGCTGCATTACAGGAAAAATATAGAAATTTTGAAGAAAAATAGATTTTCGAATGTTAAGAGATTGTATTTTAAATCCTCAACCAAAAACACAAATTACAATGATCACTTTATGACTTTTAAAGGCCTTTACACGTCAACCACTAAACAACCACCTCTACAACTGACTTTTTAATCTTTTATGATCACATGAAACATAAAACACACTAATTTGAAGGTTGTTAACATCACTATTGAAATATTTTAATTTTTTGACCTTTCAAACATTAAAAAGTACATCATTAAATTAATTATGTAATTGCATAAAAATGAAAAACATCATGAATTAATTATGTAACCACATAATTTAAATATAATTCTATCAAGAAATTAATATCAAATAGATAATATAATCGCATAACTCATACATTTCAATGTCATTGATCTTCTTCTTCATCCAACTCTTTGTCTGTATCATCCGATCCAAATTTGACATTGTAAGGATTGGTCATATCATCATCATCATCATCAATATCAGTTTTGATAATGTTATCATTCACATGGATATCATCTTCATGAACATTAACTCCTACATCATCAAGATCTAGTTCCTACTCTTCAACATCTTCTTCAGGGACATCATCAACTAACTGTTGATCTTGATCATCATCTACATCATCTTCTAGTTCTTTGGTATCTTCTTCTTTCACAAAATTATACTTTACCAGCCTTCCTCTTGGATCATGTCTAACAACAAATGACCAACCCGGTTTACTTGGAACCTCTGAGTAAAATACCTTCTCACATTGGCTTGGAAGAACATAGGGCTCATTTCCAGCTCCTCGATCAACCTTTTATTAACCATGGTAAATCCATTATCATGTTCAATAACAGTTCTCTCGGGATCATTTTCATTCAATCGTAGCATGTACCATAGGATGACAAACAAAATTAATCCGAAGGACTTAAAGTCACACTCAAGTTCATTATCCAAAATCCCATAGTATCGATTTTCTGAGACTTCTGGATGTATGTCGCTTCTAGATGAAACATTACTCACCTGAAAAATTATAGTTATACCAGAATCACAAGTTTTCTTCATGTCATCCTACATTTTGATTCAAAATTTACAACCAATGCACCACATAACCTTGTGGTGTTTCACCTGCAATATGTCAAATATGTAAAAATTATTGCAATATCGTTAGTTGATAAACATATTTATTCTTGGCCAAATGTATGCAAAGAAAACAATCTCAACATAGATATACATCAATATAATTGAAAATAATTAAATAATATGGGTGATTAATATATTTATACATACCTTTTTATCTCTTAAACCATATGCTAAATCAATTTCCCTTTGTGTAACATTAGAATTTCCATTACGATGAGCTTCTTTAACCAATGAAGCCACACCTTCCCATGTTAGTGCATGACCAGATTGTTGACATCGTTCAATCCATACTATCATCCAATCAAGATTGTTTGTGACGTACAAATGTAGTGCATCCCACTCTCGACCAACTGTATCAAAAAAAATTGAAATTCACAAACGACATATAATTAGTTAAATACCATAGTATACGACCTTAATTTATAATTGATGTATATTGAAGATTAAAAATTAAATAAGTACAATATACATAAAAACCATATGTAAAATGTATTCCGATTAATCTCTATGACCATCTTATAATTACCTCTCACTTTCCTCAATCTACCTTTCCCCATCAGGTACTCCCCTTTGAATTTGTTAATGGAGTTGGGATCCCAAATGCGATCTACATGGATATTTGCTGCAAACTTAGGAAGATATTCACTAATGTACACCATGGTCTGGTATACCATATATCCCTCCACCATAGAACCCTCAGGATGTGCTCTTTTTCTAACCAAAGCCTTCAAAAATCTCAAGTGCCTCTCAACCATCCACATTGACCTTGTGTGTACAAGTCCACACAATTCAATCTCCTCAACTTGGTGTATGAGGTAGTGTTATTGTGCATTGAAAAATGTTGAAGGTAGACACTTTTACATTTCACACATTAGACGATGAATTTTTATCTTCCAATAATTTATATCTTCTTTATGGATTTCTTTAGATGACAACCATCTATAAGTGATTCAAGGCGCAAATATATTAACGAGATTTAACAAAAATATACAGTATATTACATAACAAGTAAAACAAATGGCAATTATAAGATGTATACAACGAATTGAACAAATATCGCTACTTACCTCATGTATTTTCGAAGATCATATATAACTTGCTTAAAATTTTTGTCGAAGTTATCTAGGAGAGATAGAGGTAGAATGTACTGCAACAATTATAAAATGATCTTTTCATTATTTTTCCAAAAGTTGTAAACATAATACATTGAAAAGTACATGCATTATACAAGTGTATATAATATACCAGAATAATTACCTTAATGAAGGTATGCCAATCATGTGTTTTCATCCCTGACCCAAATTCACCTTTCTTTGTTATTATATTGTTTATGTTCGCAGCAAATCCTGTGGGAAATTGAATTTTTCGTATGACTTCTTTTATAGCATTGCTTTGCTGCTCCATTAATAACCAAGGCATGGCACTTATATTAATGTGGTCTCCATCGCTATTTAATTGAATGACATTTTTCATTGCATGATTGGCTTCCTGAATGTCACTACAAATTTTGACAATTTTTTCTTTGTCATGCCTTCCATCCAATATTTTTCATAACGTTTCTGTTATATTCTTTCTAATATGCATTGTATCAAACAAATGCACAATTTGTAGCTACTCATAGTAGGGAAACCTACTAAATTGTTTGTGATAACTTTTCAGTCCCTGTGGAAGCCAACCATTAATACCTTGATGACCTTCATGAAGCATATATGTTAAACAAATTAACAACGACAATCATTGTCAATTACAACATGAGTAAACACAACACAATATAAAAATATAAACTCAAAATATATCATATATGGTAGATAAACAATTTGATCCGATGTATAACCTTGATAATTAATTCTATTATATTCTAACTTCCATAGGCGAGGTGTCATTCTTCGTGGTTTTGATGTAGTCTCTTCTTTCCTATTGAAAATATGTTTTTCAGTGGTTCGATACTTATGATTTATATGGAGGAAGTGCCTATACTCATCAAACACCTGCTTTCCTAAACTTGTTGAACGATGAGATTTCATCTTTGGACCACGAATTGGACATGCAAATTTTCCCTTTGTTTGAAGACATGCAAGATCATATATAATTAGATTAAATATGTCAATTTTTATAATTATATATAATGAATAGATTGTTTTAAAAACATACATGATATCTACTTCATAAAATTAAATATTGTTAAAGTGCAGTCAAACATTATAACATACCACAAAAATGTGTTAGCCCTGGGGCATCATGAATTGTCCATACAAGCATTGCATGGAATTGAAATTTCCTTTGTCCTATTGGTCTAGAGACGTCATATATAGTGACGCCATTCCATAACTTTAGTAACTCGTTGATAAGAGGCTCAATATATACATTCATATCTTTAACTTGGTACTTACCTAGTTGAATGAACATAAACATTACATAATTATTATAACCATTTTACTACAATATATATAAATTAATGTACATGACTATTGAATGAAAAAATAATAAGTCATTATGCAACAAATAAGACAAATGAGATGCTACTACGTTAAATAAAATTGATGATGTAAACAAATACCTGGAACAATCATTGACAACATTATGTGCTCCCTCTTTATTGACATCCATGGAGGAATGTTATTGTTGATAACAAAAATAGGCCACACCGAGTAAATAGATCTCAGCTCTCCAAATGGATTGACACCGTCCGCTCCCAATGAAAGCCTGAGATTATGAGGTTCTTCTTTAAAGTGTGGAAATTTTTCCTCCATGTACCTAAATGTTGAACCATCCACAGGAATTTGAAGAATGTCATCTCCACTTCTATTCCATGCATGGTAATCCATAAATTGTGCTAAGCTTTCGCACCTAAATAATCATTGCATACGTGGAATAATGAGAATATAACAAAGAACCTTGCGAGCCACCTTTTTTGTTAGTTGATCTGTTCGATATCTACTGATATGACATTCTGGATATTCTGTTGCAAATTCATGTTGTTTATGATATATAATATGATCATTGGGACATGTATCTATTGCTTGATACTCCATTATGATATCTTTCATAATGGCAGATAAATCTCGGTATGAGCGAGGTAAAATATTTGATGGTGGTAACAAAAATTCACCAATCAATCTACAACAAAAAATAATTTGTTAATATAAAGAATATTAATGGTACATATTTCATCCTTTATTTACTAGTGATGAACTAACAACAATTAAAATAGATGAAAAAAGATGGCATATATGACATACCTTAACATCCTGTGAGATTGCTATGTTTGATAAACCATTCATAACCTTCAAGTTCAACAACAACAATACAACAGAGAGAAGAGTTGTTTGGGAGCCTTCATAAAGGGGCTCGTATGCCTTTTCAAGTATAGGTAAATCATGAACATCATCAAAGTCATCTCGATCATCATGATCAGCTCTGCCACTAAATGTGTCATGGATCAATGTATCTGTACCATCATCTTCAACTATGTTTTCTAGCACATGATCATCTTCTTCCATAGGATCATTAACTTCATCTTTAATATTCACAGCTCCATGTTCGTCCGCTTGCAAAACCACATTCTCCAGGCCGTTATAATCCATATCATGTGCCCTAGAGCACCCACCTTTATAATAATGATAGACACAAATAAACCATGATCATGATCAAGTGATTATATATATATATAAAATGTTAAAACAATATAAAAATTTACAAATTCAATCAATATAAACACATATAATGAACAACTTACCAATGGACAATAATCATGCCCCCCTTCAACGTGACCATGCTTCCTACAATGTTTCTTAGTTGTTGTGATTAAAAGTTGTCTCTTCTTTAAGCCCTTGCAATTATTGCAAGGACAATAACATTTCCCATCACCCTTTCTTTTCAATCTAACCCACAATCTATAAGGTGTCTCTTCATTTGTTCTGGACTAATATTATTTGACATGATTTTTCTTTACCAAGCTTGACTATTTAGATCTTCAAAAAATATCAAACTCACACTCCAATAATTTTTATTCATAGACAGGTAACAAAATCTAATAATTTTGATATTTTACACCAAATTTTTTTTGCATGCAACCACCCCTGCAAAAGAGAAGATAGTCTAAAGTTAATGACCCCAAAAAACACTTTAAAATGCTAATTCCAAAACTTATTAAATTCTGATTTTACTATGACTTCCAACCGTTAGACTCCTAAAATCAGAATATTGAACTTGATCGCAAACTTCCTACAACGATGGAGGTAGTGAGCTAGTAAGAGCAAGTGACCCATTCCTAAGGAGCAACAAGTCAGAATCATCATTGCTAATGCCAATACGGATTTATCCTTTTAGTTAAAGATGCAATGTGTCACTTCTTATGACGAGCTTATCCCTAGGGCCTCAACATTGAGAGAGCCCTAATCGCACAAGGAAGCACACACTAGTAGAATTTGGAAAATAAATGACTAGGTGACTAAAAATTTTAGTCACAACAACTAAAAATGACTAAATTCTTCTCATTTTTTGCAACTCAGCTATAAATGAGTAAGTAAATTACTAGTTTGGTCGTTGATTAAAAATTATTTAGTCACACAAATAAAAATGACTAAATAGTTAGTCATTTATTTAGTCACAATCCATTTGAATAAATCATTTAAAGAATCAAGAATATAGCCTACCAAAATACTCTAAACTTTAATAAACATACCCTAAAACTTTTGTCAAAATCTTATTTTCAGGCGTAGCCCACCAGAATGGAGTTTTCATTTTAATAAACATACTCTAAAACCTTCATCAAAACATTATTTTCAAGCATAGACCGCCAAAATGGAGAAGTGTTTCAGTAAAGAATGAAAGAGAATGGTGAGGAGTTGTGCGTGAAAGGAGGCATAGGATTCATTGTTGCTTATCTCATTCCTGCTCTGCTTAACAAATCTTACATTGTTCCCGCTACTATTTGTAATCTAGGTATTTACTTGACATATATTTGCATAATCTCAAATTCCTTAAGAGGCTTTTGAAGTATCAATGTATCCTATATAGGGTTTAGAATGATTTCTTTTAATTAAAAAAATAAATAAATGATGTATTTCCCTATAATTAGATAATGTGGAGATCTCCTAAATCTGCCCCAACACACTATCCTCTTTGGCACTGTATTCATTACTCCAGCTCTGAAGGTATTGCATGTGACATCTTTAATATCTTCATGATCGTGGCTTTTAAATAGATTTCAATATTTTCTTTAATCCTTTTCATGGTAACCCTTGAGTTCCATAATCCACCTTCAATCTCTTCTAAGAACGTTGTCTTAAGCTAGACTGCATAGTATGCATATAAAGCAAGTCCTTCATACCTGCCATTGTTCCAAACCACCACTCACTGCCTTGCTTAAAAATTTTCCTCCATAAGCATAATAGCATGTTTTAAAATCATGGTTGCTAGTGATTGATCATTAAGGTCACCAATTTCATCAAGATACAATGAGATTTTTTTCTTCAAACTCAAGGCATTATGCAAGATAACATTGTGAATTGTTTGTTGTGTATGATTTAATTTTCTTGTACATTTACTGCTTTGCTAACTTCCTTTAAGACTGGGTATTGCACCCTCAGCTGCAATCTCAAACAGCTCACTCACTATCACTTGAAGATTCCTTTCATGAGCATCCTTCTATAAAATCAAACTATGCCCTATAGACTATTTACTACAGGGGACTCATTATTTCATGGTATTGTAGATCTTAAGATCCTTCAACCTTATTGACACTACTTCACATCCACAAGGTATTATTCACTATTCTCCCATCTTTGATGAGTCTCAAAACACTACTCAAACATACAATCCACTACCTCCATTATACATTAATGGCTAAGAAGAAACATTGAACCTATGATTACCACTGTTACTTCATTTGGAAAGTCATTCCCTAATTGCATTTTCCTTTTCTAACACTACCAAAAGAATTTGAAAAACCATTAAGGTCAGCAAGGGGGTAAGAAAACTCACTGTTAAAATTTCTACTTTACTATGCAAGGTTTGAGCTTTATTATCTTGTCACTGCTCAACCTCTTTTTGACTATCACATCTCAAGTGACTGTCATTCTTCTTACCGTAGATTTAATTTACAAATGTCACTAAGCTACATAGTGTGCTTCTTATTGGCTACAATCTTTAGATTGCAAGATTTTGTTATTAGCTACAATGTCTCAATATTTCTAGTATTGCAGCCTCACTATTCCGCTAGAGTTATTGTTTATGTTTCTATGGAGGCCTAGGGTTTGTACCCTAATCATGCTCTTACCAATGCTTCTGTTGGTATTAAAAAACAACCTTAAATCTTGGGTCAGAAAATCAGTTGTCTTGACAGGGTTGTGGTATGATCTTGGATTATATCCTAGAGTGTGTGGGAAGCTTGTGTTTGATCATTAAGGTATGTAAAACTGATCAGGGAAATGTATCCTATATAGCATGGGTCTTGCTTTAATACTTTCCATAATGGTTATTAACATATCACATTATTATAGTTTATGGTAACCCAAGATTGCATTCAAGTATGTAACAAACTTGGTTTGTAGTTTAAGCTATACACTTTTAAGTAACATTCATAAGGTTTAGAAAATATTGATCACTCTCTAGAATAGCCCATTAAACATGGGTTGTGCTTGAATGCACTACATAATTGATATAACACAACCACTCTGCATATCAACCAGAGTTATAGGCTCTTTATTGCAGCAAGAGGTAATCACTCTTGGATCATGCTATAATTACATCGTAACCTGTTAAACTTGAGACAACCTGAATGCACCCAATGATGATTGACACCTACAATATACAACTTGAATTAACTAGATTATATGAGTGCCTCCATTTCTATCACAACATAGCTACATTAAACTTGGGTCACACATGAATGAATCCTGTATTTGTTATAGCACAACTATTCTACATGACCAAAAGAGTTATGGATCACATACTTATAGTCACAAGAATCTGTTTCTTGGTTGTGATCTTATGGTGATTCCACACAATAAAATCTAAACATGGAATTCTCAAAACCCTAAACCTCTAAAAATGAAATCTGATGACATGTTGCTTTAAAATATGATTTTCAAACCTGGAACTACAAATCTGACTTCACAACTGAATTCTGCAAAAAGACAATGACTACCCTCAACTTGGCGATATCTTCTTGAATTTTTTTTTGATTTTTCCCAAGAAAATCATCCTTAGTTCTCCACAAACTATCTCAAGTAGAGCAAATTCACAAGTATAGCAAAACACTATCGCAATAAATCAGCGAACTCACTTTTCTTTATGTCGGCCACAATTTGATTTTTTTCTTATTTTTCATATTTGTTGAAATATCGACGAAACTGCTAGTTGAAATTTCGACGAAACCCAGGTTCGTCAAAATTTCAATGAACATCGGGGATAAACTTTTAAAAAATTTAAAATTACACATCAAATTTTACAAGCACCCAACAATACATCAAATTATACATATTTTGTCAGAAATTTTCGTCAAATTTTGCAGTCAAATGAGTTAGTGTTAGTTTTTAACAACAAAAGAAAACAAGGAAATGCATGCTTAAATTTTTTTTTTATTAAAACAATTTTGGGTATATCACACCTTCAAACATCATGCCAAAGTTCTTTCATCAAAAAATCATTTGTCTCTTAGGTTTAAACACTCAAAGGAAAATGCATGTTTCTCAACACCTTGATCTTGTCACAAGTTCCTCTTAGGTATAAAACATTATGATCAAACATCAAACAACACATTGACATCAAAACATTTAATATCTGATCTCGCCAACAACTTCAAATTTTGGAAAAATAAATCTCCTAGACCAATTTTTTCATTAAACATCATCTAATTTAGCTACATGTTTGGAAACACATCCCTTTTCATACATTTAGTTGGATTAGTACACATCCTTTTGAACAAATTTATCCTAAATTCACAAATCTACTTCTATGATTTACAAGTTCATTAGCATCCTTATCAAAAACATTCGTCAAAGCTTAAGTCTAGTTTTTTTCAAATTGAGAGTTTCTTATCACCCATATCATCCATTCATCATTCAAAACATCATTGGTCATAAATCCCTTAGAGGTTCACTTTTAGAAAAATTTGAATCAACCCAAGAGTTTCAACAATATAAATCCCATCACAACACTTCAAAAGTTGATCCAAGTTTTATGGTAATAACAAGGTCAATACACAAGAGATACATGGAGCAAAACCAAAATTTACCTACCATGAGTGATGCAAACCAACAAAACCTTAAAATGCAAGAATTCGATCCTAGAGGTTTCACAACTCCACAAAATCCACCACAACCTCCATCACAAAATCCACCTCAAACTTCACAAGAAATGGGGTATCAAGTAGAGGATGTTACCAATAATCCCAATGAACTTACCATAGTTTAGCTACTTGAGATGCAACAAGATCCTAAGGTTCACCATCTTATCAACACCATGATGAAGTTAAAACCAAACCAATACATGTTAACCTTGTAAAAATAAGGAGCTAAACTCTTGTCCTCATTTGATTTGAACAAAATTAGGGAACAATCTTTGGTAAATGTTGCATCCATTCCTCAATCATATATCACACAACATTTGGTCCAAAATGTCATTCAATCCATCACACAACCATCCTCCTCACATGTACCAAGCCAACCTACAACCTCTAGGATATATCCTTCTAGTCTTGGAATTCAACAAGGAACTCAACTTGGTCTTACTCAAAGTCTAGGGAACAACACAAATTTGGGTACTCAAAACAAAAGCATCCCCAAAACATCCCCATTCCTCAACACCCTCAACATCCAAACATGCCACTTACATCTCGTGCTCACAACAAAAACATGTCACCAACATTTTGTGCACAACCATATTCTTCAATCACAACAAATACACAAAATGTTCAAACCAATGCCCCTAGTTTTCAACAACCCCAATCCAATCTCCAAGGAAAAACAAATAAAAATCAAGGAAACCAAACATTGCAAGGTCAATCATCACAAAACCAACTACCTCAAAATTAAATGGTCCAACATCAAGTCCCTCAACATCAAGGAAATCCATTCACCCAAAATCAAATCAAGAAATCCTCAAAATCAATTGGTCCTAAATCAAGGTTTTCCAAGAACATCGCAACACCAAGTGGCATCATATCAAGCATCCCAACCTTTGACTCAACATCAAGGAATCCATCAAAAATGAAAAATCAAATGGGTCCTAAAACTTATATTCCTCCATCACAATCCCAAATTTTACAAGGAATTATAGCACAACAAAATCAAGGACAAGTTTCACAACAAACCCAACATGTACCAAATTTGAATTCACAAAATCAAGTTTCCAACAGCCAAAATTTGGTCTCACATCAATGCCAAAACCAACACAATCCTCCATTGCAAGCCACTCACAACATGATTCCCCAAAATCCACCACAAAATCAAAACATCCCATCAAGTCAATACATTTAATCAAACCAATTGTCCCAAATCAAAACACTATTCCATCACCTCAAGGAAAAAAAACAACCTCAATCAAAATTCATAAGGAGCATACAACACATCATGACCCTTATCACCACTAAATCTGCAATATCAAGATAATCCACCATACACACCATACAGTACATTCAACTCAAATACACCACCTTACCAAAATACCACATATAATTCATCTACCATTCCTCAATACAACATTTATGCTCCACCACCAAACAATCCTCAAGATGAACTTTCCTCACAAATCAGAATGCTTACGCAACAAATTCAGGATATCCAAGTTGGGAAAACAAATAAATCGTATGTCACACAAGACTTGTGTCCATATATTTTTCATCAAAACATTGCGATGATACCATTCCCTCCAAGATTTGAAATCCCCAAATTTGACAAATACAAAGAGCGTGGAAATCCCAAAGATCACATTAAGGAATTTTATGTGGCATGTATGGAAGTATCATACAATGAATCCTATTTGATGCATCTTTTCCCACATATTTTGGGAGGACAAGCCATTGAATGGTTCTCATATCTACCTCCTAGAATCTGATTTTTTTAAGAAATCGTAGAACGGTTTGTACAACACTTTTACTACAATCTTGATATGGATGTAAGTTTGGAGGAACTATATACCCTTAAACAAAACAAGGGTAAATCATTTACAATTTTTTTACGATGGAGGCATATAGCTAGTAAATGCAAATGGCCATTTCCTAAAAAGAAACAAATAGAGATCATTATTGCAAACATATAAATAGACTTATCCTTCCAATTGAAAATGCAATGTGTCTCGACATATGAATAACTCATTCCTAGGGGTCTTAACATTGAAAGAGCCCTCATCATACAAGGAGAAACACAAGCCTACAAAGACAATCATCCATCATATAGTTCCAATGAAAAACCCCGTATATGGGCCAAAAATAATAATGTTACTAATGATTGCATAGTTGATACAAAAGTGGTGTTAAATTCTCCAAAACAGACGAATCCACAACCAAACATGTAGCCACAAAAAATCAACAAATGTTTAACAATTCCAACCCTTAAAGAGGGCCACCATCTCAAAACAATTACCCTCAATGACACAAGTACACACCTTTGGGGGAGCCTATTGAAGTGGTCATGCAAAAATTGGTACAATCTAATCTCATCACGCTTCCCAATTACAAGAACTACCAATAGCCTCAAGTCAAACTGCCATGGTATAGAGAGGAAAATCTTTATGATTTTCACAAAATCAAGGGACACAAAACATCAAGTTACATGAAATTGAAAAATTTTATTCAATACCTTATTGATAACGAAGACGTAATTGTGGATTAGTAAGTGGGAAATCAAGACCTTAAAATATATAAGAACTTGATGCCAGACAATAGCAAGGGAAATGATAATGAAAAAGGGAATGATTACCACAATTTAGGTCATGTTTACAACAATGTGTTAGCATCTTGTGATCATTTTATATTTTCCATCATAATTAAAGGACCTAGTGCAAAGTGTGGAGTCACCACGCCTAGAGGAAAATTCATCATCCAAGGAGCACCATTGCAACCTAGGGCACCACCCTTGAAGTCAAATCCCAATGATTATAGACTCTTGGACCAATTAAAAAAGACCCCTACCCAAATTCTATCCTAGAGTTATTGAAAATACCTCCTGCACATAGTGACATCCTAGAAAAGGGTTTATCATCATCATCATCATCCATACCTGATAATCTTGATAACAAAAAAATTTAAGCTATGGTCAGACACATCACCACCCATCATGTTCTTACATTTTCTGAGCAAGATCTTCCTACACAACCATTGTATAATCGGGCATTGCATCTTGAAGTCATCATTCATAAAAAATGAATTCAAAAGAGTATTGGTGGATGAAGGTGTTGGTCTCAATATTTATATGCTTAAACTGATCAAGAATTTGGGCTATTTCAAAGATGTTATGGAAAAGGAAAAATATGTTACCATAAGAGAATATGATGATCAGGAACAGAGTTCTAAAGGAACAATCAAAATCCCTATCCAAGAAGGACCCGTAATTGCAAAAACTACTTGCCAAGTGCTTGACCTTGACCTTCACTACAATATACTTCTAGGTCACCTATGGATCCATGCCATGCAAGTTGTAGCTTCCACCTACCATCAATGTATCAACTTTACCTATAAAGATAGAGAAATTACAATCCATGGTGATCTTGAACCCTTTTACTATTGCAAGAACCTAGAAGAAAAGTACTATAGGATCTCACAAGTGCCTAAGAATGATGAAGTTATAACATCGTCCTCTTTCATTGAACCCTCTACCCTAGCTTCCACCTTCAAATCAAAGACCCCCATCTTACAGAATATCCTTGATATCAAAGTAGTGATGAAAGATAATGGTTTTGGAGACTATAACTTGAAAAAAGACTCTTTGTAATTGGAGAATTGCCTACTTCTCCTAGATCTCATGGGAAGCCTCAACCTATTGAAAAGGTATCAAAGATAAAGATAGCATCTACCACTTTCAAATAGTGGGAAGAGTTGAACAATTAAATTCTTAATGAAGAAAATGTATCAAAATTGCTATATCAAGATAATAGACCAAAGCCCATTCTTCCAATGGAAGATGACAACAAAGGACTGTAGTTGATGAAGGGTTGGGGATACAACAAGAATGAAAATCTTGGTCAAAATAATAATGGTTTGCTAGAACCTCTTGCTCTTAAGAAAAAAACCTAAGGATCTTGGTCTTCGATGTACCACGAGTAAAGTGACCATTCTTGGAAAGGGTGCTTCAGTTAAAAAAGTTGAACCTTCCTCTTGGTTACCTACATTGCATAATGATACCATTGATGAATTTCCCCTCGATGTCACAAAATTATCTGAGGATACATGCATATTCATGATAACCACCACATCATTTGATTCCAATAGCCAAATCACTGAATTGAAACTACTCTATTCCCAATTTATAAACTGGGACCAATGAAGACCACCCATTTTGGATTCATTCAAAAATGATGAAGCTATCTTCAAGTTCATGGGGTTTCATGACCACATGCCATTTGGGGATCACAAATCAGGCTTCGACATTGAACTTGATACACAAGCCTACTATAGGGAAATGATTGAGTCCCTCAGTTGCAAAATAGAAAATATGAGAATCATGTCTCGATCCTTAGGTGAAAACCACCCTATGGCACTTTTCGGTAATAAAATAGTAAAAATAAAGTATGCATTTGACAGTGAAAACCTCTTTGAGGCACTTAAGGATGAGGGATTCAATCTTCCCTTTAGTGCGATACATCAAGAAAAGTCACTAGTTCTTGCTAAGAAATCCAATCCAATCAATGTAAGGACAGATACAACACAAATCACCTTCTATGTAGAATCACTCCTTGATGAAGAAAAAAAGAACTTAGCAACATTCCTAAAAGAACAAAAGATAAATTTTGTGTGGTCTTATGTAGACATGCCAGACCTTGATCCTAAAGTATTTTTTCACCATCTTGCAATTTATCCTCATGCTAAACCAATGAAGCTAAAGCTAAGGAAGATGCACCCACCAATAGCCTTATTGGTCAAATTGGAATTGTAGAAGCTTCTTGAAGTATGATTTATCAGACCAATAGATTAACCTGAGTGGGTTTCAAACCTCGTACCAGTCTCAAAACCCATTGGGGGCATCACAATATGTACTAACTTTAGAGATTTAAACAATGCATATCCCAAGGATGATTTTACTTTACCTAATATTGACATCATTGTGGATCTGACTACTGGAAATGAAATTCTTTCACTCATGGATGGGTTCTTAGGGTACAATCAAATCATCATAGCCAAAGAAGATCAACACAAAAGAATGTTTACATGTCCATTGGGAACGTATTGTTGGAATGTGATTCCATTTGGTTTGAAGAATGCTGGAGCCACCTATCAGAGAGCAATGACTTTAATTTTTCATGACATGATTCACAAGACTTTAGAAGATTATGTGGATGAAATTTTGGAAAATTTAAGAACAAGGAAGGAACATCTAGAGGTACTGGGATCAATCTTTAATAGGCTCGAAGAATACAAGGTATGACTAAATCCAAAAAAGTGTGTCTTTAGCATAACTTCATGCAAACTCCTAGGATAGATGGTTTCATAGAGGGGAATTAAAATAGATCTAGCTAAGGTCAAAGAAATCCTAGATATGGAACCACCACAGACATTGAAGCAATTGTGAGGTCTACAAGGGAGATTGTAGTCTGTCAGAAGATTCATAACATAGCTGGTGGATAAATGTCATCCCTTTTCTCACCTTCTTAACAAGGGGGTGGCCTAAAAATGGGATGAGAAATGTGACAAAGCATTCCAAAAACTCAAAGATTACCTATTGACACCCCTTGTCCTTATGCCACCAATAGCAAATAAACCTTTAATTTTGTATAACTCAGCTACATTAGTATCCCTAGGTGCTCTTCTTGCTCAGAATGATGAAATAGGGAAGGAGAGAGCTATTTACTACATTAGTAGGACCTTGGTGGGCTATGAGCTAAACTAATCATCCATTGAAAAATCTTTCCTAGCTATGGTTTTCACTTCATAGAAGTTTAGACACTACATGCTTTCACACCAAGTAAATCTTATCTCTAAGATAGATCTATTGAAGTATTTTTTATCCAAAGCTACCCTCATAGGATGTATGGACAAGTGGGTAATGATCCTCACAAAATTTGACATAGAGTACATGGATCGAAAGGCTATCAAGGGGCAAGTTATTGTAGATCAACTAGTAGAGGTGCCTATCTACATAGAAAATTCATTGGTGTCTAAATTTCCTGATGAGTTAGTTTTTACCCTCAAAATGGTTGAGCAGTGGAAGTTATATTATGATGGTTCATATACACAACATAGATCTGGAGCAGGCATTCTCTTCATCACCCCACAAGGTGATTGTATCCCTAAGTCATATCAATTATCTTTCCCATGTACCAATAACATTGCTGAGTATGAGGCTCTTATCACATGATTGGCGATCACAATACAATGGAAAATCCAAGAATTTAAGGTCTATAGAGACTCTCAGCTGATTGTAAACTAGGTTAATTATGACAACCAAACCAAGGATGAAAAGCTCGCACCATATAGAAAGATGGTAGAGAGTCTCAAATATTTCTTCATTGACATCACATTCAAGAAAATACCCCAAGTAAATAACCGAGCAGTTGACAAATATTGGGTCCTTGCTAGATATGCCTCATAACATTTTGAAATGTGAATTCCTTGTTGAGCAGTTTTTCATCCCAACATTTGAAGTACCAAAATTTGAATTTTTGTGTGAAATCGTTGGTCCCAACTCTCCTTGGTATCATTATATCTTTACTTACCTATACAGATATATCCTACCATATGACCTTACTCCGAACCTTAGAAAAACCTTTCTTAGAAGAGCATCTCAATTTGTTCTATTAGGTGATGCCCTTTATTGTTGAAGTCTCAATGAGACATTATTGCGATGTATTAACCAAGAGGAAGCTTTGACTGTGTTAAAAGTACACAAATAAATCTTTGGATCACATTCAAGTGGTATGACCTTGGCTAAGAAACTATTGAGGACAAGATATTACTGGCCTACCATGGATTAGGAAGTTCATCAATATGTCAAAAAATACATGCAATGTCAACAACATGGGGACCTCATCCATGAGTCAACTCAAGAAATTAGACCGATCGCTACACCTTGGCCTTTCTCATAGTGGGGACTCGACCTCATAGGAAATATCACCCCCACCTCATCTAATGGTCATAAATTTATTATTACAACCATGAAGTACTTGACAAAGTGGATTGAAGTGATACTTATGGCCTATATCACGGGAAAGAAAATATATAAATTCATCTAGAATTATCCATTTTTTTGTTACAATGTTTGCCAATCCCTTATCATAGATGATGGAACACCCTTTGAAAAATAGGATGTTCGTGAGCTATGCCAAAATTTTAATATCCAACACCACTTTTCCACCTCATACTATCTCCAGGGAAATGGTCAAGCTGAGGCTTCAAACAAAACCATCATAAACATTCTCAAAAAGGAAGTCAATAATGTTGGTCGTGATTGGTATCTCCAATTGAACCTCGCTTTATGGGCCTATAGAACTAGTATCTACATAGCTACAAGTGCCACACCTTATTCCCTAGTTCATGGAATTGAAGCTATCCTACCTATCGAGGTCAAGCTCCCATTGTTGAGAGTTTCATTACAACATCTCATTATAAATGAAGAATATAGAGTGTTCATATTGAACGAAATAGAGTTATTAGAGGAGCGTCGCCTTGAGGCTTTGAATCATTTACAAGCTTATCAAAACTGACTCAAAATGATCTATACTAAGAAGATCAAAAGTTGTTCCTTCCAATTGGGAGATCTCATCTTGAAGGGGAACTAGAAGAATATGTCAAATCTAGATAGCAAAGGGAAGTTTGAACCTAATTAGTTAGGACCATTCATTGTCATAGCTAGTTATGGTTTTGGAGCCTATCAATTGTCAACACTTGAAGGATAACCCTTGTAGGAGCCTATCAATAGCATGCATCTCAAGAATATGCATAGGTATTGAAGGGTATAAATCCAAAAATCCAAAAAAAAAAGAAGAAACAACAAAATCCAAAAAAAAAAGAAAAAGGATTGGAAACGGTAAAGAGAAAAATCATCCTCTACGGAAAACCACTTTGATGGTGCTTTTGGCAAGTACCTTGGTGAAAACCTGGTAAACAGGCTCCTTGCATAAATAATCACCATTGAATCTTTGGCTTATCTTGACCCATCCATTGCATTCATCCTTCATCCTATTTATCCTATTTATTCCTTCACACATCCATGTCCATATCATAGCTAGATATTGAGTATCATGTACCCCTTTAGTACTACTTGGAACATTCCTAAGGTCAATTTTTCCTACCTATATTGAGGTACCTATCATATCACATTGGGGGCATCTGCCTATACTTGCATCGAATTGGGTTCTTGTATATTCCCTTGAGGTTATTTATAAAATCCCAAAATCCAAAAGACAGTTGAAAACTCCAAAAATAGTCACAAAATCCAAAAATCCAAAAATTGTCACAAAATCTCAAAATCCAAAAATGGCCACAAAATCCTAAAATCCAAAAACAGTCAGAAAATCCCAAAATCCAAAAATAGTCACAAAATCTCAAAATCCAAAAACAGTCGCAAAATATTGAAATCCAAAAATAGTCGCAAAATCCCAAAATCCAAAAATAGTTGTAAAATATCAAAATTCAAAAACATCTGAAGAAGTTGTAAAATCCCAAAATCTAAAAACATTTGCAGAAAAATACAAAACATTTGTATAGCTTGGAAAATATAAAACATCTAAAAAACTTGTAAAGTTAAAAATCCAAAAATATTCAAAAATCTTGTAAAGTCCAAAATGCCAAAAACATCCAAATCACATCAAAATCCCTAAATAGGTCTAAAACATCAAAAAATCAAAAAAACTTGTCAAAGTATGTTGGCTCTGAGTTGGAATGTAGGCAAGGCCATCATCGATGATCCCTCGAGGCATTAGGTCAGTCTTTAGGAGTCTGTCATAATAAACTGGCAATTCATCAATGTTCATATAACATCAATAAATGGTTACTAGTTAGAGTTAGTAAAACTATGTCGTCTTTGGGCTTACGTAGGAAAGGCCATCATTGATGAGCCCCCAAGGTGTTAGGTTAGTTTCCCCTTAGGTCTTGGTCTAACCTTGGAAAACAAAAAAATATTTGGAAAAGCTTGAAAAATCAAAACATTTCAAAACATTCAAAAAACCTTAAACAACCTCAAACAACTTGAAAACCTAAACATTCATATAATTTCAAAAGATAAAAAACAACCTCAAAACATTGGAAAATATAAAAAAAACATTGAAATATTCCAAAAAGTCCAAAATCACCCATCCCATTTCACTTTCACCCATAATAAAATTCCATTCATAATAAATCAATCGTCATCATCAACCTTTGATAACACAAGTGGAAACAAGTGTAGCAATCAGTAAGGTATTCAATTGAAAGTGTAAAAATATAAAGTCTTGATCATGAGTAAACAAGTTGGTTGACATTTGTATCAATTTCCTATCAAAAAATTAGTTTTATCTAAAACATCTGATAACATGTCCTAGGATACATCTTTCCTACAATGGACATCATCATTGGAAATCATCTTAGTTAGGTTACTTTGGCAAGAGATATGAATGACATTGACTGTTTGTTCATTTTGATCTTTTTCTTATGATTTATCTTAATTGTCCATTCAATTGACCTCTCGATGATGTCTATCAAAAAAATTTAGAGAGAAAGGAATAGGGCATTGATCATTATTTTTTATTTGTTGTGCTTGTTATATGTTCTTGTAATACAACCTTGACAAATACTTGTGTGTGCGAGGTGGTCTCAAGTAAGACAATGGCTAGGACATATAAATTTCTTCATATTTTTTGTGTGTTAAGTCTTATTACTTTGATGGATTATCGTTTCACATGGTTAAACAAGGTTTTTGTATGTCAGGTATGAACAAGGATACTCCTATCTATTTGCAGAGTCAAAGTCCATCACATTAGATACAATGTCATCTTGGTTTTCAATACCTTGATTCATCGTGTCTATTTGTTATATCAAAAATAAGGAATGATATGATGAAGTTATCCCAATCCTAGAAACAAGAAAATCATCTTTCTCATCACCATATCTAATAAAGTCTTGAATAATCATAGGCTTGTTGGACTTCTGAATGAATCTCAAAAGCAATGGTTAATCCATCCATCTTATTCTTCTATCTTCTTTCCATGCTAACATCTCCAACTTGGTATCATGAAAGTTAATAAAAATAATAAATACATCCATCTTGTATCTATAAGTCATCAACATACATACATCTTGCATAATCATCGTATATCACAAATAAAATACACAAAAACAAATGCATATCATAGAATATATATCGTGCATCATCACTACATATAAGATCGGAAAAGATATGTAAAAAGTGATAAAGTCATCCATTACATTTACATACACATCCATATAGCATCACATCATAAATCCATATACATTACATCACATGCATAATAAAGGTAAGCATCATCATAAACCTCTGCATCCATATCATAAACACATGCATCCATCCATATATAAGCATGACCATAAAATAAAACATAATATCATAATCGCATCGAAAGTCATCCCATATATATCCAAATAACAACTATCATGGTACAAGTCAAGAGTAATGTATGATATCATCAAAATGTATACAAAAGGCTATCAAAAATCAACTGATGAATGAATATACATCAATATAATCAGGGTATACATAAAAATGTGTCTACATCTATGATATAGAGAGCTATCCTCTACTTTGTCAATCATCATGTTGCAAAGGTTGTCGATGTCCTAAAGGCTGCCGAACTGACAACCCACCTGTTGACCCACTCGATGCAACCCTACTCTGATGCAAATATTTTGGGTGCTTCCAGTGTGCTGGGACATCTCTATAGTACAATGTCCTATAATAGAAAGCCTCAACGACCTCTTTTAATGATATCAGGTTTCCACAATCCATATTATAAATCAGCATTGCTTATGGATTTGATTATGTTTGTATTTTTTGCATCAACATTTCGGATCACACACCATGATCCATCATCAGGTTGGTAGAGAGTAGGAGGAGAAGAAAATGGTTGATTGTAGACTTACACTTGATAAAAAGAAAGAGAGGAAAGGGAGGGGGAGGATGCACAAGGATCGAGGAGAAAATAAATTTATATATATATGTATATATAAAGAAACCATGAACCAAAGATATTCCAAGAAGAGCGAAATGTAAAAAAAAAAATCAAAAATATATGTAAGCATATAAATATGCAAACATATGCATAAAACTTGAAAAAGGAAAACTTAGACCACCAAGCATAACAATATATGAAACACTTAAGCTACAAAAAATCACAATTATAAATGCAACCTTTATGAACATAAGGTGAAAATATAGAAATAAACTAAAGAAAAATAAAATATTGAGAGTTAGATATAGAACCAAATGATAAGGGGATAATGATAAATTATAAAATAAGAGAATGAAAAAAGGTAAGAATAAATTATCAAATAATGTGATAGTGATTCACAATTTATGCATTAGCTTAGCAAATTTATATGCTTACATAATAAGATGAAATACAAAAGAATAAACAAGCAAATATAAGTATTTGAAATTGATAAGATGAAATGCTAAAGAATAAACAACAAATATAAATATATAGAATTGCAAAATAAAGCATAACCAAATAAAACACCTCTTTGTAAAGTGTTGACACCACCTATGCCTGTGCCTATGCCTAGAGCTAAGTTGTGGCCTCTAGCTGTTGCCTCTTGGTAAACTCCCGTGCCAACTAAATAGTCAACTATTGTATTTGCTAACACTCATGATCCCACTCCTAGCGATATCTATCTTGATCATGTACAACTTGATCCTTCTTGGCTAGAAGGGTCTGAATCTATGCATCTCTAGGGTTAGGACCCTACTACTACCATGGTGGTGGTGGTGGAGGAGGTGTTTCCTATTGCAATAGATGAAAACTCAATGGCAACTTCTCATCATGTTGTCCATCCCTTGGCACCTACCCATCATGCTATCTATCTTGCTTCCCATCTCTTGAAAATTTTCAACCATGAGGCAACTTTTGTGCTTTACCCCTACCCCTACCAACCCCCCAGTTGGATCTGTAAGTCTCATGGGAGCATGCTAAGCAGACCAATGTGCATAAGCCTATGCCATACTTAAATCTTCAGGTCCTCCAACATAAGCCTAGGCCAATGGTTGAATATGAATGAAATCCTAAATAACCGTATGTGGATCCATAGCGGCGCCCCAATCTGTCTCTTTGGATGTGCATGAGTAAAAAATTGTGTAACAAGAGGTAGAACATCCTAAGGCTCTCCAAACTACCTCACAACCCTATCTAGAAAATACCTCTCTATGAAATCCATTAGGTCTGCTTCACGTAAAATATCTCCTACTAGTCGTTATCCCATATAGGAGCCAATAGCTAGGGTCGCCATCAGAAAGATTTCATATCATCTATTACTCTATGGCATTACACAATCCTTGTCATGCCAATATGATGTAGTGTGAACATCACCATGTACTTGTATACCCTACCTCATAAGGATCTATAACAACCAATACAACCATAGGCCTAAGCATGACAATGTGCTCGATTCCCAGATCTAAAGTAGAGTCACTCTGACTGACAAGCTACATCCCTGAAGGTACACCACCTAGTGCATGTCATGATAAAGTGAAGTGAGAATCACGGGAGCCCAAGTGTACATAGTCATATCATTGACCATGCCCTCAAAAACTAAGTCGTAGCTGACACTAAGGCCACAACTACATTTTTTTGGAATGAGAACACCCATAATCAATCCAGCTATAACCAAGACCAAATCAGGTACCCATCCTCTATGTTGTCACAAGTCAATCTGGTAGTTATCCACCCATAGTGAATCTGCATCCATCACTATGAGTAGAGCCTTTAAACCAAAATTTGTATTGTGAATAATTCAAGCACCATAGATTATAACTTGAAGGATGCGCTAGACATCCTCAAGTGTGATAGTAGCCTCTCTTGTCAGAAGGTGGAAATACGATGTCTCAAAGTGCCACCGCTCAACAAGCATGATCATCATAGCCAAGTGCATCTCTCAGGCATGCGTGCAACGAACCCTAATTTGATAGCTCTTAGAAACAAATCCTCATTGTCCCTGAACTAGGCTACCCATCTCAAAACACTAGGTTTGTGCTCCAGAGACATGAGCAGGTGCATAGTCTCCAACAAAAATAAAATGCACAACATTAAAATTGCTAGAAACCTAAAAAAATTCAAGTTTAAAGTCCTAAATTAGCAAGTGTGCCACTTTTTATAGGTGTGCAACTCTTTCAAATTAGCATATGCATGACACTTTTGACAAGTGCATGGCCCTTTTAGAAGTGTGTCGCTAGAAACATGTGTGCAACACTAGTGAAATTTGCAATTGTGTGACCCTAGGACAAGTGCATTGGAATTTACATGTGTAACAATATTAAACCCTAACTATTGTGTTGTGTTTTGACAAGTGTATCACTATCCTACAAGTGTGCTAGGGTTCTTAACTAGTGTGTTGACAAACAAATGCTTGGGTATTCCAAAGGGTGCATCACACTTCTGTGAGTGCATTGTTGGGTACACAAGTGCACAACTGACCATAGCAAGTGCACTGTCGAAATAACAACATACTTGTTTGACCTAATTTAAAGAAAAATTAAAGCATAAAAACACATGCAAAGGAAAGGTTTTCAAGGTACATACCGGGGTCCTATGTCGACAGGGCATTGGAACTCGTAGACTCAGTCTATGAGGTGTTGGGGGAGCTCATGGTCAGCCATAGTCTCAGGCGCTCAGAGAAATTTTTCTCTAAATCTCCAACTCAAAATGTCCAAATGAGTGGGACATGCCTCCCAAGCCCATATTTATGCTTGAAAATTAGGTTTTTTGACCTAATTGAAGGATGGGAATGTGGATTTTTAATATTTTTTTATCCATTTTTGAGCTTTCCAACCTATTGTGAGGACTGAAAATCCTATTGACTATTTGTTACATTTGATTTCATAAATTTCAGAAATTCATGTGACCCGATCCATTTTATAACCCATGTTAACTAATGATCCCATGAATATGGCCTTTGGCATATAAGCGTCTCCCTGATCATAGTTGAGAAAAAAATATAAGAGCAATTGATCCTTATCAAGAAGATCATGTGCATGTCTTTCCAATCAACAATTCATAGCCCTTTATTAAATATTTTATGCATATCGAGAAGAGATGAATAAAGTTACAACAATCAAACATCCCAAAGATAACAACTGTGCATAATTAGGAAGACAATGCATAACATTTCACCGATGAAAAAACTTATCGGCAAGAGCAAGCTAGTCAAAGGGAAATTTTCAAATCACATCGAGCTCATGCATTACACCAATGAAGACCTTATTAGGGAGAAATAGACATACTTTCACTGATAAAATAGGAGAACAATTGTATCGGAGAGACATGTATGATCAGAGTGGGTTCCTCATATCTCTTCAACTACATGGGTTACTCTGATAAGAGAAACTAGAAAAGTTTTCGGGGAAAGTCCCACTAACTTATCCCAATGAACAAAGCGGTAGAGGAAACATATCAGGGAGATTGAGTATATCGGAAAGGAATCTCATTCTCTTAGTGATGATACATGTCAACTTGATGATAATATGGAATGACCACTATTTGTCAAAAAGACACTGGGAGATGTTTAAAAGGATTTCTAATGGTCCAGACCACCCTAATATTAGGTAAATTTCATAATGTTCTCCTCAAAACATTAGGAATTGAAAAGCAAGAGAAAAGGAAGTTGTACAATATCAGTTAGAGTATTAAGATGTCTTCCCGACTGAATAAGAGAACCAAAGGAACACTTTATATCAAAAGGACATTCAGTTAGTCTTGGTGATTAGTTATGAACATATAAACAAAGATGGTGCCAAATAAATCACACAGATCGACCTGAGACTAGAGGGGTTCCACCGATGCAATATTGTTGTATCGCTCTAACATTTCAAAATTCAAAAAACCTGTTGCATTAATTTCCAATGGTGGACATTAATGGCCACACAAACAAACCTTATATGAACATTTCTGATTGAAAAGAGATTGAACAAAAAGAATTTTTAGAAGTTGAAACAAAGAAGGATGAGATATTGAGTGGAAGTCAAGGAATTCAATGTGCCCAAAAATATACAAGTAAGCATACAAAATATCCCTACAATTGATAGATTGTAATTCAATTATGCCATCTTGTAGAGAAATAAGATGGAAATTTCTGCAAAAACAAAAAAAAGAAGCAATAAGGTGAAAGTAGCCAGTCTAAAAATAAGAAGTAGAAAACCGAAACGGGGCAGGAATTGAAAACAAAAGAATGGAAACAAAACCAAGACCTGATTGATCAATTTCCTGGTTCAAGGCCAAAAGCTAGAAGGTTTGCACAATTGAGGGTTGATGTAGAAAGATTAGAAGATAAATGCAAACACGTAGGTGATGTGTGGACCCCCATTAGGAGATACAAATTGTTCATGCTTCATCATTTTTAGAGAAGTAGATTTGAACCAATTTGTAACCCTTGGAATTTCAATTTCAGAAAGTTGGTTGTTCCCAATGTATTTGTGAATATAGACCTTATAAAACTTCTAGCCAACTATTATAACCTAGACCTTAAAGCTATTTGAAACCCGCAAGGAGAACCTTTCATACATGTATCCAAAATTGCACTTTGTGAAGTTTTCAGCCTAGATGACACATGTGATCAACCTATAGTGAATGAAGATTTAGAAAAGGAATACTAGAGGATGGACACTACCTACAAAGGATGGAGGTTACCATTACATAGGCCTAGAGAAGACGGAAACCTAGTACCACTTGAGGATGGTGACAGACCTCCCTTCCATGTTGATTTGTTCGAGCCCTATTTAAAATATACTTACTTCTTAGTGCGCCAAATAATGGGAACAAAGGTCTTTGAATTTATGTCTATAGGGCCAATGTTGATCGCTGTAGAAATACAATGTCACAATGCAAGATCTTTTGATTATGCTTCACACATTTCTAGAGGGATTGACTTAGGCCTAAGAGCCATCAAGAATGGTTCTCCCACAATGCACTTTAAACATTATTCCCTTCTCATGCACATGATATTGTACTATAGACAACAATTAGGAATATGGCCAGAGGAATTAAGAATCACATAGTTGGATAAAGAGGGTCATCCATTACCAATACAATTATGGACCTCCATTTGGGAAAATAGATTTGTCAATTCTAATTATGTTTATTTTGAAGAACACTTCATCAAGACATTGTACAAGTTTTATGACCACCCTTGTAATTATTCATTGTCTAATGAGATCAAAAGATTCTTAAGGCCTAAGGATTTCAATGGACTACTGACTATAAGTTATAATTGGGGTGAATGGTATTGCTTTCTTGATTCCACTATGATCAGGGTTTATGGTTTTGAAGACACACCTTTCCTATTACCCAAGATTGTGCTAGAAAAAATTGCATATCTAGAGATTGTCAGGCAATTGGATTATTCCAATGTCATGAAACTGAGTTCATATGAAAAATAGTTATTCATTCCTAGTACATTATGTTTTGGGGATTTTATTGTAGTATCAAAAGAAGGATATGATCTCATTTTGGATAAATTGTCACATTTCAATATGAAGAAGGCTGCACCAAGGAAAGGATTTGATCCTGAAGGATTTATTGATTTTTCCAGGGAAAAATAGAATTTAGGTGGATATGTTCATGTACCATATCCTCATGATGATATTATTAGAAACATGAAAGAAACAAAGGCCAAATTGGCAATTCATAATTACAATAGAGAAATTAAACAGAAGATGAAGGAGATATAAGAAGTAGAAATGTTATCATCTAGTAGTGAGGAATCTTCTAAAGAAAATGAACCCCAGATCAAACCTGATAAGATCCCCAAGCTAAGGATTGAAAAGTATCAACCTCCAAATAGAGAACAAGAAGTTGGGGAACCATCTGACATAGATGCTAGGCAATTGGCTTATAAATATTTTGTCTCAGATGACCAGTTTATTAAATCTTCTGAATTTAAATATTTCTTGTACAAACAAAAGGAAAAAATAGTAAGGGAATCAGTTGCAAAGATCACACCCAACAATGAAAGACAGTTGTTGAACACACTGAAAATGGATGTGGAGAATGAAATGAAGAACATGAATCCAAAGAAGGGAAGAAAATTATTAGAGTCTGGTGTGATGATCTTTCCTAGTTTGGACTTAAGCTCTACTTTATTTTTTGATAGCTTTTTGCACAATAATGATGTCAAAAATAAGCTCAGTCCAAAAGGGTAACAGAGATATACACTAGGTCAAGATACAATCCTGATGAGAGAGCTCTTATGATCTTGGCTCTATACCCCCCACACAAGAAGCTTGCAATTATTGATACAAAGAAAGCATTTGGTCATGTGATGACATTAAAAGTGGGTGAAACTCATCATATGGTCACAGATGATATTGGCATAAATGTAGCCAAATTGAACAAGGCACAGATTCAAATGTTGATTAAAGAATGGGATATGTACAAATTGAACAATGAAAGGATGCTTAAATAAAATGATTTTCTAAGAGACACAGTCAATGATACATTCAAATAATCTACTAAAATGTTGACTCAAGGAGAAGGCTCCCAATTAAAGGACAAATGTGAGCAATTATAGATGAATAATGAATAAATGTATACTCAAGTGATCAAGGCTAGGTTTGACACGCTTTCTACAATACTCCAAAAGAGGTACACTAATATGATGATCTGGATGGACAAGTTTTGGGTAACTCACTTTAAGAGTCACACTGCCATCCAAGAACATAAAAGTATAAATGACAAGCTTTGAGAAAAGCTCCAAGAGATACAAAATAGAAACACTTATGATACTGGGGCCATTACAATTGTTGAAGACCTAATAAGGAAGCATAATTATTATTATGAGGAACTTCAAGAAGATGCCAAAGAGTTTATCGATGCTTCAAAAGAAGGTGTGCCTGCATTGTTCAATGATAATGGAGAACTAAAAAATTTAGAATGAATTGATAAAAGAATGTTGATTGATACTGTAGGGAGCCTTGGAAGCAACTAAGGATGAAGATCCAATATTAGAAGAGGCAGGTGAGCGTTTAGAATAGATGATTATTATGGAGATTACAACGAGGAATATTGTGCATGATATTGATACGTACTTAAGTTAGGAGTACCTAAATCATGTTACACAAGTTCAATTGTGGCTCATTAGAGCTTAATGTCAATATTTTATGTCTTGTTAAAGTTATAAAAGACACTTAAGAAGAGGTATACCCTTTTCAAGATATTGCTATATAAGTTGAACATGTGATGATAGAATGAAGGAGAAAAAAAAGAGAGAAGAGAGAGATATACAAAAGAAGAGACTTTCATAATATATATCATGTAGATTATACTGTAAAGGGCCATGATGCATGCATAAATTTTGGTAGAAATCAATAGAAGGTCTTTAATTCTGTGTGACTTTACATTGGTGTCTATTGTTTGTTGATTTGAACAATTATCTGGTTGTCTCCACACTGTTATTTCTCTTTTATTTGAACTTGTGTATCCAAGTTGATATTCAATTTCATTAGAAACATTTTTTGTTATTGTGTAATCAAGTTAACTAGTTTCTATCAAAGAATTAAAATCCTTTTAATTGATTACAGTAACTTGGAAGTAACATTTGGATTAGTAAGAAGAGCCCTGTAATTGATAAGACTTCCATACTTTCTCCAACTCAATATTATCTTGTTATTCAAATTGAGGATATACTTCATTTTTCAATACACATTTGTTGTCATTGTGTGATTTTTTTTAATTGGTTCCTTCAAAGAAGGATTAAAATAATTTTAAATAAGTCATAGTAACCTGATAGGATTGATTGGATCAATAAGTAGAGTCAGTCAGTTAGATTCTTGCACGTTTATACAAGGTATAAATGAACATAAGTGCCAAACAATTAGAACTATAACCAATACTAGTCACTTATCATAAAACTTCACATTTCATTATACCTTATCCACTTTCATATTCTAAATTTCCAATTATCACATTAGGAGTAGGAGTAGTTAACAAGCCTTCATCTATTCCACACTTTATGCCACTGTGGATAGATCCTTAAATCCAATTAAGTCACACAACCCTTAGATCTGCTTCAGCAATTAAGGTCCACCCACCTAGGTTTAGTAGAGTCTAAAGTGTATGGAGTCATCAACCATATAGGTTAACTCCATTCGTTGGTTCAAAAACGTTGAAAGTCTGATCATAGAGCCTGGCATCCTCTTAGGATTTGTAATTTGCATTTTTGAGACCTAACAAATTGGTGACTTTGTTGGGGATCAAGCCAATTCTGAACCTTAGCCTTCCATTATAGAGTCATTCCAAAACATCATAAAAGGGTGAAGACTCTGCTGGGAAGAAACTCAATCATTTTCCTACTTATGAAAATTAGGTGGTGACTCTGTAGGATTTTTATGACTGATAAAGTAAGTATCAGATCATAAAGGATAGATGATAAACACTAGAGGTATTTTATATCATCCAACATGAATGGAAGAAGATCTTTGCACCAGGATAGTCCTAAGAAGAGTAATGTTAGGTGGACAGATAAGCATGGATATCCTCGTGGAAAAAATAACACAAATAAGGGTGAAATAGTATCCAAACAACCAGAAGATAGTGTGAACACATCAAAGCATACCTTCACAACATTTAACTCTCCACTTCACCCTGACGGTGGAAATCCCTCAACACCACCTGAAAGAATCAATATAAATGATAATATCCTCAATTACATATCAAACCCTCGAAAGGAAAATGAGTTTGAGGAACGGGTGGAAGAAGAAAGAAAACATAGACAAGAGGAATATGCTAGGGGATTCTCATCATAGTAAGGAGAGGAAAACCAAGAGGGGTCCATTGATCATACTGCCATTGACTTTGATAGTATGACTAACCAAGAGATTGAACTGCATGTAGAATGGCAAAGACAACAACTTAGAATGAGATAACAAATGATACAAGAAAGCCATAAATTTGATCAACAATTGGCACAATTAAACATCCAGGCACCAAAGCCACCAAAATATATCCTTCCACATAAACAAGGTGGTAATCTCAATTCACATGGGATATCTAAGAATACTGGTGCTCTAGGTACTTCAAAAGTACCTCATAATAATGGTGGTAACCCAAGACAACACACTCAACATAATGTTCCACCACAAAGGTCCCAACCTCCAAATGCTAGCAATATTCCCTAGCACTATCCACCACTAGGCCAACAGTATGCCCCACAACATCAACAACATGTGCCACATTAGAATGTATACCCTCAACAACACATCCAACAAAATTTCTACCATCAGCCTCAGTATGGATACCAATACTACCCCAATCCACCACCTCTGAATTTGCATCCACAAAACCCTATGAGTATAAGTAGACAATTTGATTGAACAGGATACCAATTATATCCATACCCAATTGACAGTAATTGGAGAAACACGATTCCAAAATTCACTCGAAATAATGTAATATCAGTCAAAGAACATATCAGAAATTTAAATGCCTTTATACAGGATATCAGTATGGTATATGGGGATGTAAATATGAGATTATTCATGATGCCCCTAACTGAAGAAGCAAGGGATTGGTTCAATGGTCTACCTAATGCCTCAATTGATTCTATAGCAGGCTTTCAAAATCAATTTCTAGAACAATATGGGAATCAGTGTGCCCCTGATTTTTCCCTTCATGAATTGATAAGTATTCAAAAATACCAAAATGATTCAGTTTATGATTTCAATCAAAGGTTCTCCAAACTATACAATAAAATACCACATGGATCCAAACTGACTGATCTAGTAGCCCTAAGTATTTATCTAAAGGCATTTGATTGAAAAATGGGGTATGAACTAAGAAACAAATCCCTAGAAGTTTAACTAAAGAACAAAAAACAACATTAACCATTGAGAATAATAGAAAAGCTACGGGGATGACTATAAAAAGGGACAACCTTAGAGTTCCCCAAAAATCTAACAATCCCCAGAATAGGCAGGAGAATTCATACAAAAATGAAAGACCAAGATTACATGATATTCCATACAACACAAATTGGAAATATGGAAAACCCATAACTTATAGGCCTAAGTATAAAGAAACCCCTGATCCCTTAAAGAAAATAGGAGCCTACATGGTCAATAACAACCCTTGGTGTCAAATTTTCAAGTTGTATCATTCCCCGGATCATTGTGTTGTAGCACAATCAATACAAGAAGAAGAAATACCACATGACAATGAAGAAGATCATACAATATATCTAACTTCACATACCCTTCATCTAGTCGAACAAGAATATTCATCTTCAGAAGATGAAGGCTATGAGTATGATGTAAACAACCAGATGTACAATATTCACCTGGCAGAACAGTAGGCCTTCTCTGATCAGGATAATGAAAGCAATGATTAACCATATCCTCATTATACACCACCTAAGTCAAGTAAGTATAAATTGAGGAGGCCAATTGAGGAAGAGATCAAATAATTAACCATTGCTATAGTAGAGAAAGAAAAAAGAAACTATAGGCTAAGAAATAGAACAATAAATGCAGATGAAGGCATTCCAAGAGGATTGTTTGTGAAAGATAAAGAAACAATGCAGGAAAAACCAAAGAAGGTAGAGAATAAAGAACTTAATCAGAATGAGAAAAGGCATGTTCCCAAAGAAGAAGAAAAGGAATTATACAAAAATGAACAAAAATATGATGAGACAAATAAAAAGGAGAAATAATAAAATAAAGGAGATCCACTGGAACAAAGGAAGATAGCCAAAACAAAAAATGTCTCTTCATTTTATTTCACACAAGCATTTTCTCAGGTGAAGATGTTTGTGCCACTATTGGAAATGATGAAGATAAAAGAATATAGAGACAGTGCTATTCAACTAATATCCAATGGAACCAATAAAAACATAAACTTTGAAAACAAAGAAACTTCCAAAATCAGTAATGGCAGGCAAGGAGATATAAAAGTCCCTGAGGTTTTTCTTGGTAATACATTGATGAATCCTCCACAGGTCGATCCATTTTTTACCACATTGCTCATAAACAACAAATTGGTAAGAAATTGCATGAGTGATTCAGGAGCTGCTATTAACATCATGCCAGTAGGGGTCATGAAACAACTTTGCATGTGGGTGGACACTACTAGTGGTAAATGCTATGCTATGTATAATAGGTTTGTCCCAGTGGTAGAAATCATGAAAGATGTAGAAGTGAAGTTAGTTGCTTTATCCACAAGTAGTATACATAATTGGCATAACTATAATAGATACACCCCCTCATTTTGGGATGCTCATGTCAAGACAATGGACTGCTACAGTGGGAGGAAATGTGCAATTTGACTTATCCTATGCCACAATACCAATAAATGGTGAAGAGGTTAAATTGTATAGAGAACCAAGAGTGAACCAAATTGTGCAATATGTTGATCAAAATAAAATGAATTTCTTTTGTGATGTGCACTTAGGAAGCTTTAGAATAGAACATTCACAACTTGAATTATTGAACATTGATCCAATTGATAGGGATGTCTCCAAGAATGAGCATGGTGTATGGCGAATGTATTTTGATGGAGAATGCAGTAAAGAAGGTAATGGAGTAGGAGTGGTTCTCATTTCACCTGAGGGCACAACATTCAAATAGTCATTCTTGTTAACATTTGAATGCATGAATAACATAGCAGAGTATGAGGCCCTGCTAATTAGATTGAACATGGTTTCCAAACACAAAATTAAACTACTAACTATTTTTAGAGATTCTGAGTTGGTTACTTCGCAAGTGAGATCAAAGTATTCTACAAAAAACAAAAGGCTAAAGTAGTACAAAAAATGTTGTATGGGACACCATTGAATTGTTTGATGCTTTCTCTATTAAATGGATAGATAGGTCCAAGAATTTAATGGAAGACTTCTTGGCGAATGTAGCTTTGAAGAGAGATGATGCCACTCTAGCAGGAAATTCGCAAGTTGAGCTCAAAACAAGACCTGCAATCCTGGATAACATCTATAGTTGGAAAGTTTGTAATGATGACACTGATTTGATTAAATTCTTAAATTGCATTGATCAGTATGAAGCCCAAGAAATTGATTTTAATGAATTTGTGGAAGTAGATGGCAAGCAAACTATATTTGGTAAGGAAGTTGTTCAACTCAAAACTAACAAGATTCCTAAAGGATTTGTGGCACTAGAGAGGGTGTTTGATGGAAATGATCGAGCCATTATGAAACAAACACCAGTAAAAAGGGAAGACATTGAAGAAATCAACTTGGGGACTGAATTGGAACCAAAAAAGGTGTACAAATGGAAAAAGATAAGCCCAACAATCAGAAAGATGTTGATTGCATTATTAATAAAATATAAGCACATCTTTGCATGGTCTTATGATGATCTTAAGGCATATAGAGAAGATTTTTTCCAACATGAGATTCCATTGAAACGAGATGCAAAACCTTTCAGACAAAAACAAAGACCCATAAATCCTACCTTAGAACCTAAAATGCATGAGGAACTTATGAAGCTTAGGGAAGGGGGTATCATCAAGCCTATCAGACATTCATCTTGGGTCTCTAATTTAGTACCTGTCAAAAAGAAAAATGGAGACATAAGGTTTTGTGTAGACTTTCAAAACTTGAATGTATCATCTCTTAAGGATAACTATCCACTCCCAAACATGGAGGCTATGTTGTAGAGGGTGACGGGATGTGAGTTGCTATCTATGATGGACAGATTTTTAGGTTATAACCAAGTGAAGGTTACGGAATCAGAACAATACAAAAAAACCTTCACCACACCATGGGGAACAAATGTATATGTCAGAATGCCATTTGGACTCACAAATGTTGGTGCAACTTTCTAGAGAGCCATGCATGTTTTTTTGTTGATCTAATTAACATAATAATGGTGGTATACCAGGATGAACTAACTGCATATTCAAAGAAAGCAGAGGACCATGTTGAGCATTTGGAAAAAAAATTCATCAAAGCCATTGAATATGACATCTCTTTAAATCCTAAAAAGTGCCACTTTGCATTCACATAAGGGAAACTATTGGGGCACATAGTGTCCAAAGAAGGGGTAAGGATTGACCCTAAGATGGTAGAAGCTATTGATAAAATCTAAATTCCTAAGACAATGAAGGCTATCCAATCCTTCTTTGGGAAAATTAATTTTGTGAGAAGATTTATATCGAACTTTGCTGAGATAGTGAAACCAATATCAAAAATGTTAAAGAAGAGTGCAAATATTGACTGGACAACTGAGGCCATAGATGCATTCATATCCATCAAAAGAGAAATTAAAGAAGCCCCAGTCTTAAAATCCATTGATTTTAATAAACCATTCCAGATCTTTTCATTTGCGTCTTATCACACAATTGTAGCAGTAATGCTACAAAAAAATGATGAGGAGTATGAATAGCCTATTTCTTTCTTTAGCAAATCCCTTCAAAATTTAGAATTAAAATATGACATTGCAGAAAAATAGGCATATGCATTATTAATTTTTTTCAAAGCATTTAGATCATATCTGGTGGGAGCAAAAGTAATAGCTTATGTACCTAATGTTACAGTAAAAGATGTGTTTGTACAAATTGAAGTAACAGGCCGTAGGTGCAGATGGATAAACAAAATCCAAGAATTTGACATTGATTTTCAAATCACCAAGCTTGTAAGAGGACAAGGATTAGCCAAATTAATGGTTGAAACAAATATTGAAGTTACCCAAGTGTGCAATTTGAATAATGAAGATAACATGATTACTAGTATTGAGCACACACCATGGTACATTGATATCATGTATTATCTTAAACATATGAAATGACCTGAAGGATTTAATGATAACAAGAAAAGGATGCTTAAACTACAAGCTTCAAAGTATGTATTCATGAAAGGGGACCTCTATTGGAAAAATAGGGATGGTGTTATGTTGTTGTGCCTAGATGAAAATGAAGCAAGGCGTGTTTTGAAGGAAATGTATGGAGTATGTGGAGGGAATTTATCAGAAAAAACTACTGCACATAAGGTGTTAAGGGCAGGTTACTATTGGCCTAGAGTTTTCAATGATGCCTATGATTATACTAGGAAATGTGAAGCATGTCAAAAGTTTTATGGGAAATTGAAGTATCAAGGGGCATTGCCTTTAAGACCTTTTCAAGTTGAGGCTCCATTTCACCAATGGGGGATTGATTTCATAGGAGAAATTATAGAAAAATAGAGTGGACATAGATGGATATTAGTAGCCACAGAATACTTCACAAAATGGGTAGAAGCTATACCTACCAAACAAGAAACTAGTAAGGTTGTAACAAACTCTTTATTGGAAAATATCATCACCAAATTCAGAGTGCCAACAAGAATTATAACTGATAATGGGATGTGCTTTAGGTCAGATGAATTCAAGGGATTTTTCCAATCCTATGGTATAGTGATATCATATTCTTCACCATATCATCCATAGGCAAATGAGTAGGCTGAATATAGCAACAAGATCATCCTAAAGATCATAAAAAGAATGTTGGATAATAACAAAAAGGCTTGGGATTCCAAGTTGACACTAGCCTTATGGGAAGATAGAATCATTGTAAAGAAGGCCATCAAAAAATCACCTTTTGAACTTGTGTATGAGACTCAAGCTAGGCTCCCTTTGCATAATTTATTACCAGTATGTAAGTTCATCTTGCAAGAAGATTTAGACTTTCCTGAACCTATGGAGGAGAGGATGGAAGAGTTAATGGAACTTGATAAGGTCAGGAACCAAGCTCAACAACACAATAAGAAGAAGCAATTACAAATGAAATACCTATATGAAAAAAGGGCTAAAAATAGAAAATTTGAAGTAAATGACATGGTTCTCATGTGGAATGCTAGGAGTCAAGACAAAGGGAAGCATGGGAAATTTGAAGCTCTATTGTTAGCATCATTTGTCATTGTTGGAAAGGGCGGTGAAGATTCATATTACCTCCAGAATATGATAGGAGAAGAACAAGAATTACCATTACATGGACAATTCTTAAATAAATTCTTTTCTTAAAGACCATAAAGAGGATTAAGAATTGCCAATGCATGGACAATTCTAGAGAAACCTCTTAAAATAATTTTTTCCATGCATAGTAGTATAGGATTCCACTCTACTTCCATTTCTCACCCATTCCTAAATTCACTTCAACTTCCATACCTGATAAATAAGACATTTGGTTTGCTTCCCCAAAGACCTGGATTCTTGCTATACCCACAAGGGGTATATCTCCCCAATTGGAGCCACTGTTAGGATTGGAAATCCTATTCACTATTTGTTACATTTGATTTCATAAATTGCAGAAATTCATGTGACCAAATCCATTTTATAACCCATGTTAACTAATGATCCCATGAATATGGCCTTTGGCATATAAGCGTCTCCCTGATCATAGTTGAGAAAAAACTATAAGAGCAATTGATCCTTATCGGGAAGATCATGTGCATGTCTTTCTGATCAACAAGTCATAACTCTTTATTGAATATTTCTAGCATATCAGGAAGAGATGAATAAAGTTACAGCGATCAAAGATCCCAAAGATAATAGGTGTGCATAATCAAGAAGACAATGCATAACATTTCATCAATGAAAAAACCTATCATGTAATGCCCCGCCAAGCAACCCCAAAGGATACAATACATCTAACATTTATGGCACCAATTTTTTTTTTAAAAGTACTAACATACATCATAATAATCATATATCACATGATATGAAACTAAACATGAACTACATATAACAAATCCCTCGGGTTTACAAGACTGCATTACTTTTCACAACAACATTATTACATCACATGAAAGGTAGTATACACCAGTAATCATAAGATAACATGAGCATGGTTAACACATTAATCAAGGGTTACAATATTACAATGCCGTTTCCCAACATGAATGGGGAAGATACAATAAAATAGAATGATACATTTGAAATGAGGGAGTACAAAGCTGCAATACTGGATCCAACTCTAGTACAACTCAGGAGTTATTGCATGGTACAATTTTCGCACTTCTCAATCGATAACTGGGGACCCAATGGGGTGCATAGCACGTTCCACCCAACCACGTGGACCCGAAGGCCCACCCCCCGTGCTAAGAGATGACAAGAAGGATCCCCAACAATAGCCATCATACAAAACAAGGATACAAGACTTTACAACAAGATCCACAATAAATTGAAACAATCTCCAGCACAAGACATAACCAACACAAGATGTGCCCAACATAAGGAATAACCAATAAAGCATCAACATACAAATGCCAACATGGGCTTCCAAAGGCCCAAGAATAACATAGAGAGAAACAAAGCATAGTTGGTTGTTAAAGGAAGAGTGTCATCGCAATGTTGCATGGGTTACCCTGGCGAATCTTCCTAGGCCTCAGCCTCCAACTTGGGTTACCCTGGTGACCTCTTACAAAACCCGGCCCCACATGCAATCCAATGCGGCATCGATTATCTTTCATAAGGACAAGACAATGATTTTGCCATTCCAGGCCTTCTCAACTCATCTCAAGCCCATACAAGCACTTGAATCATGAGTGAGGCATTCACTTATATCTTGTTAATGTGTGATTCTATCCAAAACCCCTAAATAAATATTATCGTTTTCACTTGATTAATAAACTTCCAATGAGTTACCCTGAGACCACTTCCGGGTCTCGGCCCCCATTGAAAGCCACTCCCCTTATAAACAACAAAACTCAAAAGACACTATTAGGGTAAGCCCCATGCACAACATATAAAGCCACAAGATAATTTGCATTAAGCAAGGCATACACCATCCTACATAATGAAACTATTTTTCAAGTGCAAGGCTAAACCCAATCATCAAATGGATCATACGAGCAATAGTTCACAAAGAACCAAAAGTGAAGACCAATAATAAAACAACACCTTTCTTTCTCTTTCTCTGAAAGACTGGTAAATCACTAAAACAAGGGATTTCCCATGGCAAGATCAACAAGGTCTCAAAAGACTAAAGTTAAACCACAATTTACAAATCAACAAGTGAAGTCATCATAGCAAAATCTCACTCAAGCAAATACCAACATAAACAACTCACAAAACCAAAATCTTCCCAAGGGCCAATTGACTCAAATGGAATTCCTCCCACAAACAGTAACTCATAACCACCGCAAAACCAAAATTCACCACAATAGCCAATGACATTATCAACCAACAAAACAAGTGATCACAACATGAAAACTCAAATAACCACTTCAGGTTTGATATAAAATAATGAGGGGCAACCTCTCAACCTTAAAGTCAAAATCCTCTCATTGATTCTAAGACACAATGGGCTCTCTCCATGAAACAAGAACCACATTCATCACCATGTCATAAACAACCATAATAACCAAAATCATCTCAAGAACAACAACCATGACATCAATATTAAAGTCCACCAAACATAACTTAATAAAACCACATGAATGAATAATTGAAACACTCGTAAACTCATCAAATAACTATAACTATGGGAAGCACTCGCAATCTCTATTCTTGACTTAGCCACACAATTCAATCATTAAATCATAAACTCACATAGCTATCTTAAGATAACTAAATCCAAGATAAATCAATCATTTCACTATATGAATACCAAACAAATAAAACTATGAACTAAACTCTCTTTTCCTTGCTAAATTAGTTTTAATCACCACATAATATAACATGCCTTTACATAAATACATATGAATATATCAAATTATCATAAAGATCTATTTTCATAAGAACTAGAGTTTGTTTCAATGATTCCTACAAAAGTTTAACTATTTTGAGTTTCGCATACTCACATTGCTTCTATTATTAACAATATATCATAGTATTCTACATCTAGTATTCGGTAAATATACTCATTTGCTTATCCCACTCAACCAAGTTTTAAAAAGAAAGGCATCCCAAGTCTAATTGGAATGAAAATACGGTGGTAAGGTAAACAACCACTTTTTTTTAATACCTTAAGACTAAGGGGCTTTCCCATGCATAGTCAAATTTCAATGTATTAAGATTTAGAAATTCCCAAGTACTAACTAAGTGATTAGCGCCATTCTACATGTATATGCGGCATAGTCATGAGCTATGGAAACGGCTCATATTGCTAGCGAACCATACATAGCGTGCTAAGAAATACAACTCATGTCACACCATTCGAATAACGTAAAAGATTAATATGCAACACAGAGTGCTTAAAGAAATCCAGCCGACACAAGGGAGAGTACCAAGATCTTAAGATTTATCAAATTAGATTACACCCAGCCGATAGACAAGAAGAGTATCGACAACATACAGTTTAAGATTAAGTAGTCTTCAGACTGCTATAAGGATAGGATTCAATCAATATCAAATAGATTATTGACGCCAACGATCAATGTGAAAGCAACTGTAAATGACAATAAATATAGAATCCGAGAAAGATGACGCCAAAATAATCATGCATTACAAATGATTATATCCCCCAGACAATTTGTATCAATAACAGATTGCCTATGAATTAGGAGGCATATCTAAACATACGCACCCTCCTAAATTCAAAATTTGCTACTGTGATAAATTATCCACAGACTCAAGAAGATAAATTTTATCTTTAAACTTCCTGATATGGTCATGTTCCACAACTGAGAAAGATTGACAATGTAAACACGAAAGCTATTTAATTCTATACACTCCACCATGTTCCAAAGTTGCTGCTGTGACAGGTTGAGAATGGAATCAGGGAGCTATTTAATTCTGTACAATACCTCAACTCTAAATGTTGTAACTGTGACAGGTTGCCAAGTATATTAGAAGGTGAATATTGGAATTTGAAAGTATCACCATCTACTTGTTTTTTTTTTTTATTATCATTTTCAAGTGCTACAACTGCGATAGACTGTCCGCAGAATCAAGCAGATTATTTAAACATTTAAACTTCCTAATATGTTCTAGCTCACAGTTGAGACAGGATGACAAAGTAATCAGAGAGATTATTTAAATCTATACATCCTATCATGTTCAAGTGCTGCCGCTGGGACAGATCGCAACAAGGAGTCAGGGAGCTTGTTTAACTTCCACTCCCTTCTACTTCCAAGCATTGCAGTTGTGGCAGATCGCTAAAATAATCATACTAAAGTTATTTAAAACTATACAGCCTACCATATTAAAGTGCGGAAGCTGTGACAAATTATCAATAGAATCAAGAAGGTTGTTAAAATCATTAAACTTCCTATTATGATCAAAAAGACAGTGTCACTAATAAATAACAATCAAGGCGACAGAGCTATGTAGGAACTTAGGAAAACTTCAGATGACAAATCATAAGATTATTTGGCTGGCTGATACGCATAACCTATTCAATAACGAATTCATATATTGGATATTGGTGGAAAGATTATTTAATTAGCACTCTATGGCATGCCAAATAATATACAGGTTGTACCAAACTAAAACCATACAGGAAACTTATCTGAGAAAGAGACAAGATTAATGATAAACAACATATATATCTCAATATTTTATCCAGAAAGAACAAATACAAGAGATAGCACCTGTTATTGATTCGATCTTGCAGGCCTTCATTTGCAGAAAAGATTGAATGTCTGTAGCTATCTCCACAATCCCACTAGCTCAAGATCAAATGGATTCTCCTCCTTTTTCTCATATTCCATTGCGCCCCAATTCACATCCTCCCATTCATTCTTAGCTCTACCGTAATTATCTCCATTTCCACCCACAGATTGGCGGTAGCATAAGCCTCGTTCACTTCTAACCACGGCTCAAGGAAATAGCATCATGCCACCATACTGAATGAAAGTATGCTCAAATGCATATCGACCACTACTCTAAAATCCGCAATCTTAAGAAAGAAAATGATATTGATGTATTCGATGACAGGGAATTGACCTTCTACGTTGTGAAGACAATCCAGGCAGAAAAATATATAACGATACAGACGAGAATGGATAAGAATCCTCGAAAACAATACCAAACGATATGATAGGGATTAGGAGCAGAGAATTCTCCCCCGCACCAAAAAGTCCTTCCCATTCTGTTGTATCCGACATGCAAGGAGAGAAAAACTATATTACAACAAGTTGAGGCCCATAAAAACATGCTCCCGCGCCAAGATAAACTATCACGTTTCCCTTATGCACATTCACATTCAACAAGTATGATTGGTAACCAATTAAAGCCATTCCTTAACTCCTGTATGCAACCAACTATAATCGGTATAAAATTAAATTCCTTCCCCCCATGCAAGGCAACCGCAACAAAAATTTAGGAGAAGACTCTCACTCAAATTCGACATGCTATAACTCTTTTTTTTTTAATATTAAATTTTATTATATATACATATTCCCGAGTCGAGTGAGAATTACTTAAAGGTGATGATAAGAAATAATGCTAGCATACGAATAGAATATGGCTTATATCTCAACTCGACTCAAAAACCCTCATTTATCAAACGGTTTATAATTTAAACAATCCATACACATAAAATCAAATAATCTAAATCATGAAATGGTGAATCGGGGAGGGGCACTACATATCAACAAGAGCAAGCTAGTCAGAGGGAAATTTTCAAATCACACTGAGCTCATGCGTCACGTCGATGGAGACCTTATCGGGGAGAACCATACATAATTTTTTTGATAAAATAGGAGAACAATTGTATCAAAGAGACATGTATGATCAGAGTGGGTTCCTTAGATCTCTCCGACTACGTGGGTTACTTCGATAAGGGAAAGTAGAATTTTTTTTGTGGAAAGTCCTACTGACTTAGCCCAACGAACAAAGCAGTAGAGGAAACATATCAAGGAGACCAAGTATATCATAAAGGCATCTCTTTCTCTTAGAAATGATACATGTCAGCCTGATCATAATATGGAATGACCACTATTTTTCGGAAAGACACTGGGCGATGTTTAAAAGGATTTCTAATGGTCTAGACCACCCTGATTTCAGGTAAACTTTATAATGTTCTCCCCAAAACATTAGGAATTGAAAAGAAAGAGAAAAGGAAGTTGTACAATATCAATGAGAGTATTAAGATGTCTTCCCCACTGAATAAGAGAACCAAAGGGACACCTCATATCAAAAGGACATATAGTTAGTCTTGGCGATCAGTTATGAACATATAATCAAAGATGACACCAAATAAAGCACATAGATCAGCCAAAGACTAGAGGGGTTCCATCGATGCAATATTTTTGTATCGCTCTGACATTTTGAAATTCAAAAAACCTATTGCATTCATTTCCAGTGGCAGACATTAATAGCCCCATGAACAAACCTTAGATGAACATTTTTGATTGAAAAGAGATTGAACCAAAAGAATTTTTAGAAGTCGCGAAGAAGGATGGGAGATTGAGTGGAAGTCAAGGAATTTAGTGCGCCCAAAAACATACAAGAAAGAATACAAAATATCCCTACAATTGATAGATTGTAATTCAATTCTACCATCTTGTAGAGAAATAAGATGGAAAGTTCTGCAAAAACAAAAAACAAGAAGCAACAAGGTGAAAGTAGCTAGTCTAAAAGTAGGAAGCAAAAAACCAAAATGGGGCAGGAATTGAAAAGAAAAGAACGAAAACTAAACCAAGACCTCATTGATCAATTGCCTGGTTCAGGGCCAAAAGCTAGAAGGTCTACATAATTGAGGGCTAATGTAGAAATATTAGAATATAAATGCAAACATGTAGGTAATGTGTGGACCCCCATTAGGGGATATGAATTGTTCATGTTTCATCATTCTCGGAGAAGTAGATTTGAACCAGTTTGTAACCCTTGGAATTTCAATTTGGGAAAGTTGGTTGTTCCCAACGTCTTTGTGAATATAGACCTTATAAAACTTCTAGCCAACTATTATAACCTAGACCTTAAAGCCATTTGCAACCCGCAAGGAGAACCTTTCATACATTTATCCAAAATTGCACTTTATGAAAATTTTAGCCTAGATGACACGTGATCAGCCTATAGTGAATGGGGATTTAGAAAAGGAATACTAGAGGATGGAAACTACCTACAAAGGATGGAGCTTACCATTACACAGGCCTAGAGAAGACAAAAACCTAGTACCACTTGAGGATGGTGACATACCTCCCTTCCATGTTGATTTGTTCAAGCCCTATTTAAAATATACTTACTTCTCAGTGGGCCAAATAATGGGAACAAAGGTCTTTGAATTTATGTCTGTAGGGCCAATGGTGATCGCTGTAGACATACAATGTCACAATGCAAGACATTTTGATTATGATTCAAAAATTTCTAGAGGGATTGACTTAGGGATAAGATCCATCAAGAATGGTTCTCCCACAATGCACTTTAAACATTATTCCCTTCTCATGCACATGCTATTGTACTATGGAAAAGAGTTAGGAATATGGCCAGAGTAATTAAGAATCACACAGTTGGATAAAGAAGGTCAGCCATTACTGATACAATTATGGACCTCCATTTGGGACAATAGATTTGTCAATTCTAATTATGTTTATTTTGAAGAACACTTTGTCAAGACATTGTACAGGTTTTATGATAACCCTTGTAATTATTCATTGTCTAATGAGATCAAAAGATTCTTAAGGCCTAAGGATTTCAATGGACCACTGACTATAAGTCATAATTGGGGTGACTGGTATTTGTATCAATGGGTAAATTTCAGGATTAAGGTTAGCAATGATTAGATCAATAATAAAACCCAAAGAAGTTATGAAGCACAAAGAAAGCAAATAATAACGAAATGATTATACCAGATTTGCGAAGCTTCCATGAATCACCTCCATAGCACCTCCTAGCTTGTAGCGTATGATTGATGCCCTCAGACCGAGTGTGTGAGCATTATGACTATGACATTGTCCTATGCAAGTTTTGAAGGATTTAAATAAAATTATGCCTATGCCTATGACAATAATAAATGACTATAACAAATGATAAATGACTATAATGCCTATAATAATGAAGTGGTCCCTAAATTATGAGAAAAATTGACATTTTATAGAAAACATAATTTTGAATGGATGGACGAGATTGACTCTTAACAAAAACCTAAAATCAGAGGACGAGATTTAATTTGATAATCTCTAATCAAGCTTAGGGAAAAATCCTTAGACGAGTGGTTGAGATGTCATTTGAGAAAATCAAATTGGTGGTGGAGAAAAGATGAGATAATTAATTAGAGAAATAAAGATTTTCAAAAATCAAGAAGATAAGAGACTGCCTGATTTATGAGATTTGAAAAATTAGAAAGATAAGAAGTGGACTGAAAAGAAAATTTGAAAAATCAAGAATCTGCTCGCTTTATTTGATTTTTGGAAGAAAGCTACCAATTTGAATTAAATCAACTCAAATTATGGATTTTGTGAGACAATAAATAATCTTTTTCAGATTATTTACTAAAATGAAGTGACAGTCAATAAAACGAAATCATTTTAAATAATAAATTGATTTAAAAATGATGGAAATGTTAAATTGAGCAATTAAATAATTAAAGATAATTATTTAATTTTAGAGGATTATGACTGATAATTAAATAAATTCATAAATTCATTTAATTATGGAAATTAGTGACATATTGAATAAATAAATAAAATTTATTTATTTAATAATCAGGAAGAATAAATGGATAAATGTAATTAAACAAATTAACAAATTAATTTAATTAAAGGAAGACTTTAGACAATTAAAGACGTATTGAATAAATAAATAACATTTATTTATTTAATAATCATGAAGAATAAAAGGACATGAATTAATTAAACAATTATAAATTATTTAATTAATAGTCGAATGTGGACCAAGGACATAATTAAATTTCATAATTATGCTAGGATGAAAGTGGTAAAAATAGAGCTTGCAGGCCTAGGTCATTTTTAAGTGTCTACAGTATTGATTTGTTGATTCCACTATGATCAAGGTTTATGGTTTTGAAGACACACCTTTCCTATTACCCAAGACTGTGCCAAACAGAATTGCATATCTAGAGATTGTCAGGCAACTGGATTATTCCAATGTCATGAACTTGAGTGCATATGAAAAATAGTCATTCATGCCTAGTACATTGTGTTTTGGGGATTTTATTGTAGTATCAAAAGAAGGATATGATCTCATTTTGGATAAATTGACACATTTTAATATGAAGAAGGCTACAACAAGGAGAGGATTTGATCCTAAAGGCTTTATTGATTTTGCTAGTAAAAAATAGAATTTAGGTGGATATGTTCATGTACCATATCCTCATGATGATATTATCAGAAACATGGAAGAAATAGAGGCCGAATTGGCAATTGATAATTAGAATAGAGAAATTAAACAGAAGATGAAGGGGATACAAGAAGTAGAAATGTTATCCTCTGGTAGTGAGGAATATTCTAAAGAAAATGAACCCCAAAGCCAACATGATAAGATCCCCAAGCTAAGAATTGAAGAGTATCAACCTCCAAACAAAGAACAAGAATTTGGGGAACCATCTGACACAGATGCTAGGAAATCGGCTTATAAATCTTTTCTCTCAGATGACCAGTTTATTAAATCTTCTGAATTTAAATATTTCTTGTACAAACAAAAGGGAAAAATAGTAAGGGAATCAGTTGTAGACATCACACCCAGCAATGAAAGCCAGTTGTTGAACACACTGAAAATGGATGTGGAGAATGAAATGAAGAACATGACTCCAAAGAAGAGAAGAAAATTATTAGAGGAGTTTGGTGTGATGATCTTTCCTAGTTTGGACTTAAGCTCTGCTTTAGTTTTTAATAGCTTTTTGCACAATAATGATGCCAAACATAAGCTCAGTTTAGAAGGGGTAATAGAGATATACACTGGGTCAAGATATAATCCTGATGAGATTTCTCTTATGATCTAGGCTTTATACCCCCCACACAAGAAGCTTGTAATTATTGATACAAAGAAAGCATTTGGTCATGTGATGACATTAAAAGTGGGTGAAATTGATCCTATGGTCACAGCTGATATTGGCATAAATGTAGCCAAATTGAACAAGGTGCAAATTCAAATGTTGATTAAAGAATGGGATATGTACAAATTGAACAATGAAAGGATGCTTAAAGAAAATGATTTTCTAAGAGACACTGTCAAGGATACATTCAAAGAATCTATGAAAATGTTGACTCAAGGAGAAGGCTCCCAATTAAAGGACACGTGTGAGTAATTATAAATGAATAATCAACAAATGCACACTCAAGTGATCAAGACCAAGTTTGACATGCTTTCTACAATACTCCAAAAGAGGTACAATAATATGATGATCTGGATGGACAAGTTCTAGGTAACTCACTTTAAGAGTCACACAGGCATCCAAGAACATAAAAGGATAAATGATAGGCTTCAGGAAAAGCTCCAAGAGATACAAAACAGAAACACTTCCAATACTCAGGCCATTACAACTACTAAAGACCTGATAAGGAAGCATATTTAGATTATTATGAGGAACTTCAAGTAGATGCCAAACAGTTTATCGATGCTTCAAAAGAAGGTGTGCCTACATTGCTTAGTAATAATGGAGAACTGAAAAGTTAGAATGAATGGATAAAAGAATGTTGACTAATACTACAGGGAGCCTTGGAAGTAGCTAAGGATGAAGATCCAACATTAGAAGAGGCATGTGAGTGTTTAGAAAAGATGATTATTATGGAGATTGCAGAGAGGAATGTTGTGCATGATACTGATACGTACTTAAGTCAGAAGTACCTAAATCATGTTACACAAGTTCATTTATTGCTTATTAGATCTTAATGTTAATAGTTTATGCGTTGTTAAAGTTCCAAAAGACACTTACAAAGAGGTATACCCTCTTCAAGATATTGCTATATAAGTTGAACATGTGATGATAGAATGAAGGAGTGGAAAAAGAGAGAAGAGAGAGATATACTAAAGAAGATACTTTCATAATATATATCATGTAGATTATACTGTAAAGGGCCATGATGCATGCATAAATTTTGGCAGAAATCAATAGGAGGTCTTTAATTCTGTGTGACTTCACATTGGTGTCTATTGTTTGTTGATTTGAAGAATTATCTGGCTGTCTCCACACTATTATTTCTCTGTTATTTGAAATTGTGTATCCAAGTTGATATTTAGTTTCATCAAACACACTTGTTGTTATTGTGTAATCAAGTTAACTAGTTTCTATCAAAGAATTAAAATCCTTTTAATTGATTACAATAACTTGGAAGTAACATTTGGATCAATAAGAAGAGCCCTGTAATTGATAAGACTTCCATACTTTCTCCAACTCAATATTATCTTGTTATTCAAATTGAGGATATACTTCATTTTTCAATACAAATTTGTTGTCATTGTGTGATTCTTTTTAATTGGTTCCTTCAAAGAAGGATTAAAATCCTTTTAAATAAGTCATAGTAACTTGATAAGATCGATTGGATCAATAAGTAGAGTCTGTCAGTCACATTCTTGCATGTTTATAGAAGGTATAAACAAACATAAGTGCCAAACAATTAGAACTATAACCAATACTAGTCACTTATAATAAAACTTCATTGACTCCGCTTACCCAATAAGGCACTAGTCCACTTCACATTTCATTATACCTTACTTATCCACTTTCATATTCTAGATTTCCAATTATCACATTAGGAGTAGGTGTAGTTAACAAGCCTTCATCTATTCCACACTTTATACCACTTTGGATAGATCCTTAAATCCAATTAAGTCACACAACCCTTAGATTTGCTTCAGCTATTAAGGTCCACTTGGCTAGGTTTAGTAGAGTTTGAAGTGCAGGGAGTCATCAACCATATAGGTTAACTCCATTTGTTGGTTCAAAAACTTTGCAAGTTTGATCATAGAGCTTGGCATCCTCTTAGGATTTGTAATCTGCATTTTAGAGATCTAACACCTATATTGAGGCATTTTTAGTGTCTTAGACATTATTTTCTCATGTAATTTTTCACAGTTGAACCTATATAATATTTTTTGTCACGATTTGAACCTAAAAATCAAAATTTTGTCTTGATCTTCGAGGGGGTAGTATACCAACATTATTTCTTCCACTGGCGCACAATGGGGCATCTGAGAAAATCATGATTTTTTAATTTTTTTATCTGAGGAGCAATTTTGATTTGAAAAGAATCAATCTTTGAACCAATGTAATAGGTACCTCACTTCAACAAGGGAAAAATGTACACTTAAAATTGTCTTGATCAATATTATGCATCCAAACTTGATTACTAACACCATTTTCATCCTAATTCGATCTCTTTTCATCTATTCAATTAAATAATCATAATTATTTAATTAAATTCATCATTTTCTTCTATTAATTGAATAATTGACATTATTAGGTTAATTCATCCCTTTCGTACTATTTTTTATTCTATTTGATTAAATAATCTAAATTATTTAATTAAATGTCATTAATTCCCTTTTTAATTAAATGAGATAATTGTTTAATTAAATTTCTAAATTCCCCCATCTTGCACAATTAAATAATATTTTAATTATTTAATTGACTAATTTCTTTAATCCCTCCAATTTTTCCCACCTGCATGGAATATTCCTCCAATTCAAATTCAAACTATTTCCCTCGAACATGAAAATATCTTGCACATTCCTCCTAAATTTTAGGATTTGTGTTTTTTGAATCAATTTCCACAATTGGTTCATTGCAACAATCCATGTGATTATTCAATCTCCTCCATGGATTGAATCCTTAATTCATGTCAATTCTTCTCATCAATTTGCATCGATTGATTAATCAAATTGATCTTTGATCATTGATTCACTCAAAATTATTATAAATAGCCTCCATTTCATGAGCAATTCATCCATAATATTTGAGAGAAATTAGACTATAGCCATTTTTAGAGCAATTCTTGAGAGAAATTTCATCATTTAGCATTAAATTTTTGTCATTTTCTCCACTAGAGCGTCATCACTAATCATTCCACATCAATTCAACACCAATCCCCCAATGGGATTAGGTTTGAGTATTAAATAGGTTTTCATTTAGTTCATTTCATGTTATTTGATGTTTAATGGCTTCCTAGTTGATAATTCAAGAATTTAATTGGGAATATGGTTTAATTAGTTCAATTGATTGATTAATTGTTCATTTTAATTGTATTTGATCTAATTCATAATCATGTTCACACCATGTAATGAAGGTAATTCTTTAGTTCGTATATATTTTTGGTTGGTAGGTGATACTCACATTACAAAATATGAGGACTATTGTACACTAACAAGATCGAGTGAGCTAGACTCTCTTAGAAGCTCCAATGAAGGTTTATGGACTATCCATACATGAAATATTGCATTCTTTTGTTCTTCATGTATAGTTCAACCATGGAATGACTATGACTCAAAAGAGTGGGTTGACGATTGGTTGTTAAGAAGTCTAACCCCACATGACACATATTAGCTCCTGATGGCTCTACAAATTATGGAGATGCAATCATCCATTGACTTTGATCATGTATTAGGTCTACTAGAACCAGGTAATATATCTTCTTGCATATTTAATACAAAATTCCTATTTTTATCCTTTTTTTTTGGCGAAAGTGGCAAGCCACTATTATATTTTATTATATATTAAATAAAGTATTACAAAATATGGTTTTGGGGAGCATACTGGCAGGAAAGAACCAGTAAGAAAAACTTTGGTTATAGCTCCAAGCATGCAAAAAAGAAATAGTTACAAAGTCCAATTAGAACGTTTGTACAAAGAATGTTGATGATTCAAAATTCAGCATTATCCCAAGCTAACCTATGACAAACCTACTGAAATGAATACCAACCCCGACCAAGTTCTACTAAGCACAATACTAGTTGTGAATCAAATCAAAATGTTCATTTACCTGACCCTTACAAATCAACTCAAAATGATCATTAACCCAACCCTTACAAACATCATTGTTTAATACATTTAAACCCCCATAAGAAGACCCATTATAAAATTATTGAACTTTTCCACCTGCCGCTTTTTCATTTTTCAAATTTTCATCCATCCCTTCTTTTTGCAGAGAATTTCTTTCGAAGGCCCTTCGAGCATTGTTTTGGAAACCCAAAGGCTCCATGCTTGGCGATAGACGAGATGAAGCTCTTGTAGTGGAAGACATTTGAAGATGGTTTTCTATTTGACCCTAATTCTGAACATTTTGGCCACGGTTTGACAGTCGGTTTGGAGAATTTACCCAAAATTGCAAGTCTAATTGCAAGCTTTGATTAGCAAGGCGCGAAGTTTATGCATGGAGAAAATACAAAGCATAAAACTTATCCTTAATCTCCAATTCCATTAGCTTGCACACACTCCTCTGTTTTTCCTTAAGGCTCGCAATAAAATGTTTTCATTTTTGTGCTGAAGAGAAAGTTGAATGGCATCAAAAATTTCCTCAAAACCCTTACATTTTTGCACCATTTTTTTGGGGAAAAGACCCCCAATAAACCCTTCTCCATTATAAAAATTATATTGTTGAATAGTTCAAAGAATGACATTGTCTATTTGAAATTGAAACTTAATGTATTTTCTAGGAAATTCCTCGATTTCATTCAAGGATTGAAACAAATCCAAAGCATTGGAGAGAAAAATAGAGATCACCCGTGAGGGGAAGAGGAGATGCCAAGCTCAAGGACTGGTAACTTCAATACCCAAGATAATTTGAATACATTCCTCCACCCTTGCACAATCAATTTTGAACATTGAATTCAATACCTCCTGCATGATATATTCTTCAATGGGATTTTCCCATAGCTTAATTGGCAAGTAAACTCTATAATTCTAGGGACAAAGAACCATTTCTCTATTTCTTCAACAAAATTGTAACCACTACCAATTTAAAACCAAAGCATGCACTACGAAGATGATGCTATAAACCACTGCGAAAGCTATTGTATTTACAAGGAATAATCTAGAAACCACTTTCTAATTTCTAATTTTAAAGAGAATGCTATCATTATAAACAAATATGTGAGGAGATATGTACTTAGAAAATAGTGCTCCCTTAAATGCTCATACATGTTGAATGAAAGTCAAGATGCTTAGCGGCAGAGTCTACATAACAAATCATGATTACCTTGTACCCATAAGTTGTCGCCAACTTGAAGAAACTTAGAAGAGAGAGGCGACGTGACCCAAGAAAAATATTTAGATTGATTCCAACATCATCAAGTGTTATTTTTTCATCCTTTAAGAATGGTGCAAGTACCCATGAAGAATGACAAGCCATCATTAATGATTGTGCTTTGTAATATATGCTTTAAACCATTGAAATTCATTATGGGTTATACATAGAGGACCTGATGATGTCAAAACCAATTTAAATAAAGTGGGCATACTACCTGATCTTAGAACAAGATACTCATAATGGAGAGTAATCGACTTCAATTATGTTTCTCAAATTAGCCAACTCCTGGATACAAGTGTAATCATTGTTGTTATTGCTATCATGGATATAAAGAAACTCCTTTTTATCACAACCTAGATTAGCAAGGTGATCTACTAAAACATTTCCCTCTGTGTAGGTATGGGAAATCTGAACATCTTCAAAATCATGTAAAAGTTTCCAGACAATCTGCAAAACATATCTCAAGGCCCAATTAAAACATGATCTCTCTTTACAAGCATTTATTATTATTAGTGAGTCACCCTCAATATGTAATGTTTTAGATTGCTTTGCCAAGAGCAACCCATAAAGAAGAGATATTGATTTTTCCATATTATTCGTCCCAGGGGGTAAAGATGGTGATATGGTTTCCTTGAGAAAACCTTTGTCATCTTTGATACAAAAGCCTGCTCTCGAAGGTCCAGGGTTACCTTTGGATGCCCCATCAAAGTTCAGTTTTGAGAAATTTTGAGATGGAGGTGACCATTTAATTGAGCTCCTATCTATCTTTGTATTTTGTGGTTGTTTTAAGCTTCCCTTAAAGGTAAGAGCTATATGTTTCCAATTTTGTAAAATGAAATTATCCCAGTTTGAAAACAATGATCCAACATTTTTTATGATTTTGAACCCAAGAATTGATTGTCTCCGAGATAGATTTTTCAAGAAAAACATGAATAAAATGTACAGATGAAACCATTTTTCTAAAAAATAAAATGTTTCTTTCCCACCAAATAGACCATATTACCATTGCTGGAATAGCCTGCCAGATGCACATGCAAAAAAGGAAGTTTTATATAGCAATGGCCAAGCAGAGAAAAGATCCCAAATTGTATTAAGGAGGGGTATTGAATAATTCATTTTCCCCAAGACAAACAACCAACAATACTGTGCAAAAGAGCATTGCAAGAACAAATGGTCATGATTTTCAAAATCTTGATCACATAACACACATTTGAAGGGCTCTACAATGCCTAATTTAGCTAGTCGATCACTTGTCAATGCCCTCTTTCTCATTACTAGCCAAGAAAAACTACCTGCTTTTGGGAGGAAAAAACTATTCCAACAAAAGGAGAATGCTCTTTGAGATTAAGTAGAATCCCTTCTGTTGAGAATTGCTCTATATCCCTGTTTTACTGAATAAGATCCATCCTTTGAAGGTGCCCATATTATACGATTGGATTTGTCTGTTATGAAAACTACTCTATTTTGAAGAATGTTTGATAATAATTCTTTTTGGTCTTGTGATATCTGCAAAGAGGAAAAGTCTTTCCATTTTACTCTCCCTGATGAAGATTCAATGGAACTTACATAATCTATTAATTTTGTTCCCCACGTCTGTGATATGATTGGAATGGCTGACTGTAAATCATTATTATTGCTCAATAGAGGATGGTCGTTCCAAGAGTCAGTCCAAAAATTTACTTCATCACCTCTATTGACCTCCCAAGAGATGTATGATGTTACTATTTTCCTACATGAAAGTATGAAATTCCACATAGTTGATCCTTCCAGTGGATTAGAAACTGTGAAAATTCTCTTAGGATCTTGGCTATCCAAATATTTGGCTCTCATTAAAGAACACCATTTGGATTTTTGTTTAGCATACATTTTCCATATTAATTTTCCCCCAAAGGATTGATTATGTTTAGGTAAATCATGTAACCCTACTCCTCCTTTATGTTTTTCTGAGACCATACTGTCCAGAGAAACAAGTGGATTTTTTTTTGCATCATTCATATTCCCTTTCCACAAGAAGCCTCTTATGATCTTTTGAATCTGCTCAACTACTGAGTTTGGATCCCTTAAAATAGAGATGAAATAATTAGGTATTGTTGAAAGGACTAATTTTATGAGGATAATTTTTCCTGAAAATGATAACCATCTAGCTTTCCAAGCACTAATCCTTTGTTTGATTCTATCAATGATTTTAACCCAATAAGATGGTTTATCAGACCCCATAAAAAAAGGTATAGCTATATACTTACAAGGTAGTTCAGCGTCTTGAAATCCCATAATTCTTATGATCTTCCTTTTTAGTGCCGCTTTGGAGTTAAAAACATATACTTTTGATTTTTGAGAATTTATCTTTTGTCCTGATACCAATGAATACTTATCCAACACTTCCTTTATTTGTTTTTCTTCTGTAATAGAAGCCTTCCCATAAAGAAGAGTATCATCTACAAATAAGTTGTGGGTAGCTAAGAGATCTGCTTGAGGGATGCTAATGCCTTGCCATAATCCTTTAGAATGCTTATCTTTTATTGTCCTGCTCAAAGCTTCTGTCGTGATTATGAATAGGAATGGTGACAATGGGTCCCCTTGTCTCACCCCTTGGGTTGCTTGAAAGAAACCACATGGTGAACCATTGATTATAAATGAGAAATGTGCACTTGAAAGACACGAGAGTATCCATTTGCACCATTTCTTTGAAAATCCAAACTTGTCAAGCACTTTTATCAAAAAATTCCCAATCTACTCTATCGTAAGCTTTCATCATATCTAGTTTAACTATGAAAGAAGACAAATGATTTTCCTTGATAGAGTGAAGAACCTCATGTGCCACCAATACCCCTTCTATAGTTTCTCTACTCCGAACAAATCCTCCTTTCTCTGAAGATATGATTTTTGAAATAAAGGGCTGCAATGTTAAATATATTGCTTTTGTGAAAATCTTATACACTGTATTGCAAAGTGATATAGGCCTGAAATCTATAAAGGTTTTAGGTTCCTTTAATTTTGGAAGTACTACTATGTTTGTGGTATTGAAGTGCTTTAACATTGTTCTTGATTTGCAAGATTCTTCAATGGCCATAAGAAGATCATGACTCACAAAATCCCAACATTTTTGGAAGAATAAAGTTGTAAAACCATCAGGTCTAGGAGCCTTATCCGAAGGCATTAAGAATACAAAACCCTTTAATTCTGCTAATGTGAATGGCTTGAGCAACACTTCATTTTCATTTGAAGAAATGAGATTATGGATCACATATAATAGCTCTTGCTCTTCCTAAATAGTAGTAGTAGCAGACTTAAGAGGTGCAACGAGGTTTTTGAAGAATTTCACTCCTTTGATTTCTTCAACACTTTTTATTTGTTTCCCTAAGTTTTCTTCCTGTATTGAAAATATAGTTTTAGCAGCTCTTTTATGTTGTGCAGATGCATGGAAAAATTGTGTGTTTCGGTCACCCTCTTTTAACCATAATTCATGTGACTTTTGCTGCCAATATAACTCTTCCCTCTTGCCCAATTCCTCCCATAATTCTTGGAGTTCTTTCTGCTTATCATATATGATAGCATTCATACCATTTTGGATAATGTATTCATGTATTTCTGCCAATTGTTGAGCTATCTCTTCCTTTTGTGTAAAAATATTATTCCTAGTTTTATCTTACTTTGTAATTTTATTGTAATTTTCATTAAATACATCTAACTGGATGAGCATATCAATGAAGGTAATGTTTATATAGTGATTGTAGATGAAGACAATGAATAGGGAACAAATTATTACTTGTGTCACTGTATCAAGGCCAAAAAGAAACTAGAGGCCCCAATTATAGATGGAGAAAACATAGAATATCCTATATGTTCGGTGGTTGTTACTAGAACATGGCTTAGAAGGTACCTAGTTAAAAATTCTCCAATTTGATTGTTTGAGGACTTCAACAAGCATCAGAAGATTCTTCACTACTCCAACCTTGTCGTAGAAACCAAAATTCATTTGATCAAATATCAAGGTAGACTTGAACAAGAAGTTGTGGAAGGTGTGTGAGTCTGACCATGAGGTAATACTTGACACAATAAAGAGTAGAGAAGATCCGGATGGTTCATTGGATTTATTTGTAAGTATGTACATTGAATTTGTAAAGGCATGTAAAATTGATCACTGTTTTTGGGTTATTCAAATATGTATCATTATCTTGTGTTTTAACTACTATAGAAATTAGAAAAATGCATATATTATAAAGTTTCAATTTTTTAAATTGCATTCTTTCCCAGTTTTTAATATGACTTCATATTTGTATCTTAGACTAAAACTCAAACTTACACTAAATTTTGATCATAAACTCATAACCTCGTGGTTTTTTTGGCTCATCACCTTCTACATATTATTCATTTCAATCTTGCAAAGAATGCAATTATTTGTGATCATGTGTCTATGATCGAGGATCTTGAATGATTGATGCCCCTTAGTGTTTAAGACAATTTTATGTGTATGAAATTTCTGCCCTCTCTAGACATCATTTGAAATCTACCTTTTTGATCTCATCACATGTTTTTGACATGATTGCCTTGTATTGTTCACATAAGGTATTCACTTGCATTGTATAGTCACAATAAGGTCCTTTTGGACAACAAACCTCCCTCATACTTATGACTAGTATCTTAACATCTAGCATTTGTTAGTATGATAGACTTGTACATGTCATTCTAGGTGTATTCATTGATATACTTCAAGGTGTGTGAGGACTAAATTCATATATCTCCATCATGGTTACATTCATATATCATGACCTAGGAGATGCCTATAATAAGAAGTCCTTAGTTGCTAAACTTAAGTTTTTAACATACATGTCAATGGAGTTTTTAACATAAATGGAATCATAATGTATCAAATAGTCATGGAATTGTGACCAAGTTTCTCCCCATGATGGATATAATTATAAATAGGTGAAAACTAATTTTAAATGAGTAATTAGGTTGTGACTTAGATAGACTCCATGCAACCACCTAAAAGTGACGTTCATAATGGAATTATGATGTAGTTAAGTAATCACGGAGTTTTGAATGAGTTAGCCTCCATTATTGATGCAAGAGCATCTTTGTTAGCTAGGAGTTAGATAGTTATGTTTTCACAATTAATAGGTTTCTAGGTGTGTTTAAGAAGGGTGACTTTAAGAAGGGAATATTTGATGGTATAAACTTGATAAAACAATATTTTTGTGTAAATACATGAAGATATATATGTACAAACATTGTATGACAATAAGCAAGGGATTGGTGTACGAATTTGGAGAAAGAAAGTGGTTTTGAGTGCATTTTCCCAAGACTAACAAGATTGTTGTTACAGGGGCAGCAAGCAAGTAATCAATAGTAATAGCTTGGGGTATTCATCATACTTCTATGAGGACATAAAAACCTAAAAAAGGTATAAATAAGACCTATCAAATTTATTTGAGGTCCTGGTACTTAGTTTTGTGGATTTGAACTCAATTTTTATGTTTGTGGACCAAAACTAGGGCACATGACAACTTGTAAACTACTTGTCCAAACCACTCCAAATTTTGTAATAATGATGCTTATGGGAACATAGGGAAGTTTACAAAATCTCAGACTCATCCCACATGTGCAAATGACCGATCCATTGTACCCTTGTTTTCATGCTTATCTCATGGCAACAAGACTGTTTTTATACAATTTATTGAGTTTAATGTTTGAAAATAGATTGTTCTTTTAGATACATTCTAGGAATGCTTAATTTTATCTTCCCATAAATTTTTAGGCATTGATTCAATCGTTTACCCTTTTCTATTCCAAAATAAACCTAAAATTAGGCTTGATTTAACTTATAATACCTACCTTTTGGCTCAATTCGTACAAAGGAACCCCACTCCATTTTAACACATGTAAAAAAAGGGATTAATGGGTGTCTAAATCAGCTTTCATACCTCTTTGATCAGGTGTGTGTAGAAATTTATGATCAAATTTGTGTCTAGGAAGGGCTACTAGCTGTAGTTTTAGGCTAGGTGACAACAAGGTACAATTAATTGTCCTTGGACTATATTTCATGATTTTAACAACACAAGGAACAACTCATACACATCCTTATGGTCACAAAACCATACCCTTCTAAGGAAATCTCTTCAAATTGAAAATTCCATGTCCATGTGGTGTCATTCATGTCAACAAATTCATCCTTAAGTGCATACCCAATCTACTCATCCTTGTGAAAGAAAAAACATGTGGTGGAAGCATCAATGGAATCAAAATTCTTAATGACATAACAAGGGAAAACATCAATGAGGTAGTTAATTTCTTACTCTACAAGCTTCTCATTGCCAAAAGTGTCACAAGGTGTGAAGTCACAAATTTTTGTTTAATTAATTTCACTTTTAGCCTTCAATCCAATGTCATTAAATCTTCATTATACAATGCATTTTAATATTTTTCATTACAAGACTCACTAACACATATTGTGCTTAATAATCCATTTCAACATTATACTTTGATCTTCTATGAAACAAGAGAATACCATTATGAAAGGTTGGAAATGCATTGGAAAGGTTGGAAAGATCACCTAAGTTGCTACAATCTTCCATGGAGACATTTAGTTATAGACATAGCTTCAAATTAACACCCTTGTCAAAATTTTCACCCTAGCTAAAAATTTATGGAGCTAGTTGTTTAAAAGTTCATTCATTAAGGTGATTGATTTCAGTTTTACTTCTACTGGTTTTAACCATTGCAACATTTGAAAAATTTAGTTTTAAAAGAAATGCAATGTGTTTTCAAGTTGCCATATATCAATTGCAGCATTTAATATTGAATGAAATGCAAAAGAAGGGCTTGATTCATTGATAAAATACAGAATTGGAACAAGTAATTTACAAATGTTGCAATTATATTCATTAGAGTAAAAAGGAAAATCAGGTTCCCACACAAGTCATGGGAAATAGTTGTGACAATGTAGCAACAAAGGCATTCTACACTATTGAATATGGACAAGAAAGAAGACACATAAGAGTGAACATAATCATTATTGCCTGTAAATCTTCGAGATGATTCTAGAATGGTGCACCATCCTTGTCCTCAGGCTCCAAATAAATCTGCAAGAGGTGATAAAGATGATGTTAGAGCTCCGACTATGAACATTCCTATATGAATTATCAACAATAATGGAGAATGTTGCTAATGATACATTGAAACAACTGAAGATGCAAGAACAAGAAGTGTGCCAAGAGTCAAGGAGGAAACATCAATATAATATATTCTTTTTTTATCTAACATTGTTTGTTTCCATGTGCAGGTATAGGACAAATCATGCCATTGATCCAAATTGAATATCATAAAGCATGTGGTGTAAAATGGGCTCCCACAAGGGTTGAGACCCGGCATGCTATCCTTCAAGCATTCAAAGAGGGACTAATAAAGAAACAGATTCAAAAATGCTCAAGGAGAGACATCCATCAGATGGAGTGCATCATAAGTGCCAAAAGGACTCAAGCAACTGACCACCTTGGAAATTCAATTCAAGTGCAATGAAATGAACATCACAGGTGATCCATTGCTCAAGTGAATTGCAGTCAAGTGCATCATCATAGGAGGTGATAGTGAACAGGTATACATAATTGCCTTGTTTAAATCATCCATTACATATGAACCAAGCAAAATTGCCAGGGTTTCCTTTTTCAAAACCTTCCATGCAATTGTTGCATTCACATCATAAGGTTGTTGTTTGAAGAGAAGAGGGTGACATTGCTAACAGTGGATTCAAAGAGCACTAAAATCTGAATGGTACAAGATAAAACAACATTGATCCAACACAAAAATATGGGAGAAATGTGAAGTATGCATGTTTTGAAACTCTCAAATGCATTTAATGGAGGCATCAAGTGAAAAAAATGACCATCAAGGGGCCTATAGTAGTACCAAAGTGGTCGAAAGCAAGTATTACCTGATGAGAAACTAGAAGCATATCAAGGGAAAACACATTTGAAAACAAATTTTTGTGTGCAAGTGGATATAAACAACATAACAGTGGCATGTAAACAATGCAATCAAAAGATACATGAAGGTATGAAAATAGTTTTTCTTTATAAGTCATTGGGAGGGTGTCAAATGAGAATGAGTTCTATGTATTGTGCAAAATGAACAAGCAATGCAATGAAAAATAATCTTTAAGTTAAGAGGAATCTGCATGATAGAGACAAGCAAAATGGCCACAGTTGTAGGTGTTGAGCCTGAGAAGAATGGGATTGTTTTTCTTTCAGTGCTTTCAGATTAGTGAGTTTGTGCTACAAAACTTTAGGGTTTCATGATGGAGGCAAGTGCAAACACCCATCTCAAGACCTCAATCCATGTTTGTTTCATTTAAATGCTTCAAAATACAAAAGGCAGGATATGTCAAGCTCATAAATAGATGCCAACTAGCACAATGAAACTCTCATGGTTGTGGCCTGAGAGAGCATAATTTTCTTCATAAGCCTCAAAACCCACTTAGGGTTTATGCTCAAAGTACAATACAAATGCAAAGGAGGTGGTCAAGGGTTTGAGCCCTGGTTTTGATGCATCCAAAATGGTGAAAATGAAGCTACAGGCTCACGGCCATAAGGGTTTTGAAAACCCAGAAATCAAAAGCTTTCATTTGAAAAAAATGTTTTCATTCAACAATAATACCATTTGCACATTGTGGGCTGAGCCCATAGGTTTTCATTTGACAAAGGGAAGGAGAACACATAGTAGGGTCACGACCTATACAATGGCCTTTAACATTTTCTTCACAATGTTCATATTTTTGCATTACAAAGCTTGGATAAGCTTTATTTAAGAGGGAAATGCTCGTGAATGGAGAAATAGAAAAGCTTACCTTCTATATCGAAGTGGATAAACACAACAATTCTGCGGCCAATGCCTCAAGAAAATCTCCAAACAATGTCACCATGGTTGGCCATAAGGATGGTGAAGGGAACAACACAAAAAAGAATAAATAAATGCATCAAAATACAGTGGTGGTCATGACCAAAGGGACTTTTTTCCTCATCAAATGAGCCAATAAAAGCACAGATAAGGGAGTCAAAAGCTTACCATAAATATAGAAGGCCAAATAAACCCAGATTTGAAGAGGAAGGAGCTCAATGGTGGCTTCAAAGGTGAAACCCTAAATCCTTCCTTGGTGGCGCAACAAAGCCATGTCTTTCTCCAAAAGAACAACAATGGAAATGATTGGCTGGTTCAACATTTCGAAGGCCTTTTGTGTTTAGGTTTTAACCCTATGATTGGCCTCATGTGATTTTTATCACATTAATTTCATTTTCACAAGATGTACCATTGCCTAGGCCGATAATCGTATGGCTTATTTTTTATTTTCCTTTTATTTTTTTAGAAAATCAAATACATGATATGCATATGTCCCCTTCTAGGGTAGCCGTCTTCTTGCATTAGAGAAAATTTCATGCCAAGTTGCTTGTGGAAGCCAAAAGATGACTCTAGGTCATTAAATTTTTTTGCCTAAGTAAATGAGGGCAAGCATTTTTATGATTTTTTATATAAAAATCAATCATGTAAGGGAACATCAAATGTAATGTGTTGATTTTTTGCAAAAATTGAATGAAAAAAATCAATATAACTGAGGTTCAAAGAGGCAAGATTTGAAGGAAAAACTGGGAGAAAATCAAATGTAACAAAATGGGGTTTCTATTTTAAAACTGCAAGATTGTAAAACAACTAATTAAGCAATGTTTCTATAAATTGCTTGATTAAGTTGTTATTTTAAAATGCAGTTAAGATGCACCAAAACCTTCTATTTTGAGTTCTTGGGTGGATTGAGAGAGAAGGTGGCAAACTAAAGTTTCTATTTTTAGTTCCAGCTGTTTGCACCTGTTTTAGAGAGGTTGTTTGGATGGAAACCTTGGAAATGGAAAGTTTCCACCTTCATGGGGCAATTTGGAGCAGTTTTGGAGCATAATTTTCTAGTCTTTTGCTTGAGCTAAAAAATGCAGATTGGCTTGCCTTTTGGGGAGGCAGTGAGCTTGATTTTTCTATTTTTGCACTTGATGGTCACTTTTGGCTACATATTGGAGAAAACCTAATTTTCTTGGGGTTTAGATTTATAGTTTCTTGCTCTCTCATGCTTTGCAAGAGAGTTTTGTAAACTTTTGAATCACTTTTTGATGCTTTGGCTCTGTCATTTACAATAAAGCACTAGAGTTTTCCTTCCATTTTTCTTGTCATGGGATCACTGTAATAATCTAATTTTGTTTGTGATTCAAATAACAGATCCTTCTTAGTCTTATTATTGTGAGTTGTAGTCAAGGGTGGAAAATAGTGTAGGTTGCATATTGTATTCATTGTTTAGGATCTTTATGCAAAATTCTTATGTGCTAGGTGTCCTAAGGTGGATTGTGAGAACAAATTTTCTTTGTGATAGTGGTGTTGTGAGTCAGGTTTTTTTCAGAATCACAAATTTCTAGTTGATCATCTTTAGTTGTAGTTTTTTATTTTTGGTTTTTTCCTCCCACTTTCCTCAGAAAGTTTGTAGCTTTAGATGATTATCTAAAGGGAACCAACCCTGATCTAGAGATTCACTCTCACCAATTGGTTTACCCACAAACTAGAGAGTGTTTCCATGTTGAGGCAGGATCAAACAAGCCCAACCTGTTTGTGGGTGAAATCCTGATCTCCAACAACCCTTTCTAAAAGTTACAAAGCATGTCCTTTTCCCTTATAAAGTTGACTTGCATGACTTGATTCCTTAAAAATATCTAAGATACTTTTTGTTATAAAGCTAGCCCAAAGACCAAAATTAATTCAGTTCTTTGGGTAGTGTCATAGGGGTCACTTCTAGTCAAAAAATTCCATTCAATAGTACAAACGTATATAGAAAACCTTAGAAGGGGCAGCAATTTAAGAAAACATCAATATTGACTCTAATGAATGGGGTTGTCCTATGTATTTTGAAGTGTCTCATTATCTAAGCTCTTCTTGTTGTCAAGGCACTTCCATCAATGTACATACCCTCCTTTTTTTTCCTTTCATTGATTTACCCTTCCGATGAAAACCCATGAACTAAAAGGATATACCCTTGGTAAAAGAGTATTATTGCTGCCCTTCATGAAAGAGTATTATCTTGGTGTAAATTTTACAGTTTTGAGCAACAATCATGAGATTATGACTAGTTATGTCCAATTTCTCATACATAAGCCTGTTCAACTAGTGATTGAGCATGCAATCCATGCCATTTAAAACTTCAATCCATACATTATGAAATGTTATCTCTGTAGAGCTTAATAATACAAGATTGACTAATAAAATCCATTCATGATAAAGGAAACTTCCCCCCCATTTAAAATACAAACTCTTTATGGTTCATTTTTGTGTGGAAAGAAGAGATATATAGTGCCATGTGAGGGTTTTCATACAATAAACAAGGTTTTGATAAAGCTCCTCTACACACATTTCCCTTCATCTATAACCTTCAAACCTCTTTATGAATACTATTGCACTATATCATGACTATAAATCTGTTCACATGGCTGCCACTACACTACATCATGACTATGTTTTATGATTTATGCACATTTATAATGTCTTTCTCATGCATTATGTGCCCCTTGAATCTTTGTCCCCTTATCATTCAACTTTGAAGGACTTTCATATTCACATGGGAAATATGAAAACTACTATGCAATGTTGTCTCTCAATCTTTGGTCTTATTGTTTCATATCTTTCCCCTTATTCCTCATAAGACCATCTAGACCCTCCACAAGCTTCATGCTTGTGAGAAAAATTGAGTGCATATACAAACTATTATTTGAGAACACAAATATGAGGTGCATATTTTCTCATAAAGAACTTGTATATACACAGTTGCATGCCTCTGTTTGGGAAGAAAATGACAATATTTATGACCTCTGCAAACATTTCAAACTCATTTTCTCTCAAAAAAAATACACTTCCACATCCATTTTTTCTATAACTCATTTTTAAACAAAATATACTTTGTTTGAGATTTTTCCCTTTTAAAATATTTAATTTTGAATAGCTACCTACTGTAACTATTTAGACCTTTTATCAAAATAAGTTAACAAGACCAAAGTGAAAAAAGGGAAAAAAAAATTGGGGAGTTGTTACTCAAAAATTATGGTAATTAGAAACATTCCATCTGAAGCTACATGATCATATTGGGTCCATCTATAATAACCTCTCTCAGTTTTTTATATCTCTAAGCCATTTTCTTGTGATGACAAGTTTTTAATTGATGGAAAAAGCATCAAATGCATGCAGTGTAAAGTTGTAAGGTGGTGTATTTTTTTTTTTTCATTGTGTGACCAAACCAAAAATCCAACATATTTGTATGGGTAGGTTTATGCTAGGGAAGGTCTTGTTTTACACCCCAACATGTTATAACAGTCCAAGCTACATTGCATCGACGATATCCCTTAAGAGAAGAAAGTGAAAAAGGGCAAAAAACTTTGAGGAGTTGTTACTAAGAATTTGTGGCACTTAGAAACATTATATTTGAAGGTATATATTAGGTCCTTCTACAATAACCTCTCTCATTTTTTCATATCTCCAAACCGTTTTCCTATGGTGATGAGTTTTTAATTGATGGAAAAAGTGTCAAATGCATGCAGTGTAAAGTTGCAAGGTGGAGTAATTTTAATTTTTTTCATCATGTGACCAAAAATATAGTTCCAATAGGTCGATATGGGTAGGTTTATGCTAGGGAAGGCCTTGTTTTGCACCCCAGCATGCCAGAACAGTTTGGGCTACATTGCACCAACAATATCTCTTAAGAGACCAAAGTGCAAAAGGGAAACAAACTTTAACGAGCTATTACTTGGAAACCGTGACACTTTAAAAAAATTCATCTAAAGGTACAATATCATATTGGGTTTTTCTACAATAACCTCTCTCATTTTTCATACTCCAAGCCGTTTTCCCATGGTGATGAGTTTTCAGTTGATGGAAAAAACATCAAATGCATGCAATGCAAAGTTGCAAGGTGGTGTAATTTTTATTTTGTTAATTGTGTGACCAAACTAACAGTTCCAACATGTCTAGATGGATAGTTTTATGCTAGGGAAGGTCCTTTTTCTCACCCAAACATACTAGAATGTTCTAGCTACATTGCACCAACGATATCTCTTAAGAGACCAAAGTGTAAAAGGGAAAAAAAAATTAATGAGTTGTTACTCAAAAATCATGACACTTAGAAATATTTTATCTAAATTTACATGATCACATAGGGCCCCTCTACAATAACCTCTCTCAAGTTTTCATATCTTCGATCCATTTGTTCGTGGTGATGAGTTTTCAATTGACGGAAAAAGCATTAAATGCATGTAGTGTAAAGCTACAAGGTGGTGTAACTTTCATTTTGTTCATCGTGAAACCAAACCAAAAGTTCTTACATGTTTGGATGGGTATGTTTATGCTAGGAAAGGTCCTATTTCACACCTAAACATTTCAGAACGTTCTGAGAACATTGCAACAATGATATCTCTTAAGAGACCAAAGTGCAAAAGGGAAGCAAAATTTGATGAGATGTTACTCAAAAATTGTGACACTTATAAATATATTTTCTAAAGGTGTAGGATGATGTATGGCCCCTCTACAATAACCTCTTTCAATTTTTCATATCTCTGATCCATTTTCCCATGGTGACAAGTTTTCAATTGATGGAAAAAGTATCAAATGTATGCAGTGTAAAGTTGCAACGTGGTGTAATTTTTTTTTTGTTCATTGTGTGACCAAACCGATAGTTCCAAAATGTCTAGATGGGTATTTTTATGCTATGAAAGGTCTTTTTATGCACCAAAACATGTTGGCATGTTCTAGGCTACATTGCACCAACAATATCTCTTAAGAGACCAAAGTGCAAAAGGGAAGCAAAATTTGATGAGTTGTTACTTAGAAAACATGGCACTTAGAAACATTCCATCTGAAGGTACAAGATCACATAGGGCCCCTATACAATAACCTCTCTAAGTTTTTCATATCTTTGATCCATTTTCCTGTGGTGACGAGTTTTTAGTTGATGGAAAAAGCGTCAAATGTATGCAATGTAAAGTTGCAAGGTGGTGTAATTTTTTTCTTCTATTCATCATGTGACCAAACTAACAGATCTAGCACATCTGGATGGGTAGGTTTATGCTAGGAAAGGTCCTATTTTTCACCCAATCATGCTAGAACATTCTAGGCTACATTGTTTATAGTCGTAAAATTGCATCCCTTGCAATTTCACATACATTCTTACTTCCACTTTAGTGTCCACTCCATTAGCATTTTGAGTAGGCCCATTCTAGCCCTTGCATCAAACTTTTTCCCTCTAAGGATTCTCTAGCACCCCTTTTTCAGTAGCCACCCTCACGTGTCAGCTTTGCACCAAACTTTGTCACTTTCTCGTTTTCATCATTTTGTAGCGTGATGTGTCTGGACACTAGTGCAACGCGCAAATGTCTGTGTGGCGCGCTAGTGTCCTACGACATTTCAACACTCAAACAATCATTTTCAAGCATTCTTTCCACTTTTCACCTCCTTTTGTTAGTGGTAACGGCTCAAGATGCTTTGTAACCGCCCGGGAAGCTTCCTTTTGCTTCTTTTCTTTCTTTAAAAGATTTCATTTCACTCCATTTGTATCTTCTAAGTTCTTCTAGTTCCATTCTTCCAAATTTTAGCTTCACTTCTTCTACCATCTTTCTCTTGCTTGCACAACTCCATTGCTTGCCATAACAACATTTTCTCAAGCTCTTACAACACCCTCTACAACTCTTTTGGCTCTTGCAACTACCTTGCTCTCCCTCTTTGCATCTCCTTTGGCTCTTGTAGCCTCATCTCCCTCATTTCATGCTTGTGAGCATCTTGGGATTCCATATCCCCTACTATTTGCATACTTACTTTGTGATATGAGTTCTCCTTCTTGAGCAGGGATTGCTTTTATCACTCCTACTTCGTGGTGCAGGTTCTACTCCTGAGCGGGTTTTGCTTTCACCACAAACTTTTCTCCATTTTGGTTCATCTCTCTCTTTCTATCTTCTTGGCTATCCATGGAGGTGGGAACACCAAAATGGGGGTTTGACTGAAGAAAACCCCTATAGAGCCCCAACATTCTCTCCAGATATCATGCATGCAGGTTTTAAAGAAATTAACATGCTAGAGGCTTCATCACTTGCGTGGTTGTAAGTATTTCTTTCCCTTCTTCTTATCTTTATTAGTTCTACTTCATTTTATTGCAATTCTATTACATTCTATTACTTTATCGCATTCTATAATTTCTCAATAATTGGAGTAAGTAGTCACTTAGCTATTTTTTGAGATAAACTCACTTTTTGGTCTGTATGAGATGCCAACACACTTCTGAGATGCTAGTATGCCGCATTGTCATCCGTATTCTGCGTTGACGTCCCTTGGCCGAGAGCTTGTCAGTCTGTCCTGAGAATCTCTATGACCTACTCTTTTGGATTCTATAACCCTCGCCCCTATTCCTAAGGTAGATTAGGGTAGTTCAACCCGTGAGGCTTTTTGAATGAAGAGAACTCATGAGTAGTGAATCCCCCTCTTCTACACATTGCACCGACGATATCTCTGAAAAGACAAAAGTGGAAAAAGGAAGGAAACATTGACGAGTTGTTACTAAAAAACCATGGCACTTAGAAACATTTTTTTGAAATTTATAGGATCACATAGGGACCCTCTACAGTAACCTCTCTCGGTTTTTCATATCTCCAATCCATTTTCCTATGGTGACGAGTTTTCAATTGGTGGAAAAAGCATCAAATGCATGCAGTGAAAAATTGCAAGTTGGTGTAATTTTTATTATGTTCTTCTTGCGGCCAAACTAATAGTTCCAACACGTCTAGATGGGTAGGTTTATGCTAGGAAAGGTCCTATTTTGTACCCCAACATGCCAGAACATTCTGGGCTAAATTGCATCAGTGATATTTGTTAAGAGACAAAAGTGAAAAAGGGTAGAAAACTTTGATGAGTTGTTAGTCATAAACAATGACACTTAGAAACATTTTTTCTAAAGGTATAGGATCAAATATTTACAATTACCTCTCATATTTTCATATCTCCAAGTCATTTGACCATTGTGACAAGTTTTCAGTTGATGGAAAAAGTGTTAAATGCATATCGTGTAAAGTTGAAAAGTGGTGTAATTTTTGTTATGTTCATTGTGCAAGAAAATTGATAGTTCCAATACGTCTAGATGGGTAGGTTTTCTGGAACATTCTGGGCTACATTGCACTAGCGATATCTCTCAAGAGACCAAAATACAAAAGGTAAGAAAAATTTGACGAGTTGGTACTCGGAAACCATGACACTTAGAAAAATTCCAACTAAAGTTATAGGATCATATTAGGTACTTCTACAATAGCCTCTCTCATATTTTCATATCTCCAAGCCATTTAGCCATGGTGAAAGTTTTTTTGCTGCCTAAAAAATTGTCAAATGCATGTAATGTAAAGTTGCAAGGTAGGCTACTTTTTATTTTGTTCTTCATGGGGCCAAACCATTAGCGCCAACACGTCTAGGTGGGAACATCTATGCTAGGCATGGTCACCACCCTTCGTTATAAAAGGATCATAGTCTTTCCTATTCAAAGGGTCACAAATTTTTTCCTTTGAAAAGTAACAACCTAAATCATATCATCACTATTCATGAGATCCTAAATTAATATATTTGAAATATTGCCTAAGGTTATATTCTTAATTGAATTCTTCAAAGATGTTATGGATGTCTTTCTCAAATGAAATGATCTACTTTTTTATGTCACAAGTTTGAGGGAATCACACCTTTTCAATAGTTACAACTCTTCATTATTGCATTTGGATACTAATAGTAATTCAATTTTAGATAAGTTAATTTGTTAGTGCTTATCAACCTAGAAAGCATTTCGACAGAAACATTTTTAACATTTTCATAATTTCTAAGCATAAGGTAATCATAAATACACATGGAGTAATCTTGTTTAAGATACATTCGGTCATGAATAAAACACATAGATATCCATAATACATGGAGTATGAGGCATACACATGAATACAAATAATACGTGAAGTATACATAAGAAGTATGAAGCATAAATGTGAATACATATAATACATGAAGTATACACAAGAAGCATGAAGTATACACATGAATGTACACAATACATGAAGTATACATAGGAAGCATGAAGCATACACATGAATAAGTTGGATAGGACAACTAAGAGGGGGGTGAATTAGTTGTCACAGATTACAACCTTAAATTCAATTACTAAAACTAACACATAAATTGATTAAGTGATTAACCATCAACTGCAAATGCACAAACACAATAACATCAGATTTATGTGGAAAACCCAATGAGGGAAAACCACGATGAGGATTAACTCACACTATAGAAAATATCAAAACCAATTACAAAAAGGATCACTGCCTGAAATAAGGCTCATTTCCTGAAATAAGGACTCACTCTCCATAGGGCTACAACCTAGAGGGCTCACTGCCACAAAGATACAAAGAAGAAAAAGAAGACTTGTTATAGAGAGACAAAAATCCCAATACAACAAAGGATTCCACCATAATCACTGATCAACTTGCATGAATGATAGAGTTCACCTTCTACTCACTACATCCAAAAACTCAGCCTTAGGCTTCACACTGATCAACCACACACATAACTCATACACTTTCAGAATAGCATCAAACTCATGTCTTCTCTTTCACTTATCTTCCTTCTTTTCTTATGTACAATTTTCATTGCTAGCACATTCTATATTTATACTATCTCCAACCTTGAAAAGATACAAAGTTGGTCATCCAACTTCAAATTCAAATTAGGTCAGTGCCAAACATCCTAGGGTGGAATTAGAATGAGGGAGACCTAAACACGTGCTTCACTGAGACCCATAATAGATCCAACACGCTTCATCAACTTCAAAGATAGTGCTTGACACACGGTCGGCCACACTAGTGTAAAACACATAGATCAATTAAGCTCGATACTTCCAAATGTTGAAATCATCTTCAATAGAACTAGGGAAACACAAATCTAGAACCACAAGTAATAAGACTTCACCAAAGAAAAATTTGGACCAACAACAATTCTCCCTAACCTCAGCCAAAACACAAAAAACATAGTTCACAAGTACCAGATCATCATCCTCAATAGCTAAATAATTTTAATCTTCTTTTAATATAATTTTCTCAATATCCTCAACATATATAGTCAACAACTAGTAGATAACTGGCTGACCGGTTGACATTAATGACAACACTTTCATTCATCTTTCCATTCTTGCAACAATCTCCCCCTTTGTCATTGATGGCAACACATGATGTGAAAAACCATTAAAGACACCATACTAGTTCTGAAAATACTTCTCAAGATTCTTCTTTTGCTTCTCCCCCTTAGAAGATCATCTTCCTCATTACCTAATTTCTCTTATTTAGCTTTTTTTCCTTTTCACATGCTCTCTCTCTCCTTTTTCACAAGCTCTCTCTCTCCCCCTTTGACATCAATGGAAAAGGAAAAAGATATGTTCATTGAAACTTCCTTTGACATGAAAACAAAATACTCATAATGACAACACTTAAAACTACTTGCTCCCCCTGAGAGGTAGCCACCAAAAACATTAGTCCAAAAAGATTGAACCATGAATCCACTAGACTGATGCATCTCAAAATGCATCTTAATTTGTAAGAGGAGGGGCAATAACCCCTAGCTTATCCCAAAGATACTCAAATGCATCTTTAGGAAGACTCTTTGTAAATATATCTGCAATCTAATCCTTTGTCGAAACATACTCAAGCTTGAATTCATTCTCCATGACCTTCTCTCTTAAGAAATGATATCATATAGCATTGTGATATCCTTCAATGTTTGTTTCATCCATAAAACTTGTGTACAACAAGATGCAACAACAATATACTCAACTTCAGCAGTAGACAAAGAGACTGAATCTTGCTTCTTACTCAACCATGCCACCAATCTACATCCAAGAAAGAATGCACCACCACTTGTACTCTTTTTTTCATCTATACCTCCGGCCCAATCTACATTTGTATAAGCACTAAGTGTAAAGTCAGTTTCTTTAGGATACCATAATCCCTAATCTAGAGTTCCATTCAAATATTTGAAAATTCTTTTAACTGTAGTAACATGTGTTTCCTTTGGATGTTCTTGAAACCTAGCTACAAGACAAACCGCATGCATAATATCTAGTCTAGTAGCAGTCAAATACAATAGTCCACCAATCATAGATTTATACTTGCTTTTATCAGCCTTAGGTGAATCATCATCTTTACTCAACTTGCAACTAGTCACCATAGGAGTACTTACTAGTTTGGAACCTTCCATCCCAATTTTTTTTAACATATCTCTCACATACTTAGACTGTGAAATGAAAATTCCTTTCTTTGTTTGATTAATCTGTAGCCCAAGAAAGAAATTCATCTCACCAAACATAGACATTTCAAATTCTTTCAACATCTCTTCACAAACATCTTGTAAATCTTTTCATTTCCTCCAAAGATTATGTCATCAACATATACAACTACAATCAAGATTTTGTCATTTTCAGTCTTGAAATACAAATTACTATTTGTCATACCTTTGTTAAATCCTTGCTGACTCAAATACTTATTTATCCTTGCATACTAGGCTCTAGAAGCTTGCTTCAATCCATATAAATCTTTCTTCAATCTGCACACCATATCTGGTTGATCTATTAATTGAAATCCTTCTGGTTGTTCCATGTAGACCTCTTCATCTAGTTCACCATTCAAAAATACTAACTTGGCATCCATCTTATAGACTTTGAAATCTTTATAGGCAGCTAATGCCAAGAACATCATTATAGCTTCCATTCTAGCTACCAGGGCAAAAGTATCCTAAAAATATATACCTTCCACTTGTGAGTAGCCTTTACACACCAACCTTGCTTTTTTTTTCTGACAACTTTCCCATTCTCATTTAGCTTATTTTTGAATACCCATTTTGATCCAATAATTTATTTTTTTTGCCAGTCTTGGGACCAATTCCCAAGTTTGATTCTTCTCAATCAGCAAAATTTCTTCTTGCATTGCTTCCTTCTAATGTTCATCCTCACAGGCTTCACTTACTAACTTCAACTTAATCTCAAAGAATAAGCATAAATTACTTCACCAACAAATTTGCTTCTATTTAACACACCTTTTGTCTTGTCTCCAATAATCTAACTTTTTGAATGATTCCTCTATATATATTTCAGTGTCCTAGGGGACATCACCAAAGCATCTTCTTCTCTTTCATTTAATTCATTCTACTTTTTCTACTCATCTTTATCCTGTTCTTCCATGATTTCTTCTATTCTTGTACAGTCATGTTCATTAGACACACATCCATCAACATCAATAGAATTCTTCACTATTTCATCAACCTTCACATTCGAGCTTTCTACAATCTTCCTCAATATTTTTTTGAAACATCTTTATTCCTTGCTTTTAGTAGAGTATCCAAGAAATATTCCTTCATCACTTCTTGCATCAAACTTACCCAAAGTTTCCCCATCTCTTCTGATATAGCATTTGTTTCTGAATACCTTGAAATATTTAATTGTACAAATTCTTTTGTGACATAGCTCATAGGGAGTCTTTGTACGGTTTTCTCTTGAATAAACTCGATTGAATACATATACAACAGTGTGAATGGATTATTTTCAATAAATTTCTAATAATCTAGCTTTAGTGATCATTGACCTAACAACTTCTTGAACTATTCTATATTTCCTTTCAACAACTCCATTTTGCTGAGGTGTTCTCGAAGTAGATGACTGTCTCTTTATTCCATGCACTTTACAAAACATATTGAACTCATGGGAGGTGAATTCTCGACCTCTGTCAGATCTCAAGAATTTTATCTTCAAATTCACTTCATTTTCAACCATAGACTTGAATGCCTTGAATTTATCTAATGCATCTGATTTGTCTCTTAGAAATGTAACTCATGTATATCTAGAATAGTCATCAATTAAAATCATAAATTACCTTTCACCAAGTAGACTTCGCACTCTCATAGGACCACAAAGACCTGTATGAACCAAATCCAGTAATCTAGTTGTAGATTGTTCTCTTGATCTGTAATGATTTCTTGTTTGCTTCCCAAACTAGAAATTCCTATAGATAGCATTTACAGGGTTTGTAATTCTCGGTAGATCTCTCATGGATTGAACAAAAATAATTCTTGCCAAGTTATCAAAATTCATGTGCCACATTATCCTATGCCATAACCAACTGTCATTTATCTGAGTCATAAAACATCGTCCATCAACACCTTTAAGCTAATAAATATTCCCTTCATATTTCTTTCTTGTAGCAATCAATGTTCTAGATCCTTTCTAGATCTCACATTTCTCATCCTTAAACACTAGATCATATCCTTTTTTGCACATATGACCAATGCTCAATAGATTATGCCTTAAACCCTTAACATAGTAAACATTGCCAGTATTATTCTTTCCATCAAAACTTATTGAACCTATCCCATAGATTTTAGCACCAGTATCATCTCCAAACATAACTAGACCTCCATCATATTTCTCAAGTTTCACAAACTTACTCTTGTCACCAGTCATGTGATGTGAGTAACCACTATCAACTACCCAATTTTTTTTCCTATTTGGCATGTAGGACAGAGATAACTGTACCTTCATTTTTCTTCTTCTCCTTCTCCTTCTCCTTCTCCTTCTCTGGAGGACTTTCCTTTGACTGTTTTTCTAAATTAGTAGAAGTAGGTTCATCCTTAATCACCAAGAAAAAACATTCATTTTCATCTGGATCTTCATATTCTAAATCTTCATATGAAATACTAGAATTCTCTTTAACATAGTAAGCTATGTTAATCTTCTTTCCTTTCTTTTCTTCCTCATATCTTTGTTTATTCTTTCTAGCTCTTTCCGGATACTTTACAACATAGTGACCAATTTCTCCAGAACAAAAGCACTAAAGGGAAATTTACCTTCATACTTACCAGACCCTTTTCTCATTCTTCTTACAAAGTTAGCTTTGATTTCATCAAAGTTTTCTTCCTCCAGCTCTTCAGTTTTTGTAGCTTTAAAAGCAGTCTCTGTTTTGGCTCCACTTCTTAGATTCGGCTTCCTCCTCTCATAAGATGTCAAAAATTGTAGCAACAGATCCTTAGTACAAGTCTTATAATCTATAGTCGACTCAATAGCACTCACCTTTTCACTATAAGCATTAGGAAGAGTTCTGAGAATCTTCTTTACAATTTTGGTTTCATCTATAGTAGCACCAAGAGATCGCATTCCAACCACTACCTCATCCAATCTCTGTACATAGGCTTTAACATTCTCATCTTCAGACATATGTATAAGATCAAACCGTGTTTCCAATTTTTTTAATTTTTCGTATTTTAATCTTTCATCACCATTGTGCGCTCTTTCTAAAGCATCCCAAACTTCCTTAGTTGTATTCAAATTCTGAACCTTAATCAACTCATAATGTACAAACTATTCTTCAAGATGAACTTCTCCTTATTATTCACTTCATGTGTTCTAATTTCTTCAGGTGTACTCAGACCATTAGTAGGAGGAGTGTAGGGATTCTTATAAGCTTTCTCTACATCATATATGCAATACTCCAGATATTCTTCCATCAATACTTTCTAGATACCATAATTAGTTCCATCAAACCTCGGATAATCAAAGACCATTTTGCTAGCCATCTTGAACCTTCCTCAAGCAATTAAGCTCTTCACCAAGGAACCAAGCTCTGATACCAATTGTTGGATAGGACAACTGAGAGGGGGGTGAATTAGTTGTCACAAATTATAACCTTAAATTCAATTACTAGAAATAACACATAAACTAATTAAGTGATTAACCATCAACTACAAATGCACAAACTCAATAACACCAAATTTATGTGGGAAACCCAATGAGGGGAAAACCATGGTTAGGATTAACTCACACCATAGAGAATATCAAAACTGATTAAAAAAGGGCTCATTACCTAAAATAAGGACTCACTTTCCACAGGGCTACAACCTAGAGGGATCACTACCACATAGATACAAAGAAGACTTGTTACAGAGAGACAAAAATCCCAATGCAACAAAGGATCACACCATAATCATTGATCAACTTGCATGAATGATAGAGTTTTCCTTCTGCTCACTGCATCCAAAAACTTAGCATTAGGCTTCACACTGATCAACCGCACACATAACTCACACACTTTCAGAATAGCATCAAAGTCATGTTTTCTCTTTCACTTATCTTCCTTCTTTTCTTATGTACAATTTTCATTGCTAGTACATTTTGTATTTATACTATCTCTAACCTTGAAAAGATACAAAGTCGGTCATCCAACTTAAAATTCAAATTAGTTCAGTGCCAAAAATCCTAGGGTTGAATTAGAATGAGGGCGACCTAAACACACACTTCACCGTAACCCATAATATATCCAACACACTTCATCAACCTCAAAGATAGTGCTTGACACACAATCGACCAGACCAGTGTAAAACACATAGATCAATTAAGCTTGCCAAATCCCAAAACAATCTTCAATAGAACCAGGGTAACACAAATCTAGAACCACAAGTCATAAGACTTCATCAAAGAGAAATTCAGACCAGCAACAGTTCTCCTAGACCTTAGCCAGAACATAGAAAAGCATAGTTCACAAGTACCAAATCATCATCCTCAACAGTTGAATACTTGTAATCTTCTTTTAATACAATTTTCTCAATATCCTCAACATATACGGTCATCAACAACTAGTAGATAACCAATTGACCAGTTGACATCAATGACAACAATTTCATTCATATTTTCATTCTTGCAACATAATACATGTAATACATGAAGTATACATAGGAAGCATGAAGCATACACGTGAATACATGAAGTATACACATGAAGCATGAAGCATACACGTGAATAGACATAATATATGAAGTATACACAAGCATGAAGCATACATGTGAATACATGAAGTATACATAGGAATCATGAAGCATACATGTTATGGATGTCTTTCTTAAGTGAAATTCTCTCCCTTTTATGTCACAAGTTTGAGGAAATCACACCTTTTCAATAGTTACAACTCTTCATTATTGCATTTGGATACTAATAGTAATTCAATTTTAGATAAGTTAATTTGTTAGTTCTTATCAACCTAGAAAGGATTTCACTAGACAATGTTTTTAATATTTTCATAATTTCTAAGCATAAGGTAATCATAAATACATATGGAGTAATCTTGTTGAAGATACATCCGGTTATAAAGAAAACACATAGATATACATAATACATGAAGTATGAGGCATACACATGAATACATATAATACATGAAGTATACACAATAACCATGAACCATACACATGAATACACGTAATACATGAAGTATACATAGGAAGCATGAAGCAAACACATAATACACACAATACATGAAGTATACACAGGAAGTATGAAGTATACACAAGAATCATGAAGCATACACATGAACACATGAAGTATACACATGAAGCATGAAGTGTACATGTGAGCACATGAAGTATACACATAAAACATGAAGCATACAAATGAATACATGAAGTATGTACATAGGAAGCATGAACAATTCACATGGATTCATGTAATACATGAAGTATATACATAAATACACATGATACACAAAGAAAAAAGAATATGCGTGAATAAGGGAAGCATGTACTCAAATACACATAATTCATGAAGTATATGCATGAATACACGAAAGTCACAAAGTATACATTGGAATGCACGTAAGTCAAAAAGTATAAATGTAAGTTATAAAGTACACACAATCATAAGTCACAAGTCATGAAGTATACACATGAATACACATAAGTCACAAAGTATTCACATGAATACACATTTCACAAAGTATGAATACATGTAAGTCACTAGTATACACATGAAAGGAACACTTATATAAAAATACATTATTGGCCTACTTAAGAAGAAGGATGAATAGTTTATTAAAGAAGCTAATAGGTTTATTAGCCTTAAGTGCAGGAGTGTTTATATAATTAAATGTCTACTCAGTAACATTTTTCATGAACGTTAGAAAGCTATAGGCATGTGTGAAAACTTAAATGTAATAAAAACCATCAACAATTATTTAAGCATCAAATGAATAAATAGTGAATATTCAATAATAAAAATCAATAACAAGATGTAAACACCCATTCCTACAACATTCAAGAATAGCTACCAAAATAAGGATTTACTTAATCCTCATGTTGACAACATTCAGGGTAAAACTATATAATTTGATAACAATGGTAAAATAAGATTTTCATTAATCAAAAATCCATAAGGCTATACAATGATCTATATGTCGATAAAAGTATTCAATATATCTAGAATAAAGTCATACATGTTTAGTACAAAAAATCCATATGGACATAAAATGTCACATATCGATAGTACAAAACATATGTTCAAAAATGCTATGTAGGCATACAACAAACAACCCTAATACATAGTCATTTCCCACTAGGGGAAGGAAATAGATCATGTGAAGCCTTCAAATGTTGGCTAGATGGAGTTTCTATTGATCTTGTTGTCTTTTGAATGCGCTGACTCATCCTCCTCTCTTCACTCATATGGAAATCCAATTGATACAATATGAAGTATAGATTGTTAATATATAAAAAATGAATTGTGGAATGACATATATAACAAAATAATCACTTACCGGCCGGTATTGGCATGGTGTGATGGTTTATAGGTGGCATTTTTGTTCTTGCCACCAAGGTTCAAACCCCGTTGGGGTGGTATTGTTGATTGGTTGTATCCAGTTCATAGCTCCGATCAAAAGCGTTTACCCCTTGAATAGAATAAAATAATCACTTACCGCAAATAAATAATCAACATGCTCATCCACAATAGTAGCACAACAACGATCTAGAGTGACAAGCACCTATAGAAAACATCAACATAGAAATTAAACTACATACAAGTATCATGAAAATTTTCAATAATAGACCATAGAAGAGCAACTATAATGTCAAATTTACTAATCCATCACATACATTTTCCAAAGGATCAGAACTGGCTACTATTGTGGCAACTTCATGGTCCATCATGCCATGAACATCACTAGGGTTGTTTGATGTCAACATTTGAAAATGAAACAACAAATATGAAGTTTTTTATCACTTTCATTAGTTTCTTTGTTTAATTAAAATATAAACTAGATGGAAATTAAAAATGTGTACACATAACTAGTGTATTTTTTTGCCTATGATATTTTCACAAAAAGTGGACTCAAACTCTTGCACTTGCCCTCCCATAGGCTAATAGAGGAAAATAAAAGGCACAAAATTGATGCTAGGAAGAGAAATCCAAAATAAGTGAAAACTAATAAGAAAAAACCCTAATATACATAAAGCTTCAGAACTTGTAATAAATGTCCCAAAAATAAAGGGTTCAATATACCATGAAGTAATTTTGAGGTTTCAAAGGCTAAAGATGAAAATATCAAAATAGATGAAACCGATAAGCCACCAATATGATAATAAAACTAATACTTGCCACCAACATCAAAATAGATGAAACCAATAAGGCCATAGTAGCAAGGCAGTGAACTATTTGATAAAATGCTCTAGTATGCATGTATGAAAATTGTGGTAGCATAGACAAGGTAATGAACTATTTGAAAAAAATGCCTCAAAGAAATATGGTCTCATGGTGATGGAATGCCATGGTTTGCTTTTCATGGCATTTGTCATGGAATTCCATCACCATGAGAGCACATTTCTTTGAGGCATTTTTTTCAAGTAGTTCACTGCCTTGTCTATGCTATTGTTTACTATTATGCTTTGATAGATTTTTTCCAAGAATCCATAGCTTGCTTAAAAGCAGTTGTTTTAGGATTTTCGCTATAGCAGCAAGGAAATGAACTGTTTGATAAAATGCCTTGGTAGAAATGTATGAAAAGTGTGGTAGCATAGTCAAGGTAGTAAATTGTTTAAAAAAATGCCTCAAAGAAATGTGGTCTCATGGTGATGGAATGCACCATGAGACCACATTTCTTTGAGGCATTTTTTCAAATAGTCCACTGCCTTCTCATGGAATTCCATTACCATGAGACCTCATTTCTTTGAGGCATCTTTTTCAAATAGTTCATTTCCTTTTCTATGCTATTGCTTACTATTATGTTTTGATAGATTCTTTCCAAGAATCCATAACTTGTTCAAAAGCACCTATTTTAGGCTTTTAGCCATGGCAACAAGGAAGTGAACTATTTGATAAAATGCTTTGGTAGAAATGTATGAAAAATGTGGTAGCATAGAAAAGCAGTGAACTATTTGAAAAAAATGCCTCAAAGAAATGTGGTCTCATGGTGATGCAATGCACCATGAGACCACATTTCTTTGAGGCATTTTTTCAAACAGTTCACTTCCTTCTCATGGCATTCCATCACCATGAGACCACATTTCTTTGAGGAATTTTTTTTAAATAGTTCACTACCTTTTCTATGTTATTTCTTACTATTATGCTTTGATAGATTCTTTCTAAGCACCCATAGCTTGTTTGAAAGCGTCTTTTTTAGGCTTTTAGCCATAGCAAAAAGGTAGTGAACTATTTGATAAAATGATTTGGTGGACATGTATGAAAAATGTGGTAGCATAAACAAGGCAGTGAACTATTTGAAAAAATGCCTCAAAGAAATGTGGTCTCATGGAATGTCATGACAAGAAAATGCAATTGGTAGCTACTCCTTGTTATTAGTTATGCAATGTGAAGTAATTGCATAAATGCTTAGGTTGTCTTTGTAAAAAAGTATATTGTAATTGAAATTATCAACATCTAGTTATTAGTTATGTAATGTGAAGTAATTCTTTGAGTTTGCAAAATTTGCAATACAATGTAATCAGTGATATGAATATAAACTACAAAAATATATTTTCTACAATTAATTAGTACAAAATCATATGGAATTGTGCTAAAAAGTACAATCATATATGGAATAGTTTTTTTTTCAATTACCAAAACTAGCTAACATTGTTTTACAACACCATTAATGAATAGAGGTTACCTGAGTGAAAGTTGTTCGAGGATGAGAATAGTGAGGTGTCGATGTTGAAGGTCCACCAAAAAAATATTTGACATCCAAAGCATGTTATGAGACAATCATTCATATAATGTTCAACTATTCACATGTAATAATTATTTCTTTAATATTGGTTGCATACATGTGGACTCAACGATGTAAACATGTAGGGGTCTATGGGAATGGTGCACGTATCATCAACCCTCTGACCTTGAATTTTCATCATATTCATTCTACTAATTTAGTTATTCTTACATTTCAAAATAGAATTTAATAATAAAAAAAATGAACTTGTTGAGTTTTACCTGAGTATCAATGCCAAATGTTTCATTTAGCAAGGCATCTATCATAACTATCTACTCTGTAGCTGATGTATGCTATGTAGTTGCATCTTGAGAAATTGAAATCTCACCATCATATGTGTAAATAGCACGGAAAGAATGACAATGGTGGAATGGAACTCTAGGCCTAAAAGTTTTGCCCACATTAGACTCTACTAAAGGCCTCACACCTTGTATAATGCTTTAAGTGAGTGAGCTAATTGAGTCTAACATGTCCACCTCAATATAGTCCTTCACAATGGAAGGAATTGTGACATGCTCCACCATGGGTTTGGCCAAGGCTCTCGGTGCTAGCTATGGATTACATCAGGCACCTACTCTATCATGTGTGGATCCCCCACCTCTACCTTGAAAGTCTATATAGTCAAAATAATTTGGCATCCTATTGAGGACAAACTCACAATAGAGTTTCCTCAAAAAACAATGTGGGACCTCGTAGTTATTGCATGTAGGTTGGTCAAAAACCGTCCACCACCACTCCCAAAAATTATTTTTATTTATTGATGGTTGCACCAATGGATGAGGAACCTCCTACATGCAAGTGACAAAGGTGCATTGGTTCTTGGGTTTGTGAAAAGATCACACAAGTCAACTTAGCTAATTTTTTCTTTCTTCACTTACACATAGGAAAGCCCACTAACAGAAAATTGTTTTAATTCCTCCCTCTTATTCGACCAAAAATAAATTTGTTCACTCATTGCTCCTACATGAGTTATGATTGACTTTAAGGATTCAACAATGCCTCTCCTATGAGGGTGGGTTGTAGCATGTTCAGTTAATCTGGCAATCAATTCTTCAATGTCTCTTTTGTTGTTTTCTATTTGATTTAAAATATTTTTCTTGAGTTCCTATAGGATGCCTATGAATTGAGGGAGGGGTTTGATGTTCTTGTTCGGGAGGGTATTCATGAGGAGGTGATTGTGAATTATCGATATTTGGAGGTGGAGATTGATTTCCTAGAAATTAAAACAAAGTTTAATTAAAAAATCTATTTCAATCTACAATTTAATTCAAATATGAAACTAAAACAATAGAAATACATACCTCTTTGACCTCTTTGATGTCTTTGTGGAATCCTTGCGAAGATTCACAAGCTAAGAGTGAAAAACATGATCTCATTTTGGCGAGCGCAGGTTGTAGAGGTAAATAATCCAAGAACAAGTCATGGGTTGTAGATTATGAGGTTTAAACATGATATTTTTTATCTAACTTTTCTATTTGGCGCATGTAAAAAGAAATTTTTTGGGTTTCTTTTAAAAATGTGGCACCTTTTTGTGTCACAACTTGGTGCACTTACCCTTATAATGACTCTTATTTTGTGATTTAATTTTTTTTCGAAGATTACATTCTCTTATGATATTGTGAGTTATTTGGTTGAGTAAGAGGTAGTTAATTTTGTATTTTTCTACTTATTCACATGCAAGTATTAAAATCAAAGTTCAAACTTAGGATTTATCTCCCTAATTTGTCTCTCTCTCCCTTTTTCTTTAGATATTTCTTTTATAAGCTCTTATTAGTCTAGGACAAATATCATAATTATTAAAAATTCAATAAACAATATTTTATCCAATAATAGAGCATTATGGATTAGTGCTAGCAATGACGCTCAATATTCATGATAATATACTAGTGTTATAAGATTAGGAAAAAAACCTTTTGGGTTAATAACTGCATAAATTCTTCTTATCTTTCATATCTAACCCTCATTTTACGATTCCAATAGAATAATTATGTAAATCCCTTTGTGTGTTACCAAAAAAAATAGAAAAATGCACTAATCTATCTCATAGGCCAAGACCTAGCCATTAGGAATATTACGGTAGTCATTTTCCATTTTAGAAATTTATTTCCTTTCAAGAGAGGTGAGATGCTTTGATATTTCATCTAATTTGGTGAATGTGTCAAAATGTGTACCAATATATTGGTGCTAGAGGAAGGGGAAATATCAACAGATATAATCTTTTCACATTTTAAATGAGCTAAATCCCAGGAAGATTTAGCTTCAATGAGTAGGCCTTTGTGGATACCTAGGGATTTTCATGAGATTCTTAAGAACAAATATAGTTAACTCCCCATGTTCTTTCCCATAGTGGACCAAGTGCTTTAAAACATGCAAGGATCCATGAGGAACTCATGCTTAGAATTGATATTGGTGAGAGGATGTCAAGGGCCTCCTATTAATCTACACCCTTCAAGGTGTAGCTTCTCAATGGTATGCAAATATTCCACAAAATTTTATTTGGTCATGGGCTGAATTTGAAAATGTTTTTATGCTACAATTTGATCCACAATGTAGTTCACATGACCCATTACTTCGATTTTAAAAAGTTAGAAGATAACAATGTTGCAAGAATGGAAAGATTGAAGGTGTTGTCATTGATGTCAACCGGTCAACTGGTTATCTACTAGTTGTTGTTGGTTGTATATGTCGAGGATATTGAGAAAATTGTAATAAAGATATGTTACAGGTGTTTCGTGGTTGCTTCGGTTTTTGGTCTAGATTTTCTCTTGTGGTTGTGTGGTTCAGATATGTTGTTCATGGTTGTGAGAAGGTGCTATATTCAGATTCTTGGTTGTTGGTTTGTTGTATAGTGCAAGTTGTGTTCACCAGTTGTGAACTATGGTTCTCTATGTTTCTGATTAAGGTTTGAGAGAAATGGTGTTGGTTCGGATTTCTCTTTGATGAAGTCTTATGATGTATGGTTCTAAATATGAGTTTCCATGCTTGTATTGAAGTTAATTTCAACATTTGGAAAGTTCATGCTTAATGGTTCTATGTCTTTTACACTGGTGTGGTCAACCTTGTGTGAAATACTACTTTCAAGAATGATGAAGTCATTCTAATTCCACCATAGGATGTTTTGGCACCAACCTAATTTGAATTTGGATTTGGATAGTTGAATTTAGATATGTTTTCAAAGTTGAAGATGGTATACATACAAGAGTGAAGAAGAATCATGATAAGAGAAAAGAGAAAGTGTTGTTTTGTACGACATTGATTCTATTCAGTAAGAGTGTGTGTTGAGAGTGTGGGAGATCAGTGTGAAGCTTAATGCTGAATTTCTGGATGCAGTGAGTAGAAGGTGAACTCTATCATTCATACAAGTTGATTGAGTGACTGTGGTGGAATCCTTTGTTGCATTGGGATTGTAGTCTCTTTATAACAAGTCTTCTTTTTCTTCTTTGTATCTCTGTGGCAGTGAGCCCTCCAGGTTGTAGCCCTGTTAGATAGTGAGTCCTTGTTCTGGATAGTGAGTCCTTATTTTAGGCAGTGAGCCTTTTGTAATCACTTTTGATATTCTCTACAGTGGGAGTTAATCCTCACTATGGTTTTTCCCTCATTAGGTTTTCCACGTAAATCTAGTGTTACTGTGTGTATGTGTTGGATTTGAGTTTCTACCTTAGTATTTGATGATTAATCATTTAAGCAGTATTAAGTATTAGTTCCAGTGGTTGAATTAAAGGTTTAATTTTGTGACAACGATTCACCCCTCCTCTCAATTGTCCTATTTAACAATTGGTATCAGAGTGCAAGGTTCCTTGGTGAAGAGCTTAACCACTTGAGGAAGGTTCAGAATGGCTGGAAAAATGGTTTTTGATTATCCAAGGTTTGATGGAACTAAATATGGTATTTGGAAAGTATTGATGGAAGAATATCTGGAGTATTGTGGATATGATGTGGAGAAAGCTTACAAAAATCCTTACACTCCTCCTACTAATGTTTTGAGTACACCTAAAGAGATAAAAGCACATGAAGTGAAAAATAAGGTGATGTTCATGCTGAAGAATAGTCTAGTACATTATGAGTTGATTAAGGTTTAGAATTTGAAAATGGCCAAGGAAGTATGGGATGCTTTGGAAAGAGTGCATGATGGTGATGAAAGAGTTCAAGAAGTGAAATTACAGAACTTGGAAACATAGTTTGATCTTCTACATATGTCTGAAGATGAGAATATTAAAGCTCATGTACAGAGATTGGATGAGATAGAGGCCGGAATGAGAGGACTTGGTGCTACTATAGATGAAGATGGGATTATAAAGAAGATTCATAGAACTCTTCCTAATGCTTACAATGAGAAAGTGAGTGCTATTGAGAAGAATCTAGATTATAAAACCTGTACTAAGGATCTACTGTTGGGATTTTTGATATCTTATGAGATGAGGAAGTCGATCTAAGGAATGGGTGCAAATCAGAGACTGCTTTTAAAGCTAAAAAACCTGAAGATCCAGATGAATAAAACTTTGATGAAATAGAAGCCAACTTTGTAAGAAGAATGAGGAAAGGCTTCGATAAGTATGAAGGTAAATTTCCCTTTAAATGCTTTAGTTGTCGAGAAATAGGTCATTATGTTGCGAAGTGTCTGAAAAGAGCTAAAATAAATAAACAAAGATATGAGAAAGAAAAGAAAGGGAAGAAGATTAATAGAGCTTATTATGTGAATGATAATGCTAGTATATCTGATGAGGATTTAGAATATGAAGACCCTGATGACTATGAATGCTTGTTCTTGGCAATTAATGTAGTGCCTCTTGTGTTACTGATACTCCTATGATAATTTTTTGTGTGTGTGGTTGTTTCTGTTCGGATACTGCTTATGTTTGATGCATACTCGAGACTACGATGGTGATTGTTTCACCTGTTTAACTTGTGTGTTTCATTTGGATGCTCACGATAGTGTTTTATGATGTTGATAAAATAATGATGCATGGTGTTCGTCTTTATTTGGTTATGTAGTATTGTGTGGTTACGTAAATTGATTAATGCTCGCTTCATGATATTTATGATGATGTGTTATTGTATGAGAGTCAAGTGAGAGGGACGGTGTTGCATCACTCATCCGTGAGTGCCCTGCTACATTGTAATTCTCTCTCATGACATGTTTAGCATTGAATTTATATGTTGTTTCGACACTTGGTTTTATGTAGGACTGTAGGTACCGGGAACCGACTCCACCCGCACCATCGGGTCTGAGCGTGTCCAACATACCCAGTGGATATGACGTGGTTTAGGGATTTGACAAGAAAGTATCCCCATTTGTGTCCATCATATTGCCGTTGTTTGACGATGTCATCCGTCAGTACCCCGTTTTGTTTGGTATCGTTTTGTCTTATGTCATTCATTTTAAGCGTTAATTTTGATATGTTAATTGTTTGATTCTGATGCGTTATCATTATTTAGTGAGGGTTATTATTATTGTCGGAATTAATTTAATTAAGCATTAAATTTAATTAGTAAGGTGATTTGTGAAATTACCAAGAATTTAATTAAATATTAAATTAGTTTGAAAATTTTAAATTATGTTTGTAGAATTAAAATAATATTATCTTAATTGTCGATATTTAATTTTCTTAATTATAGATAGAAAAATATTTTAATTGCAGCTCTGTTAAATTGTCAATTAGCAATTAAATAATATTGTTTATTTAATTAAATAATATTATTTATTTAATTGTTATTAAGGATTAATTCAAAAATAAATATTTGGTTAATTACTTTATTCGGTAAATTTTAAAATATATATCTAAAAGAATTTTGGGACCCAAATAGTTGATTTAATTTAATGATGTGGTGTTATGTTTCCCTGATAAAGTATTAAAAAAATGAAGGTGAAATTAACTATAACAATTGAAAAATTATTAAAGTTAAAAGCTTGGTGGTGGTAGGTTTATATTTTTTCTAAAACGCAAAAATTACCCAATAGATGGTTAAAGGGAGAACAGGGAATTGATGGGTGGAAAATGAATTTTGGTGTATTGCCCATCTGTCCCTTAGTTTCTCGAAAATCAATAGAGACTCTTCCTAGATTTATTTTGAAGGGGATTTGGGTAAAAATGCATGATTCGGAGAAGAAAAACAAAAAAAGATTAGGAACACTCAGAAAATTTACCCTGGTAAAAGGTGAAAGGAATATTATAGTTGGAAGAAATTTTGGAAACGTGCTCACCAATTTCCGTTGCCACAAGAAGACCTTCAGGTTGGTGGTTTTATTTTAAATTTTCTTTATTCAGTTGATTTGCATGATGATATCTTGTGTAAACAGTTGGTTTTATATGCATTTGAGGATTTCATTTTTGTGTTTGTATATATATGTGTTAGGATTGCATGCATGTTTACCTATTGTAAATTTGATCAGCTGGTTTGAAATTTTAGACTTAAGAGTATTGTTGCAGTCCATAGTTCCAACATCTTACATTGAAATCATTGCTGAATTGTATTGATATTTATTTATACTTGTGTTGGGTATTATTCTATGCTATTTTGTTATCATGTTGAGCTCTATAATTCCCCTATGTTGGTTGTGCCTGGTAGTTGCATTTGGTTCGTTTTATCTTAAGGAATTTACACATGTAAATAGGCCTTTATTTATATCTTTGATGATTAGTATTATTTTGTTTTTGGGTATTTTTTCTTATGTTGTCAAAAGACAGCAATAAGCATACTTAAATGTTAAGTAACAATTTCACTTTGAATTTAAAATGTAAGTTTTCATATATTTATATGTATATACAATGTAAATGCCCTCTTCCTTTATAGATGCTTGTTGTATATGTATTTAATTGGTTCATTGTATATGTATACAACAATATCTATTCATATTCACTTAACTATGTTATTTTTTTTAGTTGCATAAATACAATTAAAATTGGGATTAGAAAGAGTTGTTTTAAGTTCAATTTAAATTAGGTAAATATATGGGTATGTGGGTACTCCAATTAATTACGTCTGTAAGTTGTTTGACAGTCAATAGCTTTATCTCGGTAGTCAATTAAATATATATATATATATATATATATATATATATATCTTTATACAATTATAGGAATGATCATAAGTCATGAATTAGAATAAAAGTAATGTGTAGATGTTAAATTATGCTTATAAAACTTCTATTATTATTTAAAATAATTTTATTATGAGTGTAGTGATAAAATGAAAATGTAGATTTAAATTTAATTACATGTATTTTAATTATGTGTATATATATGTATATATATACATATGTGAGTAAATGTGCATATATATTATAAGGAATTTTTAAAAAATTAGATATGGGTAATTTCATTACCTTGTAAGTTATTGTAATCAGTAATTTATTTTTAAGTATATTTAAAATTAGATTTATTTTCAAATGTGTTTAAAACTAGATTTATTTTCAAGTATATTTAAAATTAGATTTATTTTCAAGTGTATTTAAAAATTAAATATGGGTAATTTCATTATCTTGTAAGTTATTGTAATAGTAATTTATTTTTAAGTATATTTAAAATTAGATTTATTTTCAAATGGATTTAAAACTAGATTTATTTTCAAGTATATTTAAAGTTAGATTTATTTTCAATTGTATTTAAAAATTAGATATGGGTAATTTCATTATCTTGTAAGTTACTGTAATTAGTAATTCTTTTTTAGTATATTTAAAATTAGATTTATTTTCAAATGGATTTAAAACTAGATTTATTTTCAAGTATATTTAAAGTTAGATTTATTTTCAAGTGTATTTAAAAATTAGATATGGGTAATTTCATTATCTTGTAAGTTACTTAATCAGTAATTTTTTTTAGTATATTTAAAATTAGATTTATTTCAAGTGCATTTAAAAATTATATTTGTTTTCAAGATATTTAACAAATTCCTTCACTATTAGATAATTGGTGATTTGCGTATTAAACGTCTGTGTTAGATTTAAATTAGATTTATTTAGTTTGAAGTCAAAAAATGTAAATGTTATATTTTGATTAAGTTTAGTTATTTGAAGTAAACAAATAGGCTACATTTTAATTAAATTTATTATTTTGAACTAACAAATGTATAGGTTATATTTAATTTTAATTATTTTGAAATAAAAAAATGCATATATTGGGAATCATAAATTAAGAGAAATCTAACGGGTTACATACTGTAGGTTGTCATAGTTCTTTATTTTAATTAAAGGTTTTCAATATAGAGGTGTAAATAAAATAAAATTTAATAATCTAAAAGTTACTAGGTGAGATTTGATTCAATTGAGTTTTATGATTTAAAAATTGAACATTGAAGTTAGATCATTATTCAATAAACAATCCTTTCATGTTCTTATTGAGTTAGTTTATTTGTCAAATTGAATGGGAATGTATAAACAAGTGGAGTATCAAATGTGCTTTTAAGTTTCATTACATGAAATTGTGTTGGGAGATGAAAGGTTGATTTTTACGTTCTCATGATTGATTGTATTCTCCATTGAATTATTTTCCGTTTTGATGAGTTTATAAGCCAAGCCATGATGTGAGTTTCTTTGGGAACCCAAGTATTTGTGTACCCTTCAATTGAGAGTATATGAATATTGGTGTTATAGTATCCCTTTCTTTTCCCTTTGTATGCCTCTAGAAGCAGTCACCTTGTAAGTAGTCATTGAGATTGTTGTTTGTTATGTTTTGGTTGCTCTTGTGGTTTGGTCTTGTGGTTGTTTTGTTCATCTTCCTTGGTCATGGGTCTTTCTTGTCAACTCTTAGCACGGGGGGTGGGCCTTTGGGTCCACATGGTCAGGTGGAACGTGCTATGCACCCATTGGGTTCCCAAGTTGTGTTTGCAATGCATAAGCTAATGCAAAGTCTCCAGAGCTCCACTTGGTTGAAGATTGGTCCTCATTTTGTACCTTATTCTTCATTGATGTATCATTCTTGTACTCGATGTACTATTCTTGTTGATATAAGGGAAGCATTATGTAATGTACTATCGTATCCATGATGTGTTGTATCTATGGAAATATGCTCCACAATTGTATTATGGAACTATGAATTGAATTGTAATATATTGATGTATCATTTTCCTCTCTATTGATCATGGATGGTTGTGTGTCATCATTATGTAATTTTTTATTTTATTCACTTTTGTTTTGGTAAAAGTTTAGATTTCATAATTCCAACCCATGTACCCTAGAGGACGTAGATGATGTTGTAAATGCATAGTTGCTCTTCATGTAATGTATGTACATATTCATCTTATGCAATGTTTCTCTTTCAAAAAAAAATTTTAGTGTGGTGTCTTTGTTGTTCTTTGGGGTTCACATGGCAGGGCATTACAACTTGGTATCAAAGCCTAGGTTCATACACTGGGCACTCTGGTTTCATATGAAACCATCATGTTGTCCTAGTGAATTTGTTAAGTGAAGTTGTTAAGTGATCACGATGATCATGACATTGACATTTAGCATCATGTGATCTATGGAAAAGAGTAGAGTGAAAGAAGAATTGATAAAGGGTTGTGGAAAGGATGTAATGATATGAATCACATCATTGATGGAAATAACTGTACTTATGAAATTATGTATCTATTTGTATTTCCCCCCTTGTAAACGTGAGAAACCAGTAACTGTGTATTGGTTGAGTGTTGTGAATACCCTGTACTTGATTTGTGGGCCCATGGGATGGTGATATGGTGTACCCATCCATACGCAATATTTTGTATTTGGTGTGGGATTAACCATACCATTATGTGTGTTTGTATGTTTGTTGCTTGATTGAGGTCCAACCCACGTGTGGTTAAATATATATATATAAGAGTAGCCAAAATGTAGTTTCAGAGATTCTTTTCTTTTAGTTCTCTAGCCCCTCAATTCGTGAAGGGGTAGTAGCAGCCACAAAGTTTCTTGGGTGGAGTGTGCAGCGTACACACATTGTGACGCAGAGCGGTCTTAGCTCAACCGATCCTGAGGAAAGATACTCACTACTTCCCCTTATGATGGATCAGGGTACTTGATCCATATTTGCTAGCCTAAACCCCACAGTTTTGAGAATAACAATATTTGTTTGTTAGTTTATGCCTAGCCATCCATAGAGATGTTGAGCTGGCATTAGCGAGTCAACCTCGTCCGTATGAGAGGTGAAACTCAAGTAGCCCCATATTGATATACTCATATATGTATTGTATACACCATATCCACACGTGTTCTAACATGATGCAATGGATACGATGCCACACCCCACTGATGTTCTGACATAGTGTTGGTGATGATGTCATGTTGCTAATGGTAGCAAGCTGGGCTTGAGGACATGATGCCACGTGCATAGATACGTGAAGGTGCACTATCAAATTGTGCTATGATATCCTACTTGTGTGATGAGCGTAATGGGACCTCACACACTTGTAGAGAGATACTCATGTTTGCTTTCGACAGTGTTTGGGTTGGTTAGCATATGGGTAGGTCCTAGCCATGTATACCTTTGGCTATGACAAGTACCTGTGTGTGCCTTCTCCATGAGGTATCACTATGTGGGGTGTGTTATGCACGTGCCTACTTCCACAAAGCCATAGACGCATTGCCATGCGGCATACGACTAGTGCGTGCCTTCTCTAGCTGGCATATGACCATGTCGCATGATGACATGAGGCAGGGTGTAGCCAAGGAGTACACTCTGAGACATGTGGATGGTGTGCTCACTCTGCACCACACGAGGGCTACTATTATAGCCTGATGATGTTTCCTACTTCCTCGTTTGGTGGCTAGTATCTAGTCACATAGTATTGTATAGTGCAATTTCAAAGATTGAGGACTTCCTATATGGTTATTGATGATTTTCAATTGACTATGAAGGCCAACATTTTGTTTATGTTTGATTGTAATGGTTTAGCCACACTTTGTGATCTTATTTACTCGTAGCCCTCATGGTTACATTTGATTTAGTGTTGACATTGCACTCATTTCTTGCTTTATTGCTGAAATTGAATCTTATTCAATGTTTATTTATGACTTTGGTGGCTAAAATAGTTTATCCTTATTGTTTTTGAGGTCAACCATGTGTTGTATTGTGATTCATCTCCAAGGACGTATGAGGCAGACTTGGTGAGTGTATATGAGGAAGCAAACACAGGGAACCTTGAGGATGGGGGTATGTGAGGCTGATATATAGCTAGGACCCACTACCCACCTATGTGTGATGACTATCTCTTGGAGGATAACCACCTTATACAACAAGAGATAGGTCATTGTGGTCTTGCTTGGATGGTCTCACCATGTGTGTGTGGCCTAACACCATCAAGCCACTAAATGTGAGGTATGGATTATGTGAGATGAATATTGGCTCTTGGCTCATGGATTAGTATGCTGCTTTTCAACGTCCAGATGGACCCTTGTGTAGCCTTGTGATGTGATTCTTGATGATGTGAGTTTGTGTGTATGTGAAGAATGTATGTTAATCATGGATATAGTACTTAGATTCTTGAGATTTTGTTCCCTTCCCTTCTATTGTTCTCGCTTAATATCTGAGACTTGTTCTGCGATGGTGTTGTGTAGGATGATGCCTAGAGGTCGTGACCTTGATAGGGGTCATAGTAGAGGTCAAGGAAGTGATCGTAGGGTTGGTCATCAAAGCACTCCTTTTATAAATTCCCATGAGGGTGATCATGAGGAACACATGGGCCCTCAGTTACGTCCCTTGCTTGAGGAAATTCTTAGCTGGCTTGGCCCAAGATAGGAGAGCAATCAACAGATGGTTAGGGAAAGAGAAAGGTTCCCTAGGAGAAGATTTGTTTCAGCTATAGTGGGACTTATGATGGGCCTCTTAAGGGAGCATTCTCCTACATTCCATAGTCTTAGTGGTGGTTTGGAGGATGAGACTTGGATGATTGGTGTCCGGATTGGTGGTTGTCTTTTGTCTAGGAGAATCCGGAGTTGGTTGTGAGCCCAACTTTATCAACTTGACCAATCAACTTAGAGCACTTAGACTGCAGCTAGTAGGGGTTGATTTTGGTAGATTAGTGCACCTCCTCAAGGTAGAGGAAATGGAAAAAATGTAGGATGTTTCTCTTGCGACCAACAGGGCCACATAGCTAGAAAATGTCCTTAGAGGAGCACACTTGAATTCAGTTAGAGACTAGCAGTCATAGATCCAACAGGGGATGATGCGGGCAGGTTCTATAAAGTGATTGCAGTAGCCGATGACTACTGGGTAGAGCATCAGGGCACAAATGTGGAGACTATAGGGAGTGGACAAGCAGCTAACTCGGGAGCCCGTGGGAATTCTACCGTATAGGAGACTGATGTAGTGCTTCTTGTGTTGCTTTTGCTGCATTGATACTCATTATGATATATTATGTACCTTGAGACCTTATTGGTGCTTTTTTTTACCATTCTGGATTGGTTGGATGATAGTTTATCTGACTCTGATGATCATGACATTATTGATTGATGGTTATGTTATGATGGATCAACAGTCACGTTGGGAGGATGTATCCTGCATTCGAGAGACTTTTCCCTTTTTTCTTGGATTCCAAGAGTAAGCCTAGTTCTAGGGGGGGAGGATGTAGTGCCTATCATGTTACTGTTACTCCTATGATACTTTTTTGTGTGTGTGGTTGTTTCTATTTAAATATTGCTTATGTTTGATGCATACTCGAGACTACGATGGTGATTGTTTCACCTATTTGACTTGTGTGTTTCATTTGGATGCTCACGATACTATTTTATGGTGTTGATGATATAATGATGCATGGTGTTCATCTTTATCTGGTTATGTAAATTGATTAATGCTTGCTTCATGATATTTATGATGATGTGTTATTGTATGAGAGTCAGGTGAGAGGGACAGTGTTGCATCACTCATCCGTGAGTGCCATGCTACACTATAATTCTCTCTCACAAAGTGTTTAGCATTGAATTTATATGTTGTTTCGACACTTGGTTTTATGTAAGATTGTAGGTACTGGGCACCGACTCCACCCGCACTGTCGGGTCTGAGCATGCCCAACATACCCAATGGATATGACATGGTTTATGGATTTGACAAGAAAGTATCCTTGTATGTGTTTGTCGTCCCATCGTTGTTTGGTGATGTCGTTCGTCAATACCCCTTTTTTTGGTATCATTTTGTCTTATGTCGTTCGTTTTAAGTGTTAATTTTGATATGTTAATTGTTTGATTTTGATGCATTATCATTATTTAGTGAGGGCTCATATTATTGTTTAAATTAATTTAATTAAGCATTAAATTTAATTAGTAAGGTGATTTGTGAAATTACCAAGAATTTAATTAAATATTAAATTAGTTTGAAAATTTTAAATTATGTTTCTAGAATTAAAAGAATATTATCTTAATTGTCGATATTTAATTTCCTTAATTATAGATAGAAAAATATTTTAATTGCATCTTTGTTAAATTTTCAATTAGCAATTAAATAATATTATTTATTTAATTGTTATTAAGGATTAATTCAAAAATAAATATTTGGTTAATTACTTTATTCGGTAAATTTTAAAATATATATAAATATATATTTATATCAAAAGAATTTTCGGGACCCAAATAGTTGATTTAATTTAATGATGTGGTGTTATGTTTACCCGATAAAATGAAGGTGAAATTAACTTTAACAATTCACAAATTATTAAAGTTAAAAGCCTAGTGGTGGTAGGTTTATGTTTTTTATAAAATGCAAAAATTACCCAACAGGTGGTTAAACGAGAGAACACATAATTGACGGGTGGAAAATGAATTTTGGTGTATTGCCCATCTGTCCCTTAGTTTCTCAAAAATCAATCGAGAATCTTCCTGGATTTATTTTGAGGGGGATTTGGGTAAAAATGCATGATTCAGAGAAGAAAAACAAAAAAAGATTAGGAACTTAGAAAATTTACCCTGGTAAAAGGTGAAAGGAATATTACAGTTGGAAGAAATTTTGGAAACGTGCTCACTAATTTCCGTTGCCACAAGAAGACCTTTAGGTTGGTGGTTTTATTTTAAATTTACTTTATTCCATTGATTTGCATGATAACATCTTGTGTAAACAGTTGGTTTTATATGCATTTGAGGATTTCATTTTTGTGTTTGTATATATATGTGTTAGGATTACATGTTGTAAATTTCATCCATAGTTCCAACGCCTTACATTGAACTCATTGTTGAATTGTATTGATATTTTTTTATACTTGCATTGGGTATTATTCTACGCTATTTTGTTATCATGTTGAGCTCTATAATTCCCCTATGTTGGCTGCGCCTGGTAGTTGCATTTGGTTCATTTTACCTTAAGGCATTTACACATGTATTATTTTGTTTTTGGGTGTTTTTCTTTATGCTGTCACAAGTAAGCATACTTAAAATGTTAAGTGACAATTTCACTTTGAATTAAAAATGTAAGTTTTCATATATTTATATGTATATACAATGTAAATTCCCTCTTCCTTTATAGATGTTTACTGTATATGTATATAATCGGTTCATTGTAAATGTATACAATAATATCTATTCATATTCACTTAACTATGTTATTTTTTTTGTTGCATAAATCCAGTTAAAATTGGGATTAGAAAGAGTTGTTTTAAGTTCAATTTAAATTAGGTAAATATATGGGTGTGTGGGTACTCCAATTAATTAGGGTTGTAAGTTGTTTGACAATTGATAGCTTTATCTCGGTAGTTAATTAAATATTATATATATACGTGTATCTTTATACCATTATAGGAATGATCATAAATTGTGAATTAGAATAAAAGTAATGTGTAGATGTTAAATTATGCTTATAAAACTTCTTTTATTATTTAAAACAATTTTATTATCAGTGTAGTGATAAAATGCAAATGTAGATTTAAATCTAATTACATGTATGTATATGTATATATATACATATGTGAGAAAATGTGCATATATATTATAAGGAATTTTTTTAAAATCAGTAATTTATTTTTAAGTATATTCAAAATTAGATTTATTTAAAATTAGATTTATTTTTGAATGGATTTAAAACTAGATTTATTTTCAAGTATATTTAAAGTTAGATTTATTTTCAAGTGTATTTAAAAATTAGATATGGGTAATTTCATTATCTTGTAAGTTACTGTAATCAATAATTTATTTTTTAGTATATTTAAAATCAGATTTATTTCAAGTGCATTTAAAAATTAGATTTATTTTCAAGATATTTAAAGTTAAAGTTATCTACAAATTCCTTCACTATTAGATTGGTGATTTGTGTATAAAACGTCTATGTTGGATTTAAATTGGATTTATTTAGTTTGAAGTCAACAAATGTAAATGTTATATTTTGATAAAAGTTTATTTATTTGAAGTAAACAAATAGGCTAAATTTTAATTAAATTTATTATTTTGAACTAACAAATGTATAGGTTATATTTAATTTTAATTATTTTGAAATAAACAAATGCATATGTTGGGAATCATAAATTAAGAGAAATATGATGGGTTACATATTGTAGGTTGTCATAGTTCTTTATTTCAATTAAAGGTTTTCAATATAGAGGTGTAAATAAAATAAAATTTAATAATCTAAAAGTTACTAGGTGAGATTTGATTCAATTGAGTTTTATGATTTAAAAATTGAACATTGAAGTTAGATCATTATTCAATAAATAATCCTTTCATGTTCTTATTGAGTTAGTTTATTTGTCAAATTGAATGAGAATGTATAAACAAGTGGAGTATCGAATATGTTTTTAAGTTTCGTTACATGGAATTGTGTTGGGAGATGAAAGGTTGATTTTTACGTTCTCATGATTGATTGTATTCTCCATTGAATTATTTTCCATTTTGACGAGTTTATAAGCCAATCTGTGATGTGACTTTCTTTGGGAACCCAAGTATTTGTGTATCATTCAGTTGGGAGTATATGAATATTGGTGTTATAGTATCCCTTTCTTTTCCCTTTGTATGCCTCTAGAAGCAGTCACCTTGTAAGTAGTCATTGAGATTGTTGTTTGTTATGTTTTGGTTGCTCTTATGGTTTAGTCTTGTGGTCGTTCTATTTGTCTACTTTGTTCATGGGTCTTTCTTGTCAACTCCTAGCATGAGGGGGTGGGCCTTTGGGTCCACATGGTAGGGTGGAACATGCTATGCACCCATTGGGTTCCCAGGTTGTGTTCGCGATGCAAAAGAAGATGCAGAATCTCAAAAGCTCCACTTGGTTGAAGACTGGTCCTCATTTTGTACCTTATTCTTCATTGATGTATCATTCTTGTACTCAATGTACTCTTCCCGTTGATATAAGGGAAGCATTATGTAATGTACTATCGTATCCATGATGTGTTGTATCTGTGGAAATATGCTGCACAATTGTATTATGGAACTATGAATTGAATTGTAATATAATGATGTATCGTTTTCCTCTCTATTGATCATGGATGGTTGTGTGTCATCATTATGTAATTTTGGATTTTATTCACTTTCGTTTTGGTAAAATTTTAGATTTCATAATGCCAACCCGTGTACCCCAGAGGACGTACATGATGTTGTAAATGCATAATTGCTCTTCATGTAATGTATGTACATATTCATCTTATGCAATTTTTCTCTTTCAAAAAAAAAATTAGTGCGGTATCTTTGCGTCCTTTGGGGTTCACACGGCGGAGCTTTACAATTAATGATGAACCCACTTCTGATAATTCTTTAAGATAGGTAAAAGAAAGCCCTCCAAAGAAGGAGAAAAATGAAGGTATGGTTATCTCTACCCTACATGCTAAGCAAGAAAAGAATTTTTCGGTAGTTGATAGTGGTTGTTCACATCACATGACTGGTGATAAGAGTAAGTTTGTTAAGCTTGAAAAATACAATGGAGGCTTGGTTATGTTTGGAGATGATATTGGTGTTAAAATCCATGGGATAGGTTTAGTAAGTTTTGATGGCAAGCATCATACTAGTGATGTCTACTATGTTAAGGGTTTAAGGCATAATTTTTTGAGTGTTGGTCAGATGTTCAGAAAAGGATATGATCTTGTATTTAAGGATGAGAGATGTGAGTTCAGAAAGGATCCAGAATATTGATTGATATGATAAAGAAATGTGAAGGGAATATTTATCAACTTAAGGGTGTTGATGGACAATGTTTTATGACTCAGATTAATGATAGTTGGTTATGGAATAGGAGAATGTGACATGAATTTTGACAACTTGGAAAGGATTACTATTGTTCAGGTCATGAGAGATTTACCAAGAATTACAAAGCCTATTAATGCTATTTGTGGGAATTGTCAGTTTGGAAAGGAAGCGAGAAATCATTACAAATCAAAGGAGCAGTCCACTATCTGATTACTGGATTTAGTTCATACAGATATTTGTGGTCCTATGAGAGTAATAAGTCTACTTGGTGAAAGGTACTTTATGCTTTTAATTGATTATTATTCTAGATATACATGGGGTTACATTTCTTAGAGAGAAATCAAATGCATTAGATAGATTTAAGGCATTCAAAGCTATGGTTGAAAATAAAGTGAATTTGAATATAAAATGTTTAAGATTTGACAGAGGTGGAGAATTCACCTCCCATGAGTTTAAAATGTTTTGTGAAGTGTATGGAATAAAGAGATAGTTATCTGCCTCGAGAACTCCTCAGCAGAATGGAGTTGTTGAAAGGAAAAACAAAACAATTCAAGAGGTCGTTGCTAGATCAATGATTATTGAGGCTAGTTTACCGAAAGTTTATTGGAAAGAAGCTATTCATACTACTATTTATGTATTCAATCGAGTTCAAGCAAGAGAAAACAATACAAAGGCTCCCTATGAGCTATGGAATGGAAGAATTCCTATTGTTAAATATTTCAAAGTATTTGGAAGAAAATGCTATATTAGAAGAGATGAGGAAAAATTGGGTAAGTTTGATGCAAGAAGTGATGAAGGAATTTTTCTTGGATATTCTACTAATAGCAAGGCATACAAATATTTGAATAAAATACTAAGAAATATTGTAAAAATCTTGACTATGAAGGTTGATGAGACAACAAAAAATCCTATTAACATTGACGGGTATGTATCTAATGAGAATGATTGTGTAAGAATAGAATAATTTGTAAAAGAACAGGAAAAAGATGAGCAAGGGAAGCATGATGAACAAAATGAAACAAAAGAAGATGCTTTGATGATGTCCCTTAAGACACCAAAATATGTACAAAAGAATCATTTAGAAAGAGAGATTATTGCAGACAAGACAAAAGGAGTGTTAACCAAAAGTAGAGTTGTTGCTAAAGTAAATCTATGTTTACTTTTTAAGGTTGAACCGAAGACTGTAGGTGAAGCTTGTAAAGATGAACATTGGAAGGAAGCTATGAAAGAACTTATGCAAATTGAGAAGAATCAAACTTGGGAACTGGTCCCAAGATTGGAAGAAAAAAACATCATTGGATTAAAATGAGTATTCACAAATAAGTTGAATGAGAATGGAGAAGTTGTCAGAAACAAAGTGAGGCTTGTGTGTAAAGGATACTCACAGGTAGAAGGTATATATTTTTAGGAAACTTTTGCTCCGATAATAAGAATGGAAGCTATAAGGATGTTCTTGGAATTTGCTACTCATAAAGACTTTAAGGTTTATCAGATGGATGTCGAGTCAACATTTTTGAATGGTGAACTAGAAGAGGAAGTTTATATGGAACAACCAGAAGGATTTCAGTTAACAGATCAACTGGATATGGTGTGTAGATTGAAGAAAGATTTATATGGATTGAAGCAAGCTCCTAAAGCATGGTATGCAAGGTTAGATAAGTATTTGACTTAGCAAGACTTTAACAAAGGTACAACAAATAGTAATTTGTACTTTAAGATTGAAAATGATAGAATCTTGATTGTAGTAGTGTATGTTGATGACATTATCTTTGGAGGAAATGAAACTATGTGCAAGAGGTTTGTGGAAGAAATGCAGAAAGAATTGTAAATGTCTATGTTTGGCAAGATGAATTTATTTCTTGGGCTAAAAATTAATCAAACAAAGAAGGGATTTTTCATTTCACAATCTAAGTATGTGAGAGAAATGTTGAAGAAGTTTGGGATGGATGGTTCCAAACTAGTATGTACTCCTATGGTGACTAGATGTAAATTCAGAAAAGTTGATGATTCACCTAAGATTTATCAAACCAAGTATAGATCTATGATTGGTGGACCACTGTATTTGACTACTACTAGACCAAATATAATGCATGATGTCTATCTTGTGGCTAGATTTCAAGAAGACCCTAAGGAAACACATGTTGTTGTTAAAAGAATTTTTAGATATTTGAATGGCACTCTGGATTATGGATTATGGTATTTTAAAGATCCGATTTTACACTTAGTGCCTATACAAATGCAAATTGGGCTAGATGTGTAGATGATAGGAAAAGTACAAGTGGTGGTGCATTCTTTCTTGAATGAAGATTGGTGGCATGGTCGAGTAAGAAGCAAGATTCAATGTCCTTTTCTATTGCTGAAGTTGAGTATATTGTTGCATCTTATTGTACACAAGTTCTATGGATGAATAGACATTGAAAGATATCATAGTGGTATATGATGATCCCATTTCTATTTTTTGTGATAATATAAGTGTAATTAACATTTCAAAGAATCATGTGATGCACTCAAGGATGAAGCATATATCTATCAGATATCATTTCTTGAGAGAGAAGGTCATGGAGAATGAAGTAAAGCTTGATTATGTTCTGACGAAGGATCAAGTTGCTGATATTTTCATGAAGGCTCTTCCTAAATATACTTTTGAGTATCTTTGGGAGAAGTTGGGTGTTATTTCCACTCCTTTCTTGAACTAGATGCATATGGAGATGCATTATTCATATGGATCTATCTTTCTTATGGGCTGATGTTTTGGTGGCTACCTCTCAGGGGGAGTAGGTAGTATCAGGTATTGTCATTATGAGTATTATGTTTTCATGTCAAAGGAGAAATCAATGTAAAGTATTCTTTTTCCTTTGCCATTGATGTCAAAGGGGGAGAAGAAGCATGTGAAAAAGGAAAGGAAAATTGAGAGAAGAAGCATATATGGAATTATCTTCTAAAGGGGAGAAATAGAAAAATGCATTCAGAGCTTGTATGTTGTGTTTGATGGTTTTTCACATCATGTGTTGCCATCAATGGCAAAGGGGGAGATTGTTGCAAGAATGGAAAGATTGAAGGTGTTGTCATTGATGTCAATTGGTCAGCTGGTTATCTACTAGTTGTTGTTGGTTGTATATGTTGAGGATATTGAGAAAATTGTAATAAAGATATGTTACAGGTGTTATGTGGTTGCTTCAATTTTTAGTTTGGATTTTCTCCTATAGCTGTGTGGTTCAGATATGTTGTTCATGGTTGTGAGAAGGTGCTATATTCAAATTCTCGGTTGTTGGTTTGTTGTACAGTGCAAGTTGTGTTCACTAGTTGTGAACTATGGTTCTTTATGTTTCTGATTGAGGTCCGAGAGAAATGGTGTTGGTCTGGATTTCTCTTTGATGAATTCTTATGATGTATGGTTCTAAATATGAATTTCCTTGATTGTATTGAAGTTAATTTTGGTATTTGGAAAGTTTGTGCTTAATGGTTCTATGTGTTTTACATTGGTGTGGCCGACCTTGTTTGAAATACTACTTTCCAGAATGATGAAGCATGTGTTTGGGTTGCACTCATTATAATTCCACCCTAGAATGTTTTAGAGCCAACCTAATTTGAATTTGGATTTGGATAGCTGACTTTGGATATGTTTCACAGTTGAAGATGGTATAAATACAAGATGAGTTAGTAATAGAAAATATACAAGAGAAAAGAAGAAGTGTGGTAAGAGAAAAGAGAAAGTGTGGTTTTGTGCGACATTGATTCTATTCAATAAGAGTGTTTGTTGAGAGTGTGGGAGATCAGAGTGAAGCTTAATGTTGAGTTTTTTAATGTAGTGAGTAGAAGGCAAACTCTATTATTCATGCAAGTTGATTGAGTGACTATGGTGGAATCCTTTGTTGCATTGGGATTGTATACTCTCTGTAATAAGTCTTCTTTGTCTTCTTTGTATCTTTGTGGTAGTGAGCCCTCTGAGTTGTAGCCCTATTGGATAGTGAGTCTTTGTTCTAGATAGTGAGTCCTTATTTTAGGTAGTGAGCCTTTTGTAATCAATTTTGATATTCTCTATAGTGTGAGTTAATCCTCACCATGGTTTTTCCCTCATTGGGTTTTCCACGTAAATCTGGTGTTATTGTGTGTATGTGTTGGATTTGAGTTTTTGCATTCACATTTCATGATTAATCATTTAAGCATTATTAGTATTATTTCTGATGATTGAATTAAAGGTTTAATTCTATGATAACTGATTCACCCCCATCTCAGTTGTCCTATTCAACAAACAATCTATTTTTTTGTAATATAATATAGATTTATCATGATGTTTCAAAGGGTTAAAGGCATATATTTTAATGATGCAATGTTTAAAGAAGACTATCATGGGGTTTGAATTTTCTATTTCAAATTTGGATTAGGTTCTAGTTCGATGGGCCAATTACCTTACATGATTGGTTGAACCTGTCCATTAGGGTAGCTCAAAATGGACATAACATTGAAAATATCACATATAGCCCATATGATGGTTATACTATGTAGTTTCTTGCAAATTTTCAAAGATTTAAACTTTATATTATCTCATCCAATAGTGGTGGTTAGTTTCAAACACATCATTCAATTAGTTATGTCAATCACAATTCCCAAAACTTGCAACCAATAGATATGGTTGATCAAGTTAGCCACTTCCAAGGATAAGGTATCAATCAAGTTAGCCACCATTCAATCTTGTATACAATTTTCCTACCTCCTACCAATGTTCAAATGGTTGTACAACTAAGGTTCACTCAAAACCTTGTTGGTCAAGTGATAATGACTATTCAAATGAGGACTCATGCTAGAAAACACTTGAGGACATAAAAGGAGAAGAGAATTCAACTAGATCAAGTTATGTGGAAGGAAAACCAAATTAGGATACTTTAGATCATCCTTCCAATGAACATGTGACTAGAATTTATTGGGCATGTTGGCCTTATGGGTTTAGAGGAACATGTTGATGTTAACCTAGGGAGTGAACTAGACTTTGGAATAGCAAGGGATTATTGCAATTTGAACCTAGAGAAAGAGTGCCAAACTAATTTTTTAGAAGAAAATTACTAAATAGACAACTATTATAACCCCTTATTCCATGATTAATATTCATACTAGACCTATAAAATTCCAAAAGGTGAATCAAATAATGAATCAAGTGAGCATGTTGATGAAGAAAAAGTTATTTTTTATAGGAACAAAAATGGAATTATGTCATACAATTTGAGATATAAGAAGGAATCAAAGATCATATTTTTGTTGTTAAACATCATACACCTCTTCAACATCAACCATGAGATGAATCAAGGGGTTCAACACATGTTGTAGATCATGTTGAATCATTTCATTTGATTGATTTATTTAGCAAAGACTCATATATCATGTTCTCATCATTATAATCTTACTAATAATTCTAATTATGAAGGTACTCACTTGATTAATTCAAATTCATAGGTGAAGAATGTATTATTAGCTAAAATCATATACATGCCATCACAGGACCTAAAAATGAAGATATATTAGACAAAAGGTCTTGTGATGGTGGGTATATTTTTTTAGTTGATAGTACTCCATACTAGGTGGTATCTTCCTTTTATCACCTAATTTTAATTCCTATTAGTTTGATTACAATGAATGGGGTAAGAGAACTTGTATTTGGATTTATCACAACTATGGTGAGATATCCCAACTACTAATTTTATGTGAATTGTATCCTAAGTATGAGCTTAACCTATCTACATCATACTCTTTAAGATTTGAGGATGAGTTTTCTAGACTTAGGAACATGTATGATAGCCTTTTTTTCTTGAACATCTTATCAAATCATTCAAGAGAAAGTTTTTATAACCACTCTTCTAAGTCCTTATATAACCCACACAAATAGCGAAGTTGGATTGGGTCATGGGTTTGATCCCCATAGGTTACAGGTTCAACTCCGAGGCCCAGGATTACTCGATGCACATGGTTTGCGGGTGATTGCGTGCATCCCTAGAGGATTAGTCTCACCTCGGCTTGCCCCTCCCAGAACCCAACTTGGAAAAAAGGTAAGACCAAGGCAAGGCTGGTTGGGCACTGGGCTGGGTCACAAGAATAACTCTGGTGCAAAAAAAAGTCCTTATACATATCGTGGTTGGGTAGACTTATATATAGCTAGTTAAGTGTCTTTGTTTTGGTTTTTGTTTCTTTTTCTCTTTTTTCTCTTTTTATTTATTTTGTTTTCTCATCTCCTTTTTCATCTTGTTTGGTCCTAGGGTTCCTATTTTTCCAATATTCTTGAATAAATATGGTTGTTTGTAATTGTTGGTAGTAATTATTTTCTAAGTAAATGATTTTCTAAAGTATTCCTTTGATAAATAATTTTAGTTTTAAATAACATTGTTGGATTCCATGTTTATACCTATTACATATTTTTCGCCCCAGCTCAAATGGAGGAGCTGGCTGATTGTTTTTGACAATAAGTGGAATTGCAGATTGTTTTTAAATGATTTTTCACATTACTTTGTGCATTTCAGTAACAGTTATGCATTTTTGAAATTATGAGTTTGTAGAGTGCCATTCAGAAGTTGCAGATTAAAAAGAAAGATAGAATTGAGTACATAAGCAAAATAGCATTTCAGATGCTTTTATTCATTTCAAAAAGAACTCATATTTTAACAAGGCTTCATTTGATTTCATAATCATAATAGTATTACAACATTGCATGAGATGCATTTTTCTTTTCAACTGAAAAGGAAAAATTGAAATCAAGGATCCACACAAGCCATGGATATAACTATAATTATTCCAATACATTTCTAACAACACAATGCACTACTGAAGATGCGAAAGGAGAAAATATAAGCAACAACATAGTCATCATTGCCTGTTATCGACGCTTGATGTTGAAAGGTGCACCTCGCCGTCTCGAGCTTCGTTGACCTATAAGAGAAAAGGAGGGGTGCCAGTGGCTCCGACTATGACATAACTCATATGATACACCTACAATAGTACAGTATACTATTAGCAATGCATTGAAAAGATCAAATTCAATCAAATGCAGTATGAAAGAAGTAAACTGAAGGAGAAGTATTAACATCATAATCAACATGTTCTATTTTTTATGCTAACGTTGTTTGCTTCCTTGTGCAGGTATAGGTAAAGTCATGGAGCTAAACATTATTCGAAGACCAAGCATGTGGAGTAAAACGGGCTCCCACAAGGGTAGAGCCCGGCATGCTACCCTATGCATTAAATGGGCTATTTTTGAAAGATATTTCATCATATACATCAAACAAAATGAAATACAACTGAAAGAGTAAAACAAAGTTATCCATCAAGTAACGAAACCAACTGTGCATTCATAACGATCAACATTTCTTTCTGAAGGCTACAGGTGAATAGCGAGTTTAGTTCACTTAAGGAATTTAATAGAATGCATTTGCAACAGAAATTGTTGAATTACTTCTTTTTCTGTGCTGATTATAATCATATGTCATATGAGTTTCAATTCATTATTTCTCTTTTGGATAGTGAACATGCATACATATGCCTTAATGTTTTGTTCTAATTTTCATCATCAAAGAGAACAGTTTATGAGAATAGTTTGTGCGGTGAAATATAAAATTACATGAAGAGTACCATGTTGCTCACGAAAACAAATACAGACAGTGCACTTGAGTGTTAGACAAATTTCTAGTTCTGAGTTGACTGGTGAAGAAATACTGCATTATCAATGGTAGTAATAGAGTGATCCTTTCAAAAAAATAACAAAGGAGCAAGTGTTTTTCTTCCCAGAATGATTCTGAGTTACCAGCTATACATTTGAACCGGTGTTTAAAAGTGGTTCATACTGATGCAATGTTGCAGTCCAAGAACAAAAGGTGTTAGGTAAGATGTCACTTGTAACTGGTCAAGCCATGAATTAAATATAACAAATATGCAGGATGTTGATCATTTCCAGATTACTCAGTCAAGGTCTTGACAGAACAGTGAAGTAAGGTTTCTATCATATCTACAAGATGAGCACAGGATGCAGTAAGAGACCATAATGGAATTTTCAGTTTCGAGCTTCATAGGTATATGAGGTTCCAGAATGTGCATTCAAGACAGATCTTTCAGATTCCTAGTACCTGGAGAATACTCTCAAGATGAGTATTGGATTTTCATTTTAAAGGTTAGTCTACAGTTCTATGTCGATAACAGTTCTATAATTGAGCTCAGGTATTACTACTATCAAGAAAGTTACATAAATACAAAATGTCATTGGTTATTTGAGTCAAGATTTTGAAAGAAATGCAAGCATGTACATAGTTTATCACTATTTCAAGCAAGTATGAGAGGTCGAGTTCTGTCAGAAATAAAATACATGCTTTTGCTTTGAAAAATTCCAAAACCCATGATATTGTTTTGTTTCAGAAGTGTGGGGTAAATCACTGTTTGTTCTAGCTCGAGCCATATGGATAGAATGAATAACAGTTGCTTCATAGTCTCGAATGCTTTCAAAATACAGAAAATGTATTTTTCTTCATAAATTTCGAATACCCACATGAGGATTTGCTTTCGAAAAGTATAGAAATATGATAATTAATGATACCCATATGGGTTTTTCATGAAATCAATAGTAAATTACAAATGTGAAAATTTTGTGCTAGGTCGAGCTTTAGAAGAAAAGCAAATGCATTTTTCTTTAATAATTCAAAAGACCCATTTCCAATTTATTTTCAAAACACAGAAAATGGTGTTTCCCTTAAAAATTTCGAGTACCCATTTTCAAGGTTGGCTTCAAAATGCAAAAAAGATAGCTACAGAAATACCCATGTGAAATCTGGAGAAAATGGCAAGGATATTCAACAAATGCGAGCTCCCAGATTATAGTCAAAATACAAAGGAAGAAAAATATAGTTTTTTTTAACTTTCTATGATACCCACAAACAAAAGTGTTATTGAATTAACATAATGGAGTTTTTATTGTTCTGGGTCGAGCCCGAAATTCAAAATAATGCTTTCTACAGTGTGCATTTGGCACGGCCTGAACATGGCCAAAATCTATGTTTCAAGAGGGAGCATCTTAAAGTTTTTAGAGAAGCAAAGAAAGCTGAAGAACATTACCAGTTCGAGGCCGAGGTAGACACTTTATCCACGGCCTAAGCTGCAGATAGCTTCCGAATATAGGGATTTGAGTTTCCAAGTGATGACCAAGCTCTCACTAGTGAATAGAGCATTACAATCATAGAAGCACACAGAAGATTCAGAAGTGATAACATTAGAGTGTGTGAGCCACAACTTTGAGGCCAAAATTAGCAGAATACAAAGCCATAAAGTTTAAGAACACAAAGCTTACCTCTGTACAGTGAAGGAGAACAAGAGTACGAGTCGAAATTTCCATAGTCTCCAGTCAAGTTCGAACTCATAATGGTATGGAGAAGTCAAAAAGAATAGAAGATTAGAAACAAACTTATGTAGATCGCGCCCTTAGGGCTTTTTGATACTCAAAATAATGAAGTGGAAAGGTTATTTTGCCATGAAAAGAAGCTTACCCACTAGAGATTCGGTCAACTAGAGAGCAAGGGAAGATTTCTGTGCACATGAGCTCAAATCCGACACCATCATGGCGGCAGTTTTTTCTCGGACAAAGTTTCCTTCTTCTCAAGTCACAGGTGAAATGAATGATAATTAGGGTTTGACCCTATTTCCTCATGCAATTTGAATGTCATCACCATCCAGAATGTTCGGTTTTGAGCATATGTCAAAATTCAAATGGTGGTCGAACTCATAATGTTTTCTTTATGATTTATTCAAGCCTAAGTCTAAATCAATGATTATGTTAGGCCAATATTTTATGCTAGGGTGATGTCTTAAGTATTTAAGACTTATTGTTTTACCTTAGCGAAGTATGGACTTTGCCTTAGGGTTTTGTTTTAAATGAAGAGCAATTAGAGAGAATTGTGAATACCTTAAGCATTGGGTCAATGTTTTTAGGGTTTTTATTTTTGATTGATTTTGGAGAAATCAATTTTGGAGTTGATAGGAATATGACATTATGTAATGTATTTTTATGATTTTTGAGAAAATCAGAATGATATCTTGGAGAAGTAAGCAGTTTTACTTTTGCAAAAGATTTCCAATCTTTGAGTTGCAAAAATAGACAAAATTGAAAAAATCTGCATCTTGTAAAGCAGAAGCATAAAAGCTATATTCTATAAATTGCTTTATGTTTTCTTGCTATTTTTAGCAGATCTTTGACTGACTTTCTTCTTGATCAAATTCCAGACTTATCTTGGAGAGATAAGGTGTTTTTTGAACTTTTAAAGTAGGATTTTCCTATTTTTAGGGGCTTGACAATGTAATCATAAAAGCTTTGTGCTTTTTTCTGCTTTAAAGTAGTTTTTGAGTTTGTTTGAGGCCTTTTTTCCTTGAGCTTTTTCTGAGCTCGGATTAGGGTTTCCTTGAGAATTCTTTTGATAGATTTAGTCTTTCAACTCTCCATTCTCATCAGTTCAGATCAGAGTTTCTTGCCCTTACTCATTTTGGGGGAGCTTGTTAACCTTTTTGATACTCAGTTTGGTCATATTGACACTCTTCCAGTTTTAATAGAGCAGCAGATTTCTCCTTCTTATTTTCTATCTCAAATTTTGTAATGGCAATCTGATATACTTGTGTGTTTTCAAATTGGAATCCTTTTATGTCTTGCTATTATAGGTTGTGTTTCAGAATTATATGTTTCAGGTTGCATGTTGTATTTGTTGTCCAGATCTTCATGCAAATCACTGATGGGATATGTGCCAATGAGATTGTGAGGATTACTGCAATAAAGAAGTTGTTATGAGTGGTTAGGTCTGAATTCTTATAAGTTTGGTGAATCATCTTTTAGAAATAAGTTTTATGTTCAGTTATTCTTCATCCCTTTCCTTAGAAGCTGTTTTAGAATAGAATTCATCATTCGGAGAACCAACTCACTCTGGAGATTCCTCTTTCGCATAAGATCACCCACATCTAAAAGAGGTTTCCATGTTTCAGTAGTTTGCTGAATATTGCATTCAGCAAGGTGCAAAACTATTGATAACAGTTTTTGGCACACCAGACGGGACATCCGAAAGTAACTTTTAGTGAATTTTAATTTTTTAGTTTGTTGTTTGGTATATGTAGCAGATCTTTTCCAGCATTCTAGAGGCTATCAATATACCTGGTGACTCAGGTTCTATTTTCTGCATGCTAGTACAACCCGCGCATGAGAAATATTCAAACAAGATCAAGTTCAAAACCTTTCAAGTATCAGGAGCTGTCCCCATCACGAAGGAGAGGTAGGACAACAAGAAGACTTTTTGAAGTCCCTACAAGATCAAAGTCAACACCTCCCATTCTTGGTGCTCTAGTTATGTCACCTGGTGTACTAGTACTGATCTCTCAAGTACCACCAATGCTAGGATCACTGAGGCAGCATCCGTTCACACCCTTTAATGGAGGCAGTCCATTAGATATTTCCCAACATGATGATATTCTGGTTGCAGCACTTCGGGGACTACCATATTTCATCGGAGAAGACTACACCACGCTAGTTGAACACATCCGTGACGTAGCCACGTTATGTTCAGTACATAACATTACTCAAGAGAACGTTGCTCTAAGGCTGCTAGCCGCTTCACTCAAGGGCAAAGCACTACACTGGTTTAGAGGTCTCGCTGCAAATTCAATCAGAACATGGGACGCTCTAGGTAGTGGTCTATACTAGCACTTTGCGGATAAATCTAACAACTTATCTTTGTTAGAGCAGTTGAGTACCATTCAGAGGGCGCCGCACGAGCACTTGGCAAATTTCAACTACAGATTCCAGAGGACTTGGGATAGAATCCTGGCAACGGTAAAACCCTTACCGACACATGCATTTCTGTTTTATCTAAAGGCTTTGAATAGTAAGATTGTTGTTATGACTCAGTCCATGGGTGGTTTAACACTTCCAAATGCTTATAACATTGCTATTAATGCTGAAAATTGCCTCATTCAAGCTAGAGACATAGCTCCTAGACCCCCCATGCCCTTATTTCCAGAAATACAGCCGCCCATTCCTGCTGCTGTACCTCCCTTGGCTGTTGTCCCGCCAGTTCTAGCAATAGGATATCATAGTGCAGTCCAAGAATTCGCTGCCCAAGCCTCAAATCCTGAAATGCAGGAGCTAAAAAACATATTAAAGACCGTCGGGAATGACCTCGTGACTATTAAGAAGCACGTTGGCCAAGAACATAAACCTTATCAAGCCCCATATCAGCAAAACTAGCAAAATAGGCCCTCTTTCCAAGGTGATTATCAAGAACAAAGGAGAAATTTTAACCCTCGGCCATTCCAACCATACAATCTGAACACGGCCAACACGTCAAAAGAGCTTGTGCTGCAAAACAATGTCGTTGGAGATTGTGACTGGTGTTACCCATGCAACCAACCCCACAACTAGTCGGCATGCGCCAACGGAGTGAGAAACCAGGCTTTAATGGTGCAGAATATATATGTTGTTTCAGAAAATACTGCAGATCAGAATCAAGAACATCAAGATAATGTAGAAGTCACCTTGCCGAACTAGCAGAGCTCCGAATTCTGTGGCGTGAATGGCCAAGACCAGCAAGATTCTCCTATTTCGGCTAATATCAGGTCTAAAAAATGAGCTATGGATCTAGGACAGCAAGCTAGAAGTGCACAACAACAGCCTACAGTTAGTACTTAGCCTGTTTCATCATAAGCTAATGCTGCCACTCAGCCTAAAACGCAGATTTTGTGAAGGGGGCAGGAAATACCTAACAAGGAGCTATCAAAAATGCATTCTTAGCCTGCGCATAAGCAAAATGAAGCTGCTGTTACAAAAAACCAGCAGAAGGTAAATGTTTCATCCTTCAATATCATTGAGCATCTCAAGAAAACTACTGTCAATATGTTGATATTAGATGCTCTGCAGCTTCCATGACAGAAAAGCTTACTGCAGGATGCATTAGCTGAATTGTCTATTTTTGACAACACCAATCAAGGAGTTGCGAAGGTTGTGTTGGCTAATGACTTGGAGGAGAAAAGTGGGCAGAAGGAAAAAGAGGTAAAACCCCGTCCATTTTACTTAAGTCTGATCATAGGTGATAAAATTGTGCATAATTGTATGGTCGACTCTGGTGCTAGTAGTCCAGTCATGCCTAAAAGTTTAGCCGACAAATTAGATCTTGTTTATGAGCCTAACCCTCAGAAAGGCGTAGTGCAATTAGATGGGTCTGCTGTCAAGACTGCTGGTATAATAAGAAATTTAACTGTTACCTTGCATGCATCCTCGAGTTTCGCTATTCACCAAGATATTCATGTTATTGACTTACCGCCACACTTCGCCATTTGTTTATCACAGGATTTTATAGCCAAGTTGGGTGGGTTTCTGTCTTCCGATTGGTCTCATCTATTTTTTAGAACAAGGTACGGTACGAAGGTGACCATTAAGTCTGAGCCTCTCGCCAAAGACCATATCGAACCATACTCCCCAAGCCCTATAAACGCTAATCTCTACGCCACCTCTGCAATGGAGGAGCAAACCATGACCTCAGACTGTAGCACCCAGGGAGACTACATCAGTCTCGATGAATGGGCAACCAAAAATCACGAGCTTGATCTATTCCAAAACATAGATGAGGTAGGTTTAGGAGTTTATATGATTTGCGAGTTTGATTGCGACATGCCTAATCTTTGCAAAGAGGATGGACCATCTACAGGAAAAGATAATGAGTTGTGGAAACTTTATTTCGATGGTTCGAGGAGCAGTGTTGGTGCCAGAGGTGGAGCTATGCTAATATCGCCTGAAGGAGATAAGTATTATTCAGCTTGTAGATTTTCTTTCAGCTGTTCAAATAATACAGCTGAGTATGAAGCATATGTACATGGCCTTGAGTGGGCCCGCAAGTGAGGTATTAAATTTTTACAAGTTTATGGTGATTCAGAATTGATTGTGAATCAGGTCAGAAATTTAAATGCTGCAAAAAATGATTTACTTAAGAAATACAAGCATCGTGTATGGGATTTAATAGAAGGTTTTAATGCTTTTAACATCATGTCGATTCCTCGGAATCAAAATAAGCATGTTGACAGGCTCGCTGCCATAGGATCCTAGTTTGACATTCCCAAAGAGATCCATAAAATAGAAGCACGTCAGTACGTGAAGATAGTGGTCAGACCTTCTGTACCTGACAATAACATGAGCTGGCAGGTGTTTGACAGTGATGAGAAAATTGTGAACTTTCTCATTGCTGAAGCTGAGTTCGCAGATGGAAATCAGCAAAAGTGGCAACAACAATATGAGGACCAGATCATGCAATTAAAGACCAATAAGCTGCCAAAGGGTTTGGTGACGTTAGAATCTATATTTAATTCAGATGATCAAGTTCGGAAGGACAAGTGCAGCTTAACAGTTAAGGAGGAACATTATTCAACTATTGAAATTTTCAAAGGCAAGCTTCTCAAGCTGGGTAAGGTGTGCAGTCAAGAGGAACAACAAGCTTTCATTTTGTTATGTCAAAAATATAGTGATGTTTTTGCTTGGGAATACAAATATTTAAGAGGTTTTAACCCTGATTTAGCACATCATACCATCGAGCTTGAGCCCGATGCAAAAGCAATAAGGCAGAAGCAAAGACCACTTAATCCTAAGTTGGAACACCTCATGAAGGCTGAACCGAACAAGCTAGTTGAAAGCGGTATCATTTTTCCTATCAAGCACACCTCTTGGGTGTCGAATTTAGTACCAGTTAGGAAGAAGAGTGGAGAAATCAGACTTTGTGTTGATTTCCAGGATCTGAATAGAGCGTCTTTGAAAGACCATTACCACTCCCTTCCATGGAGAAAATTTTATAGGTAGTTTCTGGTTCTGACATAGTTTCCTTGTTAGATGGCTACTCAGGTTATAACCAGATTCTGGTTAAGCAAGAGGATCAGTTTAAAACAACGTTCACAACCAAGTGGGGCACGATGGCCTACAAGAAGATTCCTTTTGGTTTATCAAATGCTGGAGCAACGTTCCAACATGCTATGGATATGGCCTTTCACGACCTTATGAACAATTTTTTTCTAGTTTATTTAGATGATATAACTATTTTTTCCAGAAATGCTAATGAACACTTGGATCACTTGGAACAAATTTTTCAAAGGTGCAGGGAGTTCAAATTGTCTCTCAATCCGAAAAAGTGTATCTTTTCGGTGCATGAAGGCAAGTTGCTGGGGCACATTGTCTCAAAGCAAGGTATTTCAATCGATCCTAAAAGAGTTTCTGCAATTCTCGAATTGCCATTACCAGCCCATAAGAAAGGCTTGCAAAGCTTTCTTGGGAGAATAAATTTCGTAAGGAGGTTTATACCAAATATCGCAGCCTTGCTGCACCCTCTCACTTCTATGCTGAAGAAGAACATGCCTTTCGTTGGACCAAGGAAGGCAAGAGGAGCTTCGAGCAGATCAAAGAAGCACTCGCAGCTGCTCCTACTCTCATTAATCCAAACTTTGACAAATATTTCATCCTGTATGCTTTTGGAGGAGTGGATACAGTTTCAGCCATGTTATGTCAGCAAAACGAGGAAGGCTTAGAATAGCCTATTGCATTTTTTAGCCAAGTTTTGCACAATTATGAGGTAAAGTACTCTTTTGTGGAGAAACATGTTTTTGCTATTGTAAGAAGTCTGAAGAAATTTAGACACATGTTTTCCAATAGCAAGGTTCATTTATTAGTGGCTCATTCAACTGTTAAAGAGATTCTGCTTAACAAAGATATTAATGATAAGCGTGCTAGTTGGATCACTAAAGTAATGGAGTTCGATGTTGACTTTAAAGTAACTAAGCTCGTTAGAGGCAAAGGTTTGTTCGAGAAAATTGTTGGAAGTGAAAACAACAGGTTAAAAGAGGCTGCAAATACAGAAGTGGTATTAAATAATGATGTCTTAAGTGTTGTTCAAGCACCTCTTGCTACATGGTTGCAGCAGATGATACATTATCTGCAAACTGGCGAATGCCCCGAAGGCTTAGATAGAGCAAAAAGAAGGTACTATAGATTGTAGGCCATCCCTTATGCAGTTATTGATGGCGTTCTCTATAGGAGAGATTTCCAAGGGGTTTTGTTACATTGCATTCAGCCTGATCAAGTTGACAAGCTGTTGGCAGAGTTTCATGATGGACCTTCTGGAGGTCACTTTGCTGCAAGAACAACAACTCTGAAAATTATGAGAGCTGGTTATTATTGGCCAGATATGTTTAAAGATGCTATTACATGGGTCAGAAAATGCGAAAAATGTGCATTATTTGCTGGTAAACAGAGGCTTGCACCGCTGCCCCTGCACCCGATACAGGTAAAACAACCCTTTGCCAAGTGGGGCTTGGATTTTGTTGGTCCTATAAACCCGCCTTCGAGTGCAGGTCATAAGTGGATTCTTACTGCCACAGATTATTTTACAAAGTGGACTGAAGCTGTTACTTTAAAGGAAGCAAACGAGACTTCAGTGCTTAATTTTTAGCAAGATCTCATATCAAGATTTGGTGTTCCATATTCAATCATTTCAGATAATGGTTTAGCTTTCATCGGATTAAAGATTTCATATTGGTCTGTCAGAAATAACATCTATCTGAACACTTCATCAAATTATTATCCGCAAGGTAATGGCCAAGCATAATCCACAAATAAGAATCTGATTCGGATAATCAAGAAGACTGTTGAAGATAACTAGAGAACGTGGCATGAAAAGCTGAAGCTAGCCCTTTGGGCTGACAGAATAACTCCTAAAAGAGCCACTAGTTCTTCACCTTTTGTTTTGACTTATGGCAGAGAGGCTAAGTTGCCTATTTCAATTGAGTTACCAACATTGAGTTATGTTAAAGAACTGGAGTTGCTGAATGGACAACCTCTTGAAGTGAGGTTTGCACAGCTGGTTGAGCTCGAAGAAACCAGAAAAGAAGCTCTGAGACAGCTAGAAATACATCAAACACAAATGAAGAATACTTTTGATAAGAGGGCGAAGCCTCGTGATTTCATTGTTGGAGATCTAGTCTTCAAGTGGAATGAATTTAAAAGTAGACCTGGACGACATTCCAAGTTCGATGCAATGTGGGATGGGCCTTATGTGATTACGGAATGCAAGGAACACAACACATTCCAACTTTCCAAGATGACTGGTGAGGTGCTGTCTATCCCAGTAAATGGGATCCACCTCAAACACTGCCTTTGAGATAGTTATCTCACTGTTAGGTAGAGTAGTTTGCAAATAATTGTGTTCTGCACATTTCATTTCAGTAGTTTGCTTTCTCTAAGCATTGTTGCGCATTGTTTTGTTGGCCACCAGGGCCTGTTAGTTTTCTTTTGGTTTTGTTTCATTTTTCTTGCTGCTGTTTGGAGTGTTGTTGTTCATGATTTCTGAGTTCACAAGAGGGGGGCAGATTTGACTTTGCGCCCAATGAATTGTTTTAGAAGCCACTGATCTATGCTTAGTAGGCAAGCATATAGCAGAAATCACCAAAATCTTACATATTTTTTGCCTCAGCTCAAATGGAGGAGCTGGCTGATTGTTTTCGACAATAAGTGGAATTGCAGATTGTTTTTAAATGTTGTTTGGCATTACTTTGTACATTTGAGTAACAGTTATGCATTTTTGAAGTTATGAGTTTGCAAAGTGCCATTCAAAAGTTGCAGATTTAAAAGAAAGACAGAATTGAGTACATAAGCAAAATAGCATTTCAGATGCTTTTATTCATTTCAAAAAGAGCTCATATTTTTACAAGGCTTCATTTGATTTCACAATCAGAATAGTATTACAACATTGCATGAGATGCATTTTTATTTTAACCTGAAGAGAAAAAATTGAAATCAAGGATCCACACAAGTCGTGGATATAACTATAACTGTTCCAATACATTTCTAACAGCACAATGCACTACTAAAGATGCGAAAGGAGAACATATAAGCAACAACATAGTCATCATTGCCTGTTATCGACGCTTGATGTTGAAAGGTGCACCTCGCTGTCTCGAGCTTCGTTGACCTGTAAGAGGAAAGGAGGGGTGTCAGTGGCTCCAGCTATGACATAACTCATATGATGCACCTACAATAGTACAGTATACTATTAGCAATGCATTGAAACAATCAAATTCAATCAAATGCAGTATGAAAGAAGTAAACTGAAGGAGAAGTATCAACATCATAATCAATATGTTCTATTTTTTATGCTAACATTGTTTGCTTCCTTGTGCAGGTATAGGTAAAGTCATGGAGCTGAACATTATTTGAAGACCAAGCATGTGGAGTAAAACTGGCTCCCACAAGGGTAGAGCCCGACATTCTGCCCTATGCATTAAATGGGCTATTTTTGAAAGATATTTCATCATATACATCAAACAAAATTAAATACAACTGAAAGAGTAAAACAGAGTTATCCATCAAGTAATGAAACCAACTGTGCATTCATAATGATCATCATTTCTTTCTGAAGGCTACAGGTGAACAACGAGTTTAGTTCACTTAAGGAATTTAACAGAATGCATTTGCATCAGAAATTGCTGAATTACTTCTTTTTTTGTGCTGATTATAATCATATGTCATGTGAGTTTCAATTCATTATTTCTCTTTTGGATAGTGAACAGGCATACATATGCCTTAATGTTTTGTTCTAATTTTCATCATCAAAGAGAACAGTTTTTGAGAACAGTTTGTGCGGTGAAATATAAAAATGCATGAAGAGTACCATGTTGCTCACGAAAACAAATACAGACAGTGCACTTGAGTGTTAGAAAAATTTCTAGTTCTGAGTTGACTGGTGAAGAAATACTGCATTATCAATGGTAGTAATAGAGTGATCCTTTTAAAAAAATAACAGAGGAGCAAGTGTTTTTCTTCCCAGAATGATTCTGAGTTACCAGCTATACATTTGAACCGGTGTTTAAAAGTGGTTCATACTGATGCAATGTTGTAGTCCAAGAACAAAAGGTGTCAGGTAAGATGTCACTTGTAATTGGTCAAGCCATGAATTAAATATAACAAATATGCAGGATGTTGATCATTTCTAGATTACTCAGTCAAGGTCTTGACAGAACAGTGAGGTAAGGTTTCTGTCATATCTACAAGATGAGCAAGGATGCAGTAAGAGACCATAATGAAATTTTCAGTTTCGAGCTTCATAGGTATATGAGGTTCCAGAATGTGCATTCAAGACAGATCTTTCAGATTCCTAGTACCTGGAGAATACTCTCAGGATGAGTATTGGATTTTCATTTTAAAGGTTAGTCTACAGTTCTATGTCGAAAATAGTTCTGTAATTGAGCTCAGGTATTATTACTATCAAGAAAGTTACATAAATACAAAATGTCATTGGTTATTTGAGTCAAGATTTTGAAAGAAATGCAAGCATGTACACAGTTTATCACTATTTCAAGCAAGTATGAGAGGTCGAGTTCTGTCAGAAATAAAATACATGCTTTTGCTTTGAAAAATTCCAAAACCCATGATATTGTTTTGTTTCAGAAGTGTAGGGTAAATCACTGTTTGTTCTAGCTCAAGCCATATGGATAGAACGAATAACAGTTGCTTCATAGTCTCGAATGCTTTCAGAATACAAAAAATGTATTTTTCTTCATAAATTTCGAATAACCACATGAGGATTTGCTTTCGAAAAGTATAGAAATATGATAATTAATGATACCCATATGGGTTTTTCATGAAATCAATAGTAAATTACAAATGTGAAAATTTTGTGCTAGGCCGAGCTTCAGAAGAAAAGCAAATGCATTTTTCTTTAATGATTCAAAAGACCCATTTCCAATTTATTTTCAAAACACAGAAAATGGAGTTTCCCTTAAAAATTTTGAGTACCCATTTTCAAGGTTGGCTTCAAAATGCAAAAAAGATAGCTACAGAAATACCCATGTGAAATCTGGAGAAAATGGCAAGGATATTCAACAAATGCGAGCTCCCAGATTATAGTCAAAATACAAAGGAAGAAAAATATAGTTTTTTTAACTTTCTGTGATACCCACAAACAAAAGTGTTATTAAATTAACATAATGGAGTTTTTGTTGTTCTGGGTTGAGCCCGAAATTCAAAATAATGCTTTCTACAGTGCGCATTTGGCACGGCCTGAACATGGCCAAAATCTATGTTTCAAGAGGGAGCATCTTAAATTTTTCATAGAAGCAAAGAAAGCTGAAGAACGTTACCAGTTTGAGGTCGAGGTAGACACTTTATCCACGGCCTAAGCTGCAGATAGCTTCCGAATATAGGGATTCGAGTTTCCAAGTGATGATGGAGCTCTCACTAGTGAATAGAGCGTTACAATGATAGAAGCACACAGAAGATTCATAAGTGATAACATTAGAGTGTGTGAGCCACAACTTTGAGGCTGAAATGAGCAGAATACAAAGCTTACCTCTGTATAGTGAAGGAGAACAAGAGTACGAGTCAAAATTTCCATAGTCTCCATTCAAGTTCGAACTCATAATGGTATGGAGAAGTCAAAAAGAATAGAAGATTAGAAACAAACTTATGCAGATCGCGCCCTTAGGGCTTTTTGATACTCAAAATAATGAAGTGGAAAGGTTATTTCGCCATGAAAAGAAGCTTACCCACTAGAGATTCAGTCAACTAGAGAGTAAGGGAAGATTTTTGTGCACATGAGCTCGAATCCATCACCATCATGGCGGCAGTTTTTTCTCAGACAGAGTTTCCTTCTTCTCAAGTCACGGGTGAAATGAATGATAATTAGGGTTTGACCCTATTTCCTCATGCAATTCGAATGTCATCATCATCCAGAATGTTCGGTTTTGAGCATATGTCAAAATTCAAATGGTGGTTGAACTCATAATGTTTTCTTTATGATTTATTCAAGCCTACGTCTAAATCAATGATTATGTTAGGCCAAAATTCTATGCTAGGGTGATGTCTTAAGTATTTAAGACTTATTGTTTTACCTTAGCGAAGTATGGACTTTTCCTTAGGGTTTTGTTTTAAATGAAGAGCAATTAGAGAGAATTGTGAATACCTTAAGCATTGGGTCAATGTTTTTAGGGTTTTTATTTTTGATTGATTTTGGAGAAATCAATTTTGGAGTTGATAGGAATATGACATTATGTAATGTATTTTTATGATTTTTGAGAAAATTAGGATGATATCTTGGAGAAGTAAGCATTTTTATTTTTGCAAAATATTTCCAATCTTTGAGTTGCAAAAATAGACAAAATTGAAAAAAATTGCATCTTGTAAAGCAGAAGCATAAAAGCGACATTCTATAAATTGTTGTATGTTTTCTTGCTATTTTTAGCAGATCTTTGACTGACTTTTCTTCTTGGTCAAATTCTAGACTTATCTTGGGGAGATAAGGTGTTTTTTTAACTTTTAAAGCAGGATTTGCCTATTTTTAGGGGCTTGACAATATAAGCATAAAAGCTTTGTGCTTTTTTTCTGCTTTAAAGCAGTTTTTGAGTTTTTTTGAGGCCTTTTTTCCTTGAGCTTTTTCTGAGCTCAAATTAGGGTTTCCTTGAGAAATCTTTTGATAGATTTAGTCTGTCAACTCTCCATTCTCATTAGTTCAGATAAGAGTTTCTTGCCCTTACTCATTTTGGGGGAGCTTTTAAACCTTTTTGATACTCAGTTTGGTCATATTGACACTCTTCCAGTTTTAATAGAGCATCAGATTTCTCCTTATTTTTTGTCTCAAATTTTGTAATGGTAATCTGATATACTTGTGTGATTCAAATTGGAATCCTTTTATGTCTTGCTATTATAGGTTGTGTTTTAGAATTATATGTTTCAGGTTGCATGTTGTATTTGTTTTCCAGATCTTCATGCAAATCACTGATGGGATATGTGCCAATGAGATTGTGAGGATTACTGCAATAAGGAAGTTGTTATGAGTGGTTAGGTCTGAATTCTTATAAGTTTGGTGAATCATCTTTTAGAAATAGGTTTTATGTTCAGTTATTCTTCATCCCTTTCCTTAGAAGCTGTTTTAGAATAGAATTCATCATTCGGAGAACCAGCTCACTCTGGAGATTCCTCTTTCGCATAAGATCACCCACATCTGAAAGAGGTTTCCATGTTTCAGTAGTTTGTTGAATATTGCATTTAGCAGGGTGCAAAACTATTGATAACAATACCATTGCAAAACTATTTATTTTTTTGGTTCATCTGCAAAACTATATTTTTATGTTGCATGCTTCTTGAGACATTCATTGAAACCATACATCTCATGCACCTTAATATTTCTTTGAGTTGTTGGGGTTGGTTATTGTAGCTAGTTATTGAGAAAATTACCAACTATTATTCCCAACCTAGAAACAAGCTTCATTGCTTAAAAGTTGAGACAAGATCCTCAAATGTGCCTAAAAGGAAATATAAAAAATAAAATAAAATTTGAGAAACGAAAATAATATCATAAGAACTCAACTAGTTGGAGGGTTCATGTAATCTTATCAAGGTTATGGATGCCTCGATAGCAATAGAGCTATATATGTATTGAATGAATTCATAGAAACAACCTTGATAGGGCTATATATGCTTGACTAGTAATGCGTGATCCCACAATAGTGGTTTACAATTTTTGGCCAAATTGGACACTGAAATAATGTTTTTTAACTAAATTCATTAGGTAAAAAAATCCCTCAAAAGAGAAAAAAGAAAGGACTAAGAATATTGAAATCCATGTAGACAAGACACATGTGTGCCTCCACAAAGAAGAGAGAAAATAGAAATTTAGAATGTGTAATGGTGAATATTGTAATATATCCCTCTACAATAAATGATTTTTCTTTCTTTCAAAAGAAAGAAACCCTAAGATATCAAACTATTGAATTCCCTCTCAAGTTGAATATAGAAAGGAATCAAGATGAATATTTTTGTAATTTTTCCATGTGTCTCAATGTCGATGTTGAATTATGACTATGTCATACAATATTCAAGAATAGTGATCATTAAAGTGCGAGACTTGGAGCAATGTGTATTAAGATGTGTCAAGTGAGTAGTTTAATGTGGTGGAGAGAGAGAAAATAAATCTAGAATGGTAGATGATGTAACTCGATGTGAGCTATCATCAAAGAGGATTTAATTGTCCTTAAATGTGTAATCAAGATCCTCAAGGTGAGTGTCCACGAGTATATTTGAGATTTATAGTTAGTAGATTTCCTAATGAAGTGTATCATATAGACATGAAGAACCCTATTGAAGAAAATCACTAAAATCTCTCAAAGAAGTGACTCTACACTCTTTAGTAAAAACAATAAAAAGAGGGTCTGAAATATCCTCTAAATTAGACGAGGAATTAATGAATTTCAATAAAATAGACTAATCATCCATGAGGATACATCCATATAAAATGGGTAATAGAATTTTTAGTATAATTTTCAAGTGCCTAGTCATCCAAGGAAACACCACTATCAAATTGAGATCTAAAGTCTCCATACAACTACTAGATGATGATCTAAGTAGTGAAAGGGAATTCAACATGCTCTATGTAATGTATAGTATCATAAAAAATACATATTAGTCCATAGTCCTTGCCATTGTTGTTAAATTATTCATTCTTTTGTTTATAGTCATTTGGCTCATGAATGAGTCCAAGGAGATATGATATTAGATCCTACTCAAGGAAATGATTATTTATCCCTTGTTTTAAGTATAAATAGTTCTTTAAAGTTAGACTTACAATGTAATTATTATATCTGGTTCTAAAATTTATTATGAACTGCCAAAAAAAGTGAAACTTTATCTTAGTTCATGTTTATAATTAATCCAATAACATATTTTCCTTATAAATAAATCAATTAACCCCTCCAACAATAATGATTTAACACTTTATAGTTGGTACCGATACAACAAAGTGGTTTTGATTTTAATGCCTTACAAATTCTCCAAATAGGATCTATCTGAATTCACAATTTTAATGTATAATAAATAAAAATAAATATCACCACTAAAAAGTACACAAAAAATGTACATTAAAAATTCACCTAAAAAGGTATTTGTATGTATATGAATGGAGTTTTTAAACTTCTCAAAATGAGAATTGTGTAGTTTTAGTTATGAGAATATGTAAAGTATGGCTAATCTATGCATCAAAATTAGAAATTACCTACACTGCCATGTAGAGCATGAGAAAATAACCAATATAAAAATAAATTACTTCAAAATCAAAGCTTGTATGCCCAAGATATAACCTTTTATAAGGTGCAAAAGGAAAATTCTAATGTTGAGGAGGCAAGATTGGAGGGAAACTACCATTGACATCATCTTGACATCATCAAAAAAATTTAAAACTACCAAAATATTCCAAGATTCCCTAGAGATGCCAAAATCATCATTGTGATCTTCAAAAATCACTTTTGTACTCTAAACCCACCCTCAAAAATCTAAAACCACTAAATTGATGCATAAAAATAACTTATCCAAAACAATGGTTTGTAAGTAAAATATTGTTTATAATAATGGGTAGTGGACTAGTTGTGCAAGGGTGGATATCTAGGTGATGTAGCTTGTATTAGTGGAGTGGAGGTGTCCACCCACTAGCAGTTAATTGGTCACTTGAATTTAATAGAAAATCAAGATGGTTTTCTCTAACCATGTCAAGTTTCTCTTGACTATTTTAAAAAAATTCATGTATAGTACAATATGACCATTGTATAATTGAATAATTTTTTTGTGCTAAAGTGAATTTTCCCAAAAATGAAGTGCTATATATCAATATAGGGATTTTTGGGCCCTTTGGATATAATAATGAGGTCCTTTTGGCTTGAAAATGCCCTTGATAAAATTTGATAACTGAGTCTTGGATTAAAGCTATCTCTTTGACTACTATGTCCCATGAACTCTAATTTTGGTAAAATGAAAGTCAATCCTAAATTTCTCAAATCTTTTGGACATAAAAAATAGCTTATAATCTCACTAGAGATACTAAAATATTGAATTTTACCATGTTAGAACATGAAAGAACACACATGCAAAAATAAAGTTTATTTTTCTTTAAACTTTTTAATTCTATAGATCATTTGAAGATATAAGATAACAACATACTTGGTTATCAAAAAACTTGCATGATAGTTGATAATATTGTAAATCTCCAAAAATTAGAAACCAAAACAAACTTATCCTACTACCCATGCTTTAATACCATGTTAAATTTTAAATAAGTCTACCACTATCATCTAATGTATATAAATACATTTAACTAGCTTAAATGATAAAATAATTTCTTCATTATTATTAAAAGATGTAATGAGAGTTACATTATATGGCCTTATGGTTTCTAAATCAATTAAGGATAAGAATAAGGAAAAAATCTAGAAATCAAGAGATTTCTTATCTAAGTTTTCAAATCTATTAGGAGAAGAAAAAAAGAAAAATTTAACAAATGTGTAACACTATCCTTCCTAACTTGCATAATTAAAAAATAATTAACCATGTAAACTTAAAAAATAGATGCAATAATATACTTAGGATTAAAACATATCCTAAAGTAATAATAGTAAACTAATATAATCCCAATAATCATATATCAAACCTCTATGTAGTACTAAATTCTCCAAATTTATATGAATTATTATCCTTAAGGTGATTCCATTGAGGAGGAGTGTGCATGTCAAAGATACCTTCTAGTGGCTATATTTTGGATGTAAGACCTAAAATGTATAACATAATACCTCTAGGTATCATATGTTGTATACACCCTTCATGAATATTTTAAATTCTTCTTTTGAAATCTCCCACTTGTAAAATCATTATATTATATAAGACCTATGGAGACTATTAAATGAATTTAGAGGAGGTTGGTTTGAGGAGTTCTAAGCTCCAATAAAACACTTATAGGATCTTATATAAAACATCATTTTTGAAATATTGGGGTTATAAATTATAATAAGATGACTTTCATGTAGTCTAGAATGCATAATCCTTCATTTTGGCATATATTTGTGTCCCTTATTATCATTGTTGAAGAAAACCTATGTTATTGGAGTACTTTATTTACTCAAGTTTATTTGAAAAGTGATGCCACCTATTAATATTAAGAGTGAGTGTTAGGACATAATCTTATTAGGATTCATACCCTTATAAAATTTGTATACTATTCTAATATAAAGTTATAAATTTAATTAAGCATATTATATACTTTATAAAGCATATGTCATTTAAATAATTAATAAACCAATAGACTATTAAATTATTAATTATTTATAAATAGTACTTTTTTTGAGAAAATATTGTTCGTTGATTCATGGTGGCAATAACCATCCTAACACTAAGTCGCCTGAGGTTTTTGGAGGTTTGTCTTCATCGATCGAGGTGGCAGCAACATCTGGTGATGATATTGTGTTTCCCGCCAACTCGGGGGTTTCTCCTACTGCTTGTACCCCCTCGGCCTCTTCCCTTAAGTATCCTGCTCTGTTGGGAATCAACTGTTCCTTTGCCCTTGGTTCCCCTGCTGCTGCCCCTTCTCAGTCGAATTGCCAAACTGTTATCTCCACCCGCAATCAATTTTCCCCCTTATCAATCGACTTTCTCGCTTCTTCTCCGCACCAGTTTTCCCTTCTACCAAACCCTAATTTTGGCTCTCTTCCTAATGCTCTAGTAGGTTCTACAAAGAAAAATTTGCAAAAGTTAGCTCTTGAAAACATCATGAAGAAGGATGAAAACCTTAAGAATAACAACCAAAAGAAAATTTAAGTAATTAAAACCTATGTTAATGGCATCATTGTTGATGAATAATTCTAACCCTCAAGAAAATGAAAATATGAAATATAATGAAAATTCCTCCATGGTTAAGAGCCTAATCTCTACTTATGAAACTAATCAATCTTTCAAGAGTCCTTCAAGGCTTGGTACTAAAAAGATAAACCCAAAAATCAATGAAGGTACCCCTATCCTAGGTGTCTTAGGAGGGGAGAGAAGGTCACCATAGATAATTGTGGTGGACCTGATTCAATTTCGATTGAGGATACCCTTGATTCCTTGACCAATATGGTCAGGAAGTGGTCTTTAGATAAAACCGAAGCACCCAAAGCCGTGGTTTCTAATCTTGGCCAACCCTGTGATCCTGCAAGCCCTATTGGGCACCTCGATGGTGAGGAGACCCTTGGGTAAAAGTACAAAGTTGTGTCACACTTTTTAAAGGAAATGAAAAACACTGATTGAATTTTTAAACTTGAATCACTAAAAAGTGACATATATGTTTTGAATTTTGAAATGATGTAAACTAATAAAATAATTATTTTTTAATATATTTTATGCTTGTATTTAAAAAAATTAAAATTTTGTTTGAATATAGTTTTTTATAAATTGACACTATAATTTAGTTGCTGAAAAAATGATGAAAATGAAGTTGCATGAGACATCAATCTTTATATAGTAATTTTTCATATTTTTTCTTCAATTTTTTTGTGTATATTTATAACTTGAAACTTTAGTGCATGGATATATTTTTTTCCAATTTTGATAAATATATATTTTTAAATTAATATTAAAATGTGTGTATTAAAACATACTTGTTTCCATTTGACATCAACTTTCATATTATCTATTTATCTTGTAATACCCCTCATGTTGCTGATTGGAATTGATACTTTCTATGGTTTTGCTTGACACTTTGAGACTTTGATAGTTAAAATTTGTTGGTTGGATTGGTTGATTGGATAGTTTAGACAACTTGATGATTATGCTACTTTATTTGATGACATGGATATTATGATATGACATTATGGTTACATTTGATTGGTGATGTTTTATATGGATGCAATAGTATATTGTGATGCAGTAGACTAGTAATTATTTCATGATGATATGATGTGATCAGTTTAGTTTAACAATTTTACTTTATACTTGATGTTGTAGTTGTTATTATAGCTTTGGTGAGGGGATAGTGTAGCACCACTCGTTCACGAGTGCCCTGCTACGTTGTGATTCCTTCTCATTATGTGATGTATTTGATTATATATATGTTGTACACAACCTTGTTTGTATGCAGGAATTGCAGGAACAAGTCTCAATTCCACCTACTTTGGCAAGACACGGCGAGCATTAAATTATCCCAATGGGCATGATGTTGAAACAGAGATGACAAGGAAGTCACCCTGTCCCAAGTCTACCAACCCATCATGTGTCTAGTGGTATTGTGCATCTTTGACTTTGGTCATTTCTACATTATATGATAGTTGTCTTTTGTGAGTGTATTTATGTTATTTATTTAATGTTGGTGTTGTTATGCATTGGGTGGATTAATAGTATGATGTAATTTAAATGATTAAATAATTAAAATGAATGTTATTAGTAATTATTGGAATGAATTTATTAAAATTTAAAAGTATTAAATTAAAAGCTATGTAATAAATTAAAGATAAATAAATAAATAGTGTAAATAATATTATTTATAAAAAAAATTGTCATTTGGATAATTTAATGAAAGTAGCAAGTTAAGAATAATTAAGAGAATAAAATATTTAAATGTTTTTAAATGTGAAGGGAAAATTAGTAAAATAGAAATTAAAATTAAGGATTTCAATTCGAAAAGGAAAAATCAAGAGAAGAATTAAAAGGACCAATGAATGTTTTGATTTTTGTTGAAAACTGGTGAAGAAATAGAAGATTTCCTTTTTATTCTGATTTTTTGGGTTTTTGAAAATAGAAGAGGATATTTTTATTTTATAGGAAAAAGAAGAAGCTGGATGCATAAGAAATTTTACAAAAGGGGTAACAATACTTTACTCTATAAAAAATTGTTTCTCTTTTCATTATTTTCTGGGGAAAAACTCTTCTAAATAGAATAGTAGACTAAGAATTGGATTGAAGAGATTTGTGGAGGGGTTCTATAGAAGGAAAGAGAGTTTTTTGAAAAGGCTAGTGGGAATCAAAAGAAGGCTTCATCAACTTCTCGGCAAGCGTAGGACTCCAGGTTCCTTTATTGATCTTTCACTGCTTGTTAAATCTGAAATGGCAAATATGTTGTTCTATAAAAGAAAAATCATTTGGGGGTTTTAGAATAAATGTGTTCATATCAATTTACTGGGTAACAGATAAATGAAAGAAATTTTTGTTTGGAGCTTCTGGAAATATTCTGTATATTTGTAATTTTGTTTATGAGAAAATTTGATTTCCTCTCTGAAATAAATGGTAATACATATTCATGTATATTTATTATATATATACATAAATATATTTATCAATTTCTACAGAAAGTACAATTAAATACCCAGAAAAATCAATTAGGCCAGAATTATTTAATGAAAAAATAAAAATAAAAATAGAATATTTATATAGATATGTTTTATATATATATATGTAATTATATGTATATATATATATAAATATAAATATATAGATATATTGATTTCTTTTATGATTGTGAAATTATAAATATGACTGTAATTTGTTAATGGAGAAAGGAAAATGATATATCAAAATTATTATCAAGTTGTTATTTCAAAATGATTTCATCGAAAATGGGATTAAGGACGATTAATTGTGAATGAACTAAAATGAATTGTTGTATTTCAAAGTTTGTTTTTGTAATTACAAGTGTGTGGAAATTATTATGTTAGCTTGTATTTTGAGTGTTGGGTTCTTATCGGCCTTTAATTATTTATGTGTTATCTCTTTTGATCTTTATCGATGTGGGAACCTAGTGTGTCATAAGAACCCTGTTTAATGTATTGTGATCTTAGAATTCCAGAGGCATGAGCCAATTTTCTAAATGGTGTTTTATCTTTCTTTTTTTATTATGACAAGTTTAATGTGGCATCATAGTTGGATTCTAATTAATGAAACTTGGGTTGTACTATTTTTAATTGAGAATTTGGTTATGTGCTTTTGACGAGATGGGTAATGCCTCATATGTATTCTGTTGAGCTTTAATGTTTTGTTCTATGTTGGTACAACCCTTGGTTTTGATTATGTTTTGGGTCTCTAGGGAGAGTGGCTCTTCATGGGGGTCGGCGCCTCAAATAGGAGGAAGGGCCAGGATAACCCACACAAGGGTTAGATTAAAAAGTGAAAACTTAATTAAAGAATTTAGGGGGATGGGTAGTAATGACATTAATAAGATAAATATGGATACCTCGTCTATCCATTAGGGCTTTCACAGACTAATGGTGGACTGAGAAGGCCGTGGTTGGAAAAGTTGTTACCTCATCCTCATGAGAGGTTAACGGCTTTGCATGAGTCACCCTATGGGGCCAGCGCCTCAAGTAGGAGGAAGGGCTAGGATAACCATAGATGGGGGTCGGTGCCTCAGGCAACCTTGATCAGTTGGTGCTTGGAGGAAGGGGCAGGATAACCCATGTAGGACTATGTGATGACACTCTCCACTAGTTGCCCTTATGCTTGGTTTTCTTGCTTGCCTCTGGAAGTGGTTTATGGTTGTTTCCTTTTGAGTTATTGATGATGTGTTTAATGGTTTTGTGTTGTTGTGGTTGGTATCTTTGGATGTTATTGTTATGATCTATGTACTCTCATGTTACTGTTATTGGAGTTACTATTATTGGAGTTTAGTCTTGTTGGCATCCTTGGTTGAGGTTACTTCCTTGTCATTTCTGAGCATGGGGGGTGGGTTTTTCTAAAACCCACATGGTCGGGTGGAACGTACTCCACACCCCGTTGGGTTCCCCATCAAAATTCGTTTAGCACAGTATCATCCAGTTGGAGCTTGAGCCAGAGTTTTCTTATAGCTAGATGTTCATAATGTATTTTAGATATTCTTTTGTATTGATGTATCTTCCCCACATGTATGGGAAATTATGATGTAACTCATGTATATGAACCATGTAATGTACTAAAATTTGATGTAATGTAAATGTACCTTTGTAATCATTTATGACCTATGAGATTTATTATGGTTATGTAACATGTGATGTGTTTATATTCATGCATATGTATGTATGGATGTTTAGTGGAATTAATCTTGTTCATTATGGTTTTCTCTTGCAAATGATCTAATGTAATAACTATGATGGATGTAAAAGTTAGTTAAGTTATTTGTCTTTATGTTTATCTTTCGTTATGGGTTGGTTTTAAGTGATGTAACCTTGTGTGCCCCAAAGGACTTAGATGTTTGAAAGTGTATCATGCAATGTAATAATGTATAATGGAACTTTATATGATTACTTAATATGTTTATTTTTTAAAAAAAATTATGTGTGTAGTAGTTGTCCTTTGGGGTTTGCACGACGAGTGTTACATATCTAAAACGAAAGAAAAATATACCTTCTTGATATAGATTCTTTTATCTAGTGCATCATATTTTTTTCAAATTTTTTTAATGAGTTTTACTATTTTTCCTTGACATGGTAATCAACCTAATATTTTGTGTTGATAACCTACTTTTAGTAAAAATATAAATAATATTTAAATTATTAAAATATATATTTTTGAAAACTACACTTATGGATCTGCAAAAGGGTATTTTAATATTTAAAAAAATGTTATTACATGAGTAAAAGTTGTTGAAACATCAATTTTTTCAAATAAATCAATTTTTTTGGTAAATTGGCCTCAAAGTGGTGCTACATATGTATTTAGCCAACAATTTTAGTTGTAAAAGTTGTGGACATATCTAACTTAGCTAGAATGAATCTTACTAGATCATATGTTTGACCAAAATTGATTTTTAGTTAGAAATACTTAAATTCACTTGTTCTAATAAGTTGGCTGAAAGTGTGACATGGCTTTGTACTTTTACCTCCTGGAAGGACAGTGGGCCTCCCTTGTCATAACCCAATTTTATTTCATATTTATTTAAATATGAAAAATTGAATTGTTGATGAAATTCAATTAAATATTAAATTGAGATTCTAGAATATTCGCATGTTGAATATGAGGAGTTGACTAATGTTGACTTTATGAAATCTTGAAAACTATTTTTATATATGTCATCATGGATTGAATGTTACTGATCAATTCGCAAGTATGTGCAGTAGCAGGGTGATAGGATGAAGGACGAGAACACGGTTGAAGTATGATTTTTTAGCCAGATTGAACAGTAAGCCAATTGGAATCTGGGTGCGCACACCACAAAAGGGCATGATGATTTGCATTTTAATCAAATTGCATATGTCTGAGAATGAGAATTTCTTGATTTTGAACTAATTCTGTGTTTGGAAATATATGGCTTGTAGATATAAAATTTCCCATTTAAAAATTTGTGTTTGATGAAACAAAAATAAGATTTCTTTATATATAGAGAGAGAGAGATGCTCTATTGAAAGTGATATTGTATGGAACTTGTAAGCCATAACAAACAATTACTCATGGAAGTAAATATGTATATAAAATATAGACATATACATATACATATACATATATACATGTATGTACATAAGATTCGAATATATATATATATATGTATATGTATATATATATATGTATATGTATATATGTTTGTGTATATGCAAGTGTTGAAAGTATGATAAATGAGAATGGGAATCATTTAAATAAACATAGAAATGCAAATAAATGAATATATATATATATAAATATATTTATGTTTGAATGCTTATTCAAATGTATGTGTGTTGAATTCAAATGATAACCAATAGCATACTAATATCGGGTTGATAATTAAGAACAACTACGAAGGTGGCAGTAATGCCTACCATGAATGTAATGGTGAAATTTGAATTGTGTAGTGGTCGGTGGCTAGGTCATAATGCCTCTGCCCTGGGCATCCAAATAAACATTTAGTTTCCATTTTAAAATAACACACAAGCAGTGGGCGAAGAAAATTAGAGGAAAAGGTGGGTCGAAGGAAGGAAAAAATAGAGGAGCTCAAAGGAAAATGCCAAGAGTAGCCTAATCAATTTGAATTTGAGGTAAATAGGAACCATGAAAATATATAAACTCATTTTAATTTCCATTCTTTCCTTCTTTTATAACCAACAATAACAAAATTTTATTTTGTATATCGTTGCTTTTAATTTTCTAGGAAGCCATGGCCTTAGGTTGAATGGCATGATGTCAACCTTGTTGGGTCACTTTTTGAATTATGTGTATAAGATCATTCTTAGGAAGCCATGCGACTAGCTCTATGAGCTAAGCTAAGCCTTGAGTGATAAGCTCAGGCAGCTCTTCCTTGAGGCCACACTCATAAGATGCCATATGATGGAATTTGTATACTTTTCACTAGTTTATATATATATATATCACTGTGAATAAATTGTGGTGGGAATCGATTAAGGGTTCCCTTAGAAGAGTGTTTGTAACCCTATAGATTTCTTTCATAAGATTGTTCACCACCCAAATAGATGTCTAGGCTCGTAATGCTTCAAGAGTCGAACATAAACCTATGTTATATTCAAAATCTTAAGCTTGTAGGGCTATTAGAATTAATCTAATGACTATATAAGTGATTTCTCCTTTATATGATTGGGATCGATTATGATCCAGGGGAAGTAAAAGACCCATTTGTATGTTGTATTTTCTTGTATTTCATATCGTATCCTTGATATTAAAATGGGACGAAAAATTCAAATGGAAGGGTTATGTTCTTTGTTTTTAATCCTTGAATGAATGTAGGTTGTCTTGCTATGAAGCTGACCCCGTTTAATGAGGATGGTGGATGGAAAAACCATGTAGAAATAAAATCAAGGTCAGCATGTAGAGTATCCTTGCATGCATGGTAATAAATAGTAAAATACATAGGTAGAAAATTTAAATTTAATATGATGATTTTGACCATTAGGAGATGGTTAATAGCTTGATATTATGGTCTATTGGACAACAATATTTTTTTCTGAATATTGTCATGCTGCTCCTTATGCTTGATTCGGGGAAAATTTTCTTTAATATTTCTTGTTCAGTGTAAAGGAATCGTACTTTTTCTTCGAATTGATACTGAATCATATGCTTGTAAAAAGATCATTTCTTGTAAGAACAACTATATATTATGTAGCAGAGTAGTGATAATATTGTCTTTTTTTCTTAAAATTGAATTGTAGAATAGAGAATATGAATGATCTGTTGCATTGCAATTTTGTTTGATTTATAAGTATTTACATGATAAATGTGCATATGTGAGCAACATGCTTATAACTATATAGTAGGAACAATACTTTTTTTGTTTAAGTCAAGAATGTACTTAAGAAAAAAGCTATTTCTACAACTGTTTAGAAGGAAATAGTAAATGTATGCTCCAACAGTATGTATGAAATTGTAAGGCCTGTACTATTCACTTGACATTGGAAGGTCAAATAAAATACTACTTAAGTTCACAATCTAAATTAATGTATTTTCTTTCAGAATGTATGCACAAACTCAAACATAAGTAGGCGCATATATGTGTATGCACATAGACTTTGTCTATGTACATACACATACTTGTGACATACCTTCTTTTATTTTTCTTGTATTACGTGCATTTTTTATGGAAAAATGCTTGAGATGATAAGTAGAAATTAGCCATAAGTATGAAGTGACTGAATGATGAATTTCTCCATAAATCATAAAAAAATTCTTTAGATTTAGCTTACTTTACATTTTGATAGACATGTATGAAGAAGTAATTTGAATCTAGAAATAGAACAGTGATACCTTAGTTGACTAGAGCATCTATGGGTAGTTGTTGCTCGAGAGTAGATAGCTATTTAGTAGAAAGTTACTTCCAAGATGGGTGCCACAATGGATCAAAGAGTATAGGTTTGCTTTACAAGAACCTATTATTTTTTGTTGTTGCAACACACTTTTATGCTTGGCCAAGCAATATTGTTCATTATGTATGCATGAATGAACTTTGTGATTTCACTCTCTGCCATTCCTAGCAGAGATCTTGCACTATCTTTTTCTAGCATACAAGATACAATTTGCATGTTGATGTTGGGAACATGCCAGATTCCACCTTGTAGATTGTTCTCTTGCTAAACTCTACGTGCAAGGTCGGGCATTCTTCAAGATGAAAGAATATTGGGGAAGCATAAGCTTCATGGTTGGGTAGTAAAGTGCTTCAACCATGTTCTCATCCACTAGTGGAGGTGAGATATGAAGAAGAATTCTTAATGTTCACTAGACTAGTATAGTCTATATTGTAACTTGATGTAACTATCATTTAAGTACTTGATGAGAAATGTACCTTGAAATGATATTATGGCCTTTAGTTCCAAGTGAACATTATATTGTAATTTGACTTTTGAAGAAAACAAAAGAATCTTTGATTATTTTTAAATGGACATGTCTAGCTATGATTGACTTTAGCCACTAGTTATGTCTCTTTAATTTGGAGTATATTCTTGTGTCATTTGCAATAATATTAAATAAGTAATAATTAGAAATAGGTTATTACATTTGGCATCAGAGCTTAGGGTTTAGCTCTAGGTCTTTTTGAGTCTACCATAGTTGACTAGGGTAGTTGACCCTTGACCCAAAATTGGAAGTCCTGATAATTGACTGAACCTGAATTGAATGCAAGAATAGGGAGGTCAAAGGTAGGATGAAGGAAAGGGAAAACTATTGGAACCCCACACAAGAATGACATAAAGGAAGAAAATACCAAGGCAGAGGTTCCATTACAAATTCTCAATGATGATGAAACTCTAGCATAAGCCCTTACACGACTCAAGCGAGAGAGAGGCTTGAGGATTGAGGAAAAATGAACACCTAAAATCAAAAAGCCTTTCATGATTTGGGACTGGCCTTTAGGGTGTGGACACAATGTACCCTTATTGATGAAAGAGGAAAAGGAGGGCCTATGTGCTCAACCATCCTCATTTGTAAAATCCATTTAAACTCAGATGATGATCGAGAGGAATGTCCTCTAATTGACACCAAGAAATCAAAATGATGTAGCCTAAAGCATATTGAAAATAATGTTCTATTGACTCACCCAAAATATAAATAAAATCTAAAGATATTTTAATGTGTTCAATGGAAGACTCTAGAATGTGTGTATCTTTCGTGGATGTGTACATCTATTATGTTAAAGGATGCATGCATATGAAAATTTAAAAATGTAACATAAGAATGTTTACTCGTAGAACCTTGTGTTGAGATGCGATGAATGTGACTATGTTGCAGGATAAGTGTGGGACATCATGGTGACCACTAGGAAGGACAGGGGTGGTAGTGGTTTGGATAATGGACCAAAAAAGTGGTTGGAACAAATTATGGAGGTTCTAAACTGGCAAGAGTCTTGCATGGATCTTATTGAGCAAGAACTCCGAGTGGCACATGAGGATAGGGACCATAGGAATGCAAAAGGAAATCAAGGAGATGGTGGTACAAGGTCAGGTTTGCAAGGGTGAATTGAGGAAGAGCTCAGGAAAGATCTCAAAAGAGTAGCACCGCCCAAGTTTGATGGAAAAGGCATCATAATAGGAACAAAAGCTACAAAAATTGTCTAATCTCCACAACAATTCAAGTTCTAAGTCTTGGTATGGAAAAAAATATTTCATAAGGGGGACAAGAACCATCATATTCGTAACCTCAAGAGGGGAAGTGAAGCATAGGAAAAGGGTGACAATGGTAATGGTGGAAGGAATAAGAAAGCAAATAAGGGTAAGGCCAAGGATAACCATGCACATAAAGGCTTTAAGGAGGACAAGCCATGAGGTCACAAGGGGCCTCGTGATGGATGTTATACTTGTGGGGGAAATCATTATGCCTCAAATTTTCCTCAATAGTCAAAGACCTGAAAGGAAGGAAGCTATCAGCAGACGCACCAGATCCACACCATAGTGGACAACAGGAAGGCATAATATTAGGCTTCACTAATTATGCTAATAGGTAAGCTCTATGGCTAAATTGTCTCTATCTTAATTGATACTAGAGCTACCAAATGTTTTATAGATCCTAGAATAATATTTTAGATACCCATTAGATCGGGGTACATGGAAATCGAGCAAAGTGGAGGGTAGATACATGTCTCTTTTGCAGTGAGTTAGAACTTCCATCCTTGCAAACCCAGGTCAACTTGTATGTGGCACCCTTAGGCTCATATGATGTGATTTGGGGAATAAATTGGTTATCCAAGCATAAAGCTTTAGTGAATTGTTAGGATAAGGTGGTCAACTACCTAGATGATCTCAGAAACCCATTGTAGGTTTGTGGAATATAGAGACCCTTAGAGCTTAAACAGATTTTTGTAATGCAGCTCAAGAAGGCTCGTCAAAAGGGATGTGAAATTTATAAAGTGCATGTTACTAATCCTGACAGCAAGGAGCCATGTTTAGATGACTATCCTATTCTCAAGGAGTTTCGAGATGTATTCCTTGAGGAACTTATGAAATTTCCTCCAAAGCAGGAATTTGATTTTTCTATCGACTTGGTTCCAGGAGTTGAGCCTCAATCCAAGGCACCTTATCAAATGACCACTACAAAAATTTATGAGTTGAAGACCCAGCTAATAGAATTGTTGGACAAGGGACTCATAAGACCTAGTGTGTCTCCTTGTGGAGTGTCAGTAATTTTTGTGAAGAAGAAGGATGGAACTTTGTGACTATGTATAGATTATCGGATGTTGAACAAGGTTACCATCAAGAATCGGTATCCACTTATGAGGATTGATGAATTGTTTGATCAAATGAAGGGAGCAACATTGTTCTCCAAAATTGATCTTAGATCAGGTTACCATCAATTAAGGATTAAGGAAGAAGATATTATGAAGAATGCATTCTAAACTCGGTATGGACATTATGAGTTTACAGTGGTACCTTTTGGATTAACTAATGCACTAGCAACCTTCATGAACCTCATGAATAGTGTGTTTAGGGACTGCTTGGATGAATTTTTCCTAATATTCATTCACAAAATATTAGTCTACTCAAAGAATTTCAAAGAGAATGATAGACACTTGAGAATAGTTTTTCAATGACTGAGGGAAAGGAAACTCTTTGGTAAGTTGTCCAAGTGTTCCTTCTATCAAGACTGAGTGCACTACTTGGGCGATATAATTTTAGCTGAAGGAGTCTTCATGAACCCCAAAAAGATCAAGGTAATAGTGGAATGGATAGTGCCACAAAATGCGTTAGAAGTTCATAGCTTCATGGGCCTCACAAGGTACTATAGTAAGTTTGTGCAAGGGTTCTCCCAGATTGCATCTCCTATCACCTCACACCAAAGGAAGGGAACGTGGTTTGAATGGACCAAGAAATACGAGAAGGAATTCCAACTCCTAAAGGAGAGGCTCATGATAACACCAGTCCTAACTATCCCTGACCCTAATGGGAGATTCACGGTGATCACAGATGCCTCCTGAAAGAGATTGGGACTAGTGTTAATGCAATATGGACAAGTGGTGGCATATGAATCAAAGAAGCTCAAGAAAAATGAAGCAAACTATGCACCTCATGATTTGGAATTGGTAACCATAGCTCATGCCTTACAAATTTGGAGGCATTACCTTTTGGGAAAGGCGTTTGAACTCAAGATAGACCACTTGGGGTTGAGATATATATTTACCCAGCCAAACCTTAATGCACGACATAAAAGGTGGCTATAATTCCTTAACGAATATGACTTTTGAATTGAATACATAAAAGGGAAAGAGAATAGAGTGGTTGATGCTCTTAGTAGATGAAGAAATATGACAACCATGATCTCAACAAGGCTAAATTTGAGGCACTATGTAATTTAGAAACTGCCTGAAGATGAGCACTATGAAAGAGTGAAGAATTCCCTAGCAGAAAATCCTTCAGATTGTTAGTTTGATGGGTACAAGATTGAACCAGATAGAATTTTGAGGTATCAGAGGATAATGTATATTCCAAACTCTAGATATTTGAGAAAGTTGATTTTGGAAGAAGTTCACAATGCACCTTATTTAGGACACCTTGGTGTATCTAAGATGATCACAAAGTTGAAGACTTTGTATTTTTCGCCTAAACTCAAGAAGGATGTAGTGGAGTATGTAGCCAGATGCTTGGAGTGCCAAGGAGTCAAGGCTGAGCATGCACACCCAGTCGAGTTATTGTATCCCCATGACATACTTGAGTATAAATGGCAGGTGATCAGTATGGAATTCATACAGGGGTCACCTTTGAGCAAGAATAAGCATGATGTCATTTTGGTTATGATTGATAAGTTTACCAAGATTGCGCACTTCATTCCAAGAAACCTTAAAGATGGATCGTTGACCCTGGCAAGGAAATTTGTGTAGGATATTTTCCGTTTGCATGGAGTGTCAGAGACTATCATTTCTGATAGAGACACACAGATGACCTCAAGGTTTTCGATGACCTTGAATGCAACATTGGGACTAAATTGAATTTCAGCTCGACTTGTCATCCTCAGACTAACGGGTAGACAAAGAGGGTGAACCAGGTAGTCGAAGACCTCCTCCGAATGTATTGTATGGACCAACAGTATAGGTGGGAAGAATATTTTCCTTTGGTAGATTTTTCTTACAATAACTCTTATCATACCTCCTTAGGCATGACACCATTTGAGGCCTTGTATGGATGAAAGCATCATACCCCCATCAGTTGGGATAAATTGTAGGGTAGGATTATAGTAGGACCATAAATGCTTAAGGAAATGGAAGAGAAAATGTGGGTCATTAAGAGTAGATTGAAAGAGGTGGCAGACTGAGAAAAGAGTTATGCCAACAAGAACCGAACTCAGAGGTAGTTTGTAACAAGGGAAAAGGATTTCTTGAGAATTAAACCTCATAAAAGATCTATTGCTTTTGGAAAGTCTTCCAATTTTTCCCCAAGATATGTGAGACCATTTGAAGTCTTGGAAGTGATTAACCCAGTTGCCTATAGACTAGCTCTACCACCTACTCTGGCTCAACTTCATAATGTGTTTCATGTTTCTTTGCTTAAGCCATATCACCCTGATGTGACTCATATACTTTATTGGAAATATTTGCAGGTACAAGATCCAGGAGTGGTGCTAGTGGAGCCCATTAGAATCCTAGATAGGTGCAGCATTAAGTTGTGGAACAAAGAAATCACACAATTTAAGGTCCAATGGGACCAGTATTCTAAGGACAGTGCTACATGGGAGGATGTAGAAGAAATAGAACGCTCCTTTCCACATTTTCTTTCTTGAAAGAGAAACTCAAAAATTTTGTTTGATATTTCTTTTTGGCTTGAGATACTATGATATTTCATGCTTTAAAATTTTGATGTTGAAATAGACATATATTTTGAAATGATGTTGAAATAGACATATGTTTGAAATGATGTTGAAATAGGCATATATTTCATGAGATGTTGAAATAGACATATATTTTGAAATGATGTTGAAATAGACATATAATTCATGTGATGTTGAAATAGATATAAATGAATTAGAAGTAATATGATGTCATTTCATTTTGATTTACTAGACATCGAGACGATGTCTCTTCCAAGAGGGGAAGGATGCCATAATCCAATTTTATTTCATATTTATTTAAATACGGAAAATTGAATTGTTGATGAAATTCAATTAAATATTAAATTGAGATTCTAGAATATTCGCATGTTGAATATGAGGAGTTGACTAATGTTGACTTTATGAAATCCTAAAAACTATTTTTATATATGTCATCATGGATTGAACGATACTGATCAATTTGCAAGTATGTATAGTAGCAGGGTGATAGGATGAAGGACGAGAACACAGTTGAAGTAGGATTGTTTAGCAGGATCGAACAATAAGCCAGTTGGAATCTAGGTACACACACCATGGAAGGGCATGATGATTTGTATTTTAATCAAATTGCATATGTTCAAGAATGAGAATTTCTTGATTTGAACTGATTCTATGTTTGGAAATATATGGCTTGTAGATATAAAATTTCCCATTTAAAAATCTGTGTTTGATGAAACAAAAATAAGATTTATTTATATATAGAGAGAGAGAGATGTTCAAATTTGAATTTAAGTTCTCTATTGAAAGTGATATTGTATGGAACTTATAAGCCATAACAAACAATTACACATGGAAGTAAATATGTATATAAAATATAAACATATACATATACATATATACATGTATGTACATAAGATTCAAATACATACATACATATATACATACATATATATACATATATATGTGTGTATATATATATATATGTATATATATAAAAATTTATATATGTGTGTGTATATGCAAGTGTAGAAAGTATGGTAAATGAGAATGGGAATAATTTAAATAAACACAGAAATACAAATATATGTGTGTGTGTGTGTGTGTGTGTATGTTTGAATGCTTATTCAGATGTATATGTGTTGAATTCAAATGATAACCAATAGCATACTAATATCAGGTTGATAATTAAGAACAACTACAAAGGTGGTAGTAATTCCTACCACGAATATAATGGTGAAATTTGAATTGTGTAGTGGCCAGTGGTTAGGCCATAATGCCTCCGCCCAGGGCATGCAAATAAATATTTTGTTTCCATTTTAGAATAAAACACATGCAATGGGTGAGAAAATTAGAGGAAAAGGTGGGTCGAAGGAAGGAAAAAATAGAGGAGCTTGAAGGAAAAAGTCAGGAGTAGCCTAATCAATTTGAATTTGAGGTAAATACAAACCATGCAAATAGATAAACTCGTTTTAATTTCCATTCTTTCCTTCTCTAATAACTAGCGATAACAAAATTTCATTTTGTATATCGTTGGTTTTAATTTTCTGGGAAGCCATGGCCTTAGGCCGAATGGCATGATGCCAACCTCGTTGGGTCACTTGTTGCATTATGTGTATAAGATCATTCTTAGGAAGTCATGCCGCTAGCTCTATGAGCTAATATGAGCCTTGAGTGATAAGCTCAGGTGGCTCTTCCTTGAGGCCACACTCATAAGCATGCCATATGATGGCATTTGTATACTTTGTACCAGTTTATATATATATATATATATATATATATATATCACTATGAATAAACTGCGGTGGGAATCGATTAAGGATTCCCTTAGAAGAGCATTTGTAACCCTGTAGATTTATTTTGTAAGATTGTTCACCACCCTAGCAGATGCCAAGGCTTGTAATGCTTCAAGAGTCAAACATAAACCTATGTTATATTCATAATCTTAAGCTTGTAGGGCTATCAGAATTAATTCAATGACTATATAAGTGATTTCTCCTTTACATGATTGGGATCGATTATGAACTAGGGGAAGTAAAATACCCCTCTATATGTTGTATTTTCTTGTATTTCATATCGAATCCCTAATATTAAAATGGGATGAAAAATTCAAATGGAAGGGATGTGTTTTTTTTTTTTAAGCCTTGAATGAATGTAGGTTGTCTTGCTATGAAGGCGACCCCATTTAATGAGGACGGTGGATGGAAAAACCATGTAGAAATAAAATCAAGGCTAGCATGTAGAGTATCCTTGCATGCATGGTAATAAACTATAAAATACATAGGAATAAAATTTGAATATAAATATGATGATTTTGACCATTAGGAGATGGTTAATAGCTTGATATTATGGTCTATTGGACAACATTTTCTTCTGAATATTGTCATACTGCTCCTTATGCTTGATTCAGGGCAGATTTTTACTTTAATATTTCCTATTCAGTGTAAAGGAATCGTACTATTTCTTATAATTGATAGTGAATCATCTGCTTGTAAGAAGATCATTTCTTGTAAGAGCAGCTAGAGATTTTGTAATAGAGCAATGATAATATTGTCTTTTTTTCTTAAAACTGAATTGTAGAATAGAGAATATGAATGATCTATTGCTTTGCAACTCTATTCAATTTATAAGTGTTTACATGATAAATGTGCATATGTGAGCAACATGCTTATAACTGTATAGTAGGAACAATACTTTGTTTGTTTAAGCCAAGAATGCACTTAAGCAAACAACTAGTTTTGCAACTGTTTAGAAGGAAACAATAAACTATGCTCCACTATGCTCCAACAGTATGTATGAAACTATAAGGCCTATACTGTTCACTTGACATTGGAAGGTCAAATAGAATACTACCTAAGTTCACAATCTGAATTAATGTATTTTCTTTCAGAATGTATGGACAAACTCAAACATAAGTAGGCGCATATATGTGTATGCACATAGACTTTGTCTATGTACATACACATACTTGTGACATACCTTTTTTTTTTCTTGTAGTACTTTCATTTTTTATGGAAAAATGCTTGAAATGATAAGTAGAAATTAGTCATAAGTATGAAGTGACTGAATGATGAATTTCTCTGTAAATCATAATTTTTTTCTTCATATTTAGCCTAGTTTACATTTTGATAGAAATGTATGAAGAAGTAATTTGAACCTAGAAACAGACAGTGATACCTTAGTTGTTGCTAGAGAGTAGATAGCTATTTAGTAGAAAGTTACTTCCAGGACGGGTGCCGGAATGGGTCAGAGAGTATAGGTTTGCTTTACCAAAACCTATCGTTTGTTGTTGTTGCAACACACTTTTATGCTTGGACAAGCAATATTGTTCATTATGTATGCATGAATGAACTTTGTGATTTCACTCTCTTCCATTCCTAGCATATATCTTGCACTTTCTTTTTCTAGCATAAAAGATAGAATTTGCATGTTGATGTTGGGAACACACCAGATTCCACCTTGTAGGTTGTTCTCTTTCTAAACTCTTTGTGCAAGGTCGGGCATTCTTCAAGATGGAAGAATATCGGGGAAGCGTAAGCTTCGTGGTTGGGTGGTAAAGTACTTCAACCATGTTTTCATCCACCAGTGGAGGTGAGCTATGAAGAAGAATTCTTAATGTTCACGAGACTATTATAGTCTATATTGTAACTTGATGTAACTATCATTTAAGTACTTGATGAGAAATGTACCTTGAATTGATATTATGCCCTTTGGTGCCAAGTGAACATGATATTGTAATTAGAATTTTGAAGAGAATAAGAGAATCTTTGATTATTTTTAAATGGACATGTCTAGCTATGATTGACTTTAGCCACTAGTTATGTCTCTTTAATTTGGAGTATATTCTTGTGTCATTTGCAATAATATTAAATAATGTGGTGTAGGAATTAACAAAGGGAAGATGAAGAAAACTAGCATAGTGTTGGTTGTTCCCTCTCCCAAGAGAATATAAAATGAAGAGAATGCAATTAAGTACTTTGAAATGTTCAAGAATTCCAAAGAGGCCTCTACCATCAAGTGCAATAATGATAGTTAATTACACCTCTTGGAATGTCAGGGGATTAGAATCCTATGACAGGAAGTATGTGGTAAGAGATTTCTTAACCTAGAGCAAAATAAATATTTTGTCCTTCTAAAAGAACTCAACGCTATGGGTTTCTTGCTTGAGACCAACTTGAATTTAATTTTGGGAAACTCAATGGTCTTGGCCTCCAAACATGAAAAAGGTAAAGGGGGTGTTTCCATCTTGGTGGCTAACAAGTGGAAACCATATCTCACCAATTCAGGGGTTTCTCCCTACAATAGAGTAGTTTTGGCCACCTTTGAGGGGGGTGATGCCAAATTTGATATTTGTTCAATCTACACTCCTAATGATTATCTTGGTAGGAGTGAGATGTGGAAGTGATTAACTAGACTCCCAGAGGTCCCTTGGATGATAGGCGGTGATTCTAATATGATTGAGAATAGGGAAGATAAAAAAGGAGGCATCAATATGGACTAGAAAGGGAATGAAAAGCATTATTGGTTCAAAATAAAGAACAAGAATAATGTTTTTGATCCTCTTGAAGGTATGAAGCAAGAAAGCAATGGTGTGTGGTTTACTTGGTATAATGCTTAGAAAGGTAGCAAAAGGATTTATAGTAGGTTAGACATATTTTATGCCAACAAAGATTTATGCAGCTTTAAACGTATCAATGGATGAAACAAAGTATTGGTATTTCCTTATACACTTTTAGACCATCATCCAATTAAAGCTAGGATAACTAGAAACAATGGTGTTAAGATCAGCCTCAAGAATAGGGACAACTTCATTCTTAACACTAGCTTGTTGAGGGACAAATAGTGCATTGAGGCTATAAATACCTTGCAGGGTATCATGTAATGTCTCCATCTTAGTCATATGCTCTTCGATGATGGATAGCCTATTTCCAGAAGCCCATAGGCTCGTCGGAGGAAAAATTAGGGTTTCCTATTTTATAGGGGTTTTGAAGCATTTTTTATGGTTTGCATGTAAGTGTTTCAGATGCATGTCTAGTGGAGTTTTTTGGGTTTTTGAAGAGCTTTGGGGTGGTGTGACATGCATTTCCATTTGACAACCTTTTTTGTAACTTGCTAATTTTTTAGCCAACACATTGGAGTTTTGAGATTTGGATTGCGGATTCTTTCTAGGTTTTTAGAGAGCTTGCAATGATATAACATGCAAAGTGAGATGAACAAATTTTCAGAATTTACTATTTTTAGTAAGTTCTATTTTTGGTAGTATTCATATTGGCAACAGTTGAGTGAGTTTCTTCTTCAAGCTGGACAGTTGAGTTTTTCTAAATCTGGCTTTCTGAGGTGCATTATTGAATAAATGATTTATTTAAATCATTTAATTACTATATTGTGATTTTGACCCCTTGGCCTAGCACAATGACTTTATGTTGTTTTAAAATGGGGCCTTAGAGGGCAGATGCCACACGAGGAGAAAATATTTAATATTTCTAATTTTATTACTCCTCTTTGGATTTGGATGCCTCTTTGAGAAGGTTTTAAATATTTAAAATGATAATAATGTTCCCTTGAGACTTGGACATCTGGGGATGAGGGAGAAATTGAATGTTTTAAAAATTAAATTATTTCACATGATGTTTGGGTGTCCCTTTTGGAGGAAGATGGAAAGCCAACAGTCATCACAAGTTCTATAAAACTAGGCCTTTGCTTACCCATTCTTCATCTTTGGTTGAATATATTGAAATGTTGTTGAATCAATTTCAGAACCTGGCTAGGGGGTAGCTTAGCATTTTAACACCATTATTTGGACCTGGAACTATGGTTCCCTAGATGGTTGATTAAGAGTGTGCTTCATTTAGAAGTACATATTGAGCTTCATTGTTGAAGATTTTATAGTTTCTTGATAACAATTTCTAGAATTGTGTTTGTTGGTCATATCATGGCTGAAGGATATTTTCATTTACAACTCTTTGATTTTAATGTGCTTCTGGGTATTGAAGCAATTGGTTCCTAGTACATGGGTGACCTTGCAAATTAATGGATTTTATTTTCTAGATTTGGAATTTCTAGAGGAGGTTGTACTTCTTCTAGGTAGTACCATTCTCATGTTGCTTGCCTTGTAAATCGAAATCATCAAATGTGGTTGTTCCAGGTTTTAATTTGGACTTGATGTTGGTCGCCTTATCATTAGAGAATTGTAAGTACAGATTGGAGATTATATTTGAGGTTTTGAATGAAAAAATATGCATTTTGGGTGATAGATTCATTACTTCCCTTGAGATTTCAGTTGTTGCTTTTATATATCAAATTGATTATATTTCCGATTTTGGCTTGTATATCCAGTGGTTGATAAGTTTAGAAGTTTGAGCAATCATCCTCTAGTGTTAGCTTGATTATGCTATTGTAACACTTGGTAATTTGTAGATATTTTACATTGTAAGGTTGTGAATTAGTAATACTAATGCAGTCAATATTATTACTGCAATTACTTTGTGATTTTAATGCAAACATTATAACCCTTGGATGGTTTACCGCCAGTGTGGAGAAATAAACCATTGTAATTCTCATATTTTACCCATTGTTTAAGTGGTGAATTCCCACTGCTGAGTGGATGTCTGCTATTGGTAGAAGAATTGAATTTCATTGTAATATCTTTCCCCCCACTGAGTAAGTGGTAGCATGGAATTCTTTATGGCTGGATCACTGCCTACCTTCATTTCAGTTTGTAATTCAAATTTAGTTGTTTCTTAGTTTCCGTCACCATATGTTATCACCTCACCTTCCAAAGGATCTTGGTGAACATTCTTGGAATAGATTACATTCATTTTTTATTATCTTTTGGAAGCTAACATTGACCATTGGCATAGTGTTGCTTGTTATTGGTTAAAATTCAAAGAAAAATTTAAGGGGCATATTTCAGTGGTATCGAGCAAAAGATCCTGCCATCCTGTGGATCAGTGCTTCATGTTTAGGTGGATGAGTGATAGCGATCTCCATTATTACACCCAAATTCAGAACAAATTCTAGTTCAACTCCTTGTGGTATCCTGAAGTTGTCAGATTAAGGCATGGCTAATGAAGAAGAGATGAAGTTGGCAGAGACACTTTATATGGTTGGAAAGAGTCTTGACAAAGAATTTCAGTCAAGGGAGAATGAAGAGAAAATTATTCATTTTTTAGAACAATTTTTAATACAAGTGAAGCAATCACCTTCTAAGGAAATACAATTGGCGTTAGCACCTGCAATGACTCTTTTGAATCAACCCTATTGGCTGGGACATCTAGATGAAAAAACCAAGCTGCTGATTTCTTCTTGCTTCATGGAGATGATAATAATTGTGATTCCCCAGATGCTCTATGATGTTGAAACCATGAAGATCATATTAAATATGATAGTGGAGAGTTTTCAAGATTTGGATGAAACTGGAAGTAGTTTGCTTCCAAGAAGAGTTGTTGTTCTAGAGGAATTTTCTGAAGTTAGAGCTTGCATCCTATTGATAGAATTGGGGTTGGAAAATCAGATTTATCACTTGTTTTATTATCTCTTTACCTCGACCTGGAGTGAACAAGAAGAAGGGGTTCTTGCAGCTATCATGAACATTCTAATTTCTACCATCAAAGAAGCTGATAATCTTCTAGAAAGTGTCCAATCTCTTCTATGGATGCTTATAAATGTGAAGAGCAGATTTCTCCCATAGTTGTTTTGTTAGTCAATGAAATTTTTAGACAATGTGAAGAAAAGTTGAAACCACTTATGAATAAGACTGTTGAAAACAAAGAGGATATTTTTGAAGTTGGAGAGGAGGATGAAATTTGGAATCCCTTTGAATTCATAGTAAAATTTTAGGGGGTATCTATGAATTTACACTCATCCATGCATTCTACGAAAAAAAGCCATATGTCCACAATAGTTCCTAAAACACATGAAGAAGAATGTAATGTGACAGAAGAAGCCTTGAAGTCTAGTGAGACACTCATGTTTCCTATAGAGGAGAACAATGAGTTGACTTGTGATAAAGAGTCTCAAGTTGAAGATTCAAGGGAAGAACTTTTGGAAACAAGAGTTGACATAGAGATGTATGAAGAGGTTATGAGTATAGATCCAAATGAAGGAGAAATTTGGTTAGTAGAAAATATGTGTTCAACAAGTGAATTGCTTCTTCACAATTCTAGAGAATGCTGGTTTGAAATTCAAGTTAAAGAGGAGGAAGAGAAAGAGGAAGTTGAAGTCTCTTCCCACTACAAAGTTGATTTGACCGACTCCCTAGAATCATGTGTAGAAGACAACATGGAAGGAGAAGCTTCTAGTAGTTATAAGGCATATTTCTCTTCACCTAAAGTCAAGCTAAGGTAGAGAGCTAAGGAATTGGAAGGAACTATGGATGGGATGATGAAGAGTGTCCATCACATGTGTGACAAATTGAAGAGTACAACTCAAACGATTTTTGAGATCTTTATCCATCAAAGTTGTACTACATCATCTCAGCCAACATATGAAAATTGTAGTTCAAGTTCACAAACTGCTGAAAATGGAATTCAAGTTTTGTCAAAGCTTGATGGAATTCATCAACATGTTGAAAATCTGATTTATGAAGTGCCAAGAGGAGAAGATGCATGTTGCATTTCCATTGCTGATATGAAGTCCATTAAGTTTGCCTTGGAGGAAATTAAATCTAGTCTTTTGCACATCATTCATGACAAAGAAAATGTGGCCAAAATTGCTAACAAGGAATTGGAGTGGAACGAGCTTACTAAAACCAAGCTGCAGGAAGTGCATGAGGCTCTAATTGAAGTGGAGAATCAAATTTTTGATGTTCAAAGTTCATGGGAGCAAGAAAACAAAGGAAGAGCAAAGGAGCTTCAAGTAATTCTTGATGAGTTGGATCTCATACAAGAAACATATGATTTGGAGTGTTGTCCTGAGAGATCAAAGCATTCAAATTCTCATCAACAAGTTTTTCAGGCTTTTGAAAATCTCTTGTATGAAGAAGGTGCTAGTAGGGTTTATGTAAATCCTGTTTTTGAAAATGATGAAGGAATTACTTCAGAAATTATTGGAGGAAATTTTAGTTTGTCTTCCAGCATTGGAGAGTTGATACATGAGTTGCATGAAGCCGAATCTACTGCTACTCCTAGTGCTTCCATTCAACAAGGAATGGTAACTTGAGGATCACAAGGAAATGAAGACATTCTTTTTGAACATCAATAAAAAGTTAATTAGTGCATTAATGAGGATTTTATTCATTGGTTGATGAGGATGCTTGTGAGGTTCTTGTCAGACTTTAGTACATCACCATCTTCTCTTAGAGTGATTGATTTTAGAATTGTATTTGATGAATTATTCATGGAATCTTTCCAAAAAATCATGACAAAAGATTTTGGATTCAATTTCTTCAACAAACGTAGGTTGGTTGATTATTTCTTGGAGTTTCAATAAGCATCAATTTATATGGAACAAACAAACTAGAGGATTTGTGTGAGAGAAGTACTCCATCTGAGAAGTGGTTCTTCATTGTTGTTGGTTTGGGATCATGGCATTACTTGGAAAGAAGGTAATTGTAAAGGGGATAGACCAACACATTATTTTCATAATGTAGTTGTGATCATTTTCTCTTGTATTGGGAAATGTCTCCAGTAGAAAATTAGTTTTTGGGATTCCAAGTATATTTTTATGAAGAATAGTATGCATAAAAAGAAGGTTGGATGGGGTGATAAGTGCCAAAATTTCAGTTCTATGATTGCTTCTACCTTCTTTTCCTGTCATTGGTTCATTTTTTTATCACAAGTCGGTGTTCTAGGAAGGAAATATGATCATAAATTGGTTTTTAGTGGCATGGGGACCCTTGCTAAAGGTGCCACCAGCCTTGTTCATGAGAAGTTATGCCAATTTTGATGAGAAATACTTATGTTGCAGCTGCTTCTTACCTTTTTGGATGCTAATTTTCTAGAAATCAGATCCTAAGATGATTATTTCAGACTTATTAGGTAGTTGGTTAATTCATTTCCAGTTCTTTATGTCTCCTATATGGACTGAATTTTTGCCTCAAATGAGCAAGGGAATGATACAACATGGTCAAAATTCAGGTATGGGTTGTTCTTCGATTAAAAAATAGTGGAATTCTTGGTAACATCTCATACATTAGTGTTTGGGGAAGCAAGCTAATAGTTGATTCAATTCATCAATTTGAAACTCATGAAGTAAATCATGTGAAGAATTCTTGGATTTTTTTCAGAGCTATCAGTTTGCTTCAAAGGAGGCATTGTACAGTGATGGAGTGTGGAGCATTTTTCTATGATTGGCATTGGTTTGGTAATGTGTTTGAAAACATTTATGTTGCTGATCAGAATTATGATAGTGAGGTTTACAAGTTCTACACACTGATATGGGACCCGAGCATTGACATGTTTGGTACATTGTCTTTTTTAGACCGAGATATGTTTCTCCACCTTGGGTATTTAGATCTTTTAATTGCAGTAGTTCAACGAAATAGAGGAACAATGTTCTTGAGGATGATTTGGAATCCTGGTATCACTTGGGTTTGCTATTTAATAGCTGAAGATGATGAAGCCAATGTCCACCTTCTGGAATTTATTCCCATGGTGTTTCAGTTTAGTTTTAATCTGGTGGTCTCTTTTGTTTGCATCCAGTAGTGCAATGCTTACATCAGTTGGTGCTATCGATCTCCTAGGTTGATTTGGGACCCTAGGATCATATTCAGTTTCAGTTTGGTTCAACATGGTGATTTTGGGATAGCATTAGAATTGCTTGAGGAAAAGCAATTTTAGGAAGGGCAGACTGTAATGTCCCCATCTTAGTCATATGCTCTTCGATGATGGATAGCCTATTTCTAGAAGCCCGTAGGCTCATTGGAGGATAAATTAGGGTTTCCTATTTTATAGGGGTTCTGAAGCATTTTCGATGGTTTGCATGTAAGTGTTTTTGATGCATGTATGGTGGAGTTTTTTGGGTTTTTGAAGAGCTTCAAGGGTGGTGTGACATGCATTTCCATCTGACAACCTTTTATGGAACTTCCTATTTTTTATCCAACACATTGGAGTTTCAAGATTTGGATTGCAGATTCTTTTTGGGTTTTCAGAGACCTTCACAATGATATAACATGCAAAGTGAGTTGAACAACTTTTTAGAATTTACTATTTTTAGTAAGTTCTATTTTTGGTAGTATTCAGATTGGCAACAGTTGAGTGAGTTTTCTTCTTCAATCTGAACAGTTGAGTTTTTCTGAATCTGGCTTCCCGAGGATTAAATAAATGATTTATTTAAATCATTTAATTATTATATTGTGATTTTGACCCATTGGCCTAGCACAATGACTTTATGTTATTTTAAAAATGGGGCCTTAGAGGGTGGACACCACATGAGGAGAAAATATTTAATATTTCTAAGTTTATTACTCCTCTTTGGATTTGGACACCTCTTCGAGAAGGTTTTAAATATTTAAAATGATAATAATGTTCCCTTGGGACTTGGATGTCTAGGGATGAGGGAGAAATTGAATGTTTTAAAAATTAAATTATTTCACATGAAGTTTGGGTGTCCCTTTTGGAGGAAGATGAAAATCCAACAGTTATCACAAGTTCTATAAAACCAGGCCTTTGCTTACTCATTCTTCATCTTTGGTTGAATATATCGAAATGTTGTTGAATCAATTTCAGAACCTAGCTAAGGGGTAGCTTAGAATTTTAAGTACACCATTCTTCGGGCCTGGAACTATGGTTCCCTAGATGGTTGATTGGGAGTGTGCTTCATTCAAAAGTACATATTGAGCTTCATTGTTGAAGATTTTGTAGTTTCTTCATAACAATTTCTAGAATTGTGTTTGTTGTTCATATCATGGGTGAAGGAGATTTTCATTTATTGCTCTTTGTATGATTTTAATGTGCTTATGGGTATTGAAGAAATTTGTTCCTAGTACATGGGAAACCCTTGCAAATTATTGGATTTTATTTTCTAGATTTGGAATTTCTAAAGGAGTCCATACTTCTTCTAGGTCGTACCATTTTCATGTTGCTTGCTTTGGAAATTGAAATCATCAACTGTGGTTGTTCCAAGGTTTAATTTGGAATTGATGTTGGTCACCTTGTCACTGGAGAACTGTAAGTACAAATTGGAGATTATATTTGAGGTTTTGAATGAAAAAATATGCATTTTGGGTGATAGATTCATTGTTCCCTTTGAGATTTTCGTTGTTGCTTTTATATATCAGATTGATTATATTTCTAATTTTGGCTTGTATATCCAATGGTTGATAAGTTTAGAAGTTTGAGAAATCATCCTCTAGTTTTAGCTTGATTATGCTATTGTAACACTTGGTAATTTGTAGATATTCTACATTATAAGGTTGTGAATTAGTAGTACTAATCCAGTCAATATTATTGTTGAAATTACTTTATGATTTTAATGCAAACACTATAACCCCTGGATGGTTTACCACCAGTGTGGAGAAATAAACCATTTTAATTCTCATATATTTACCCACTATTTAAGTGGTGAATTCCCACTGCTGAGTGGATGCTTGCTATTAGTAGAAGAATTGTATTTAATTGTAATATCTTTCCCCCCACTGAATAAGTGGTAGCATGGAATTCTTTATGGATGGATCACCGCCTACCTTCATTTTAGTTTGTAATTCAAATTCAGTTGTTGCTTAGTTTCCATCACCATATGTTATCACCTCGCCTTCCAAAGGATCTTGGTGAACATTCTTGGTGTAGATTACATTCAGTTTTAATTATCTTTTGGAAGCTAATGCTGACCATTGGCATAGTGTTGCTTATTATTGGTGAAAATTCGAAGAAAAATTTAAGGGGCGTATTTCATATCAACAAGTGGATGTTAAAAGGCTCTATTCCTATAGAAAGATGGAATCAAAATGTTAAGTCTTGGATATGTATTTTTTAGACAATTGGCAAGAAGAAGGAAATGTGATGTAGGAGCATCCATGTTTGACAGGCTATCCTACATCAACCAAAAGGAATTTGAATTTGAAATTGCATTTGAATTTTGGTGAGGTTGTGAGATGAATTTGAATTTAATTTTATCTTGGTTAATTTCATGTTTATTCAAGCTCATTTTGAAATGGTCAAAATTGGCATAGTGCAAATAATGCAAAATTGTAATTTTAATGCAATTTAAATTCCAAAATTACCAAGAAAAGCATGATAGGCATTGGGATATGAAATAAAAAAAATTTAGAACAATTATTTAGGATCCCTAAAAAATAGGAGTTATGGAGGTGGGTGCCCAAGTCTACTTTTTCTAGGATTTGCTTTTTTAGGAGCTAGTGGAGGAGCAGTTAAATGTAACTCCCAACTTTTTTTGAATGCATAAATCAATTGGATTTATTTTTTTAACATTATTTTATGTTTTTGGTGTAGCTACATGATAGGGGTCGTTCCAATTTGGGGAAAGGGGAATTTGAAGGAAATGAAATGAAATTTCATTTCGATAGGGAGTTATGAAGGCATTTTTCTTCTTGAAGCTTTCATTTTTTTAGGAGCTCTTTTCCCAACTTGGTCGTGGCTTTTTTCTAGAGAAGATTTGGGATCCTATTTTTTAAGATTACAGGCAATTTAGACTTGGTTTTGGTAGCCACTCTTGGCTAGATTGTGTAGGTTGTTGTTACAGGTGCGGATTTTCTTGGAGAAGGTGGAAATGATATTTTGTTATAGGTATGAGGGTTTGAAGACAACAATTTGAGGTTATTATATTGTTTTGTAAGATAGGAACAATTGCGGGTTGAAGATTCCCACTACAAGATGTGGGTAGAGTTTGTATGTGAAGGGAAAGAGTTATTTTTTATGTAGTTTTTTAATTTCCTATCATATATCAATTTGAGACTCATTTATATTGTTGTACATCAGTCCATGAGACTAATTTATTTGTTGTAATCATATTTTAGATGGTTTTGTATGCATTTCTAAAGTTTGGAAAAACTATGTTGAAAAGTTGAATATAAAAGCTATGATCTTCTTGCAGATTTTTGCACATTAGTTTTTGTTCTTGTTGAAGTGTTTGATTTAAAATTTGAAGGGAGAGTATCCTTACTTCAATAGTGGTATTAGAGCTGGTTGTTCCTAAGTGTGCAGGAAGAAGGATCGATGTGAGGCAATTTGCACCAAGACCTCCAGGTAGAGAGTGAAGCAGTTGCAAAGAGATTGTGGAAAAGTGTTTGAAAAAATGTCTTGGAAACCAAGAGAATGTTTTGTGGAAACAGAGAATCAAGATCCCATCCAAAGGAGTAATTTATTTTGAACAAGGTGTAAAGTGTAACACCCCGTCGCGCAAACCCCAAAGGAACAACTAAAAATGCAACAATTTTTTTTTTTAAAGAACATAAGAAATGTACTTAAGTATTCCAACATAACAATGTTCTAAGTTGCACAACTAAATCCCTTGGGGTACACAAGGTGACATTACTAAACTAACCCATAACAAAGATAATAAATTAAACATTAAATATTCAATTACGTAAATCCATTCATTCACATATCACCATTTAAAAACATCCATTAACGATAATCACATTAATAAGAGTAATCCATATAAAACCATACATGCAACTCACAAATAAATTAATCATGAAGATATTAAGTATATATATTTCCACAGATACAACATAATATTAACAGTATTTACCAATGGTAGTTCAAGAATGATTACATGGTATGATAATACATTACATTAGTCTGATAGTACATTATAATGAACACTTATACAAGATTACATCAAAGTCCTCCCAACACACGTGGGAGAGATACATCAATAAATGAAATACATCTATAATACAAATAAACATTTGATAACATATGAATCCTAGATCAACAGTATCTAAAAAACCCTGCACTTAATGGTACAACTACATCCAAAGGGGACCCAACGAGGTGTGTAGCACATTCCACCCAACCACCCTCGTGTTGGGAGTAAACAAGGAAGGATCCCCGACCAAGCACATCCAAATAGTAACACAAGACTAACTCCAGACAAGACAACATAATATCAGAAGACCACTCAGAAAACTAAAAAACAATAAATCACCAAATGACATAACACTAGACCACTTCCAGAGGACTTCAATAAAACAACACAAATGGAATTTTAGAGGAGAGTGTCATCGCATGGCTTTACATGGATTATCCAGACAACCTATCACAAGGGGCCACCTCCATCTATACATGGATTATCCAGACAACCTAGTTCAAGGTGCCACCTCCATCTATGGTTCTCTTGACAGCCTATCTCAAGGCGTCGCTCCATAGGGTTACTCATGCAGAATCGTTAACCCCTCGTGAAGACAAGGAAATGATCTTGCCAACCATGGCCTTCTCGGCCCACCTTTAGCGTATGGTATCACTACTAGGCAGACGAGGCATCCATATTTATCTTATTAATGTTTAACCACCCACCCATAATTAATTACTTAGGTTATCACTTATTACTTTAACTCTATGTGGGTTACCCTGACAACCCCTTTGTGCATCGGCCCCCACTTAGAGCCACTCTCCCTAGACACCCTAAACATAAAATCTAACACCAAGGGATTGTACCAACAAGAACATTGAACCAAAAAATGGAACATCTGCGAGGTAAAACCATCTCGCTGAAGTCATATGAAACACATCCATAAAACGGTACAATCCAAGTGTAAACTAAAATCACAACCATAGTCAAAACATAGGCCAAATATCAAATTGCAAGATCAAATATAACATCAGTATCCCCACCTTTGGAAGTTCCTAATCAACAACTTAAGTTCCTATAATAGGATAAACTAACTCTAGGGTTTTCCCGCAAGACATAAACCCGAATAAAAGAAACCCACAATAGGTTAAATGAATAATCTTGAGAGAAGACAATTACATAAAACAATTCCATAGAATATAATCCCAACACACAATAATATCATCAAATAAATAAATCAATTACATGAGAAAACTCCATTTAATTTAAAACACACAATTTATCTCTAATTTCCTTGATTTCATTATAACATTGCAACTTTTAAATTTAACTAATCAATTTATAATCACAACATATAAAAAAAAACACCTTTATATATATATATATATATATACGCTTTTATGCATATATATGTATATATATATATATAAATAATACATTTATCATATATAAAAATCATGTATTTAAATCATTTTCTTAAAACTGAATAAAATAATTCACTGTAATAGTTGTAGAGGGAATATATACATTTTCATACACACACACACACACACACACACATATATATATATACATATATATGATATATTAATATTTCAAAAAAAAAAAACAAACAAAAAAATGAATTTAAAAATAACCATCCAACATAGTGGGTACTGCGTACCTCCCATTGGGGAGCTCGTAGTCCCCACCAGACTGCGTACAACAGTCTATGACTGTTGTGTGCAGTCTATGTGGACTGCGCGCAACGTACCCTGTGGGGTCAGGGGTGGTACGGCCACCGCCAACCACTCCCCCCCCCATGTATATAAATATATATATATATATATATATATTTTATAATTTCATCTGCTATAAAATAATCCACCACGAAAAAACAAAGAAATGAATTAATAAATCTTATTCTTTTTGAAAACAACGCCTGACCCAGAAACAAAGGTATAAATATATACAAATTTAATTTTATATTTTCACATACAAAGCACGGAAACCCAGAAACATTTATGCAATTTTATTTTTTTAAATAAATAGAATGTAACATAAGAATATGTATATATTTATATACATATATATACATAGGTATATATATACATATTTAAAATACCCACAAAACATAGAATCAATAATATAAACACAAACCAATTTTTCTCCAACACAAAACAAATTCGAGGGTACAAATTCAACCCCACAATAAATTGGTTTTTTTCTTTCTTTTCAGAACAATAATTTCTCAACTAAATTTTATTGAAGAATTTCAGAAGGTTTCACTATATTTTTCTACAGAGAATTCAACAGTTTATTACAAACAAATTTCAATCACAGAAACCTCTTTCAAAATAGATAAATTGATTTTCAAACATAGTAGACAAGATTCTTTTTACAAAATAATAAATCAAAAAGGAAACAATAAGTTTAAAGGAACCTGGAGTCCTTCGTTCGATGTAGAATTCAAACACAATAACTTTCTTCCTCTTTGCAAGTAGAATCCCCTCTGCAGCTTCTTCTCAAGTTCCTTCCTTCAACTAACTTCTGAACCAATTGTTTCTTCTTTTCTTATAGAACAATTTTTACAAAGAAGCACAAAAAACCTATCGTTTTCTTCTTTTTAGACAAAATCTAGAAAACCATTTTTTTGTGTGAAAAAACTTCTTCACAATAAAATAATAAAATAAAATAAAGCTCTTATTTTTCCTCAAAAATCCTCCACATTCATTGGTTCTTTTCTTGCTTTTAAAAGCACACACTTGTCTCACAGATTTTATTTAAAAATTCAATATTTTCACATGATATTATCCTCACAAGATATTCTCTTATGATTTTCTAATTTTAATATTTTGAAAAAGATAATATATAATTATCACCCACATTATCTATTTAAATTAATTACTTACACCTTTTAATTAATTAAATAAATTTTAGTTTACAATATTTAAATTCCAAATTACAATTACTCACAATTAATCATATCCACAAAATATCATTAATTTATCCCACATAAGATAAAGATAAATTAAATGACAACTAGCCATAATTAAGATAAATAAACAACAACAATACAGAGACAAGGACGAAGCCAAAACCATGACACAACAAGACTCACAACAGGATGACGAACTTTGGATGGGGACACTTCCTTATCAACTCCCTTTTTCAACATCGTACCCGTTGGGTTAATTTAATGCTCACCCTGTCCTACCAAAACAGGTGGAATCAAGACTTTATTCTTGTAATTCCTGCATACAAACAAACGCCAAGTAACATGTAAATCTCCATTGCAAACACACTATGAAAGGAAATTGTGGGGTAGCAGGGCGCTCGCAAGTGAGTGATGCTACTCCGTCCTTTCACCAAGACTCACTAACAACCACATCAGAAAACATAGCATCATAGAATCACAACATCGACATATATAATATTAAAGAAAACCATAGCATAATCAAATAATCTAACCACCACATAATGTATCATAAATCATCATAATAATGTCAAGTGCAGAAACCAACCAAAATATGAATCCACACACAACCAAGTCGGTGAACTAATCACCATCACAAACCAAGTATCAAACCAACACATAAGAGTATCAAAGAGTAGCAAAGAGTATCATCAACATGGAGGTATTACATAAAGAGAGTGGGAAATCGGTGCAGTTGAGGCTAGAAGGCCTTGTCAGGCTATCCAACCACGCAACCAACTCAAACCACACACACACATAGATTGACACAACATAGGTCAACAAATTTCTTTTATTCATTTGGAATAGACTACAGGATTACATTTAGAAATTCACATCTATAGGGAAATCCCCTATTCCACTTCACATCACACTCTACTCCTTGAAGCTCTTCCCCTCAAGCTCTCTAGGCTACTTCACCTCTTCTCACAAACCATTCCTAAGATGGTTCGTTTCAACTTCCGCCTCTCTTGTAGGCTACTTTTCCTCGCTCTCTTCTTTGAGCTCTCTCCTGTTAATCACCAAGATGGTTCTTCAACTTTTCTTGCTCTCTTTCGGGTTGTCTCTCCCTTCTTACCAACCTCTACCCCCTCTCTCATGATGGGTATATATATATCTTCTCTTTTTCGTCACCAACAAGCCTTCTCCTTCACATTGGCCTTGTTGTTCTTCACTCCTGTGTCATAGCATCACCTTGCAATTACCTCGCTATCAATAGCTTCCAATTGTTGACCAATGAACATTTATTCCACAAAAATGATGTGTAATGGCATCAAATCTCGCCTCACCAAGTGTTGTGACTGCATTTTTTATCCACTGTCATTGGCCATTCTTCTCAAGCTATCCCCATATTATTCATCTCATCATCCTATTGGAATGTCTCCAAGACTCCAAATCATCTCCCTCTAAAACCACCAAGTCACAACGATAAAGCCTTGTCAAAATATTGGACAGAATCCAAAGGATCTCACACTAAATCATGTGTGTCTCCCCAAAATCTCCACCGCCATCGATCGCTAGCCTCATCACCATTTGTAATTCACAACAAGGATGCAAATTACCAACCATCCTATCACCATCTACCAACTATCCATACACACCATTGAATTCCATCTCTGTCACTTCCCTGTTTGTCCCACCATGGTCATCTTCATTATTGTATTCATTCATGTCCATCACCTCATCGAAGACACCTCCAAACATCTCTCCCCAAAAAACCCAACTATCACTGATGAGACTTATTCCTCGTTACCATCGCATGTCGGCCTGCCGAAGGGACTTCCTCCAAAATCACACCAAAACACTCCAATCATGCTGATATCGCCCAGTCATAAGGACCTCCAAACATTTCCCATCGAAAGCAAGAAATCACCCTGAAGAAATGATCCCACAGTTTGTCGTAATGTCAAAGAGACATCCACGAATGTCTTGCCAATGAGCATGACTCTTGTTGAAATTTCTTCACTTCACACCATCGGGATGTCAAAGAGACTTCTACAAATCTCTCATCGACTAGCCTACCTCTTGCTGATGAACCCCATTCTACCAACATGATCATTTCATCACTGGAATAGGTAGAAACCTACATAATCCAAATTCCTATCGACAAGGGAGCAACACCAACCAAAGGGGAGGTGGAGCACGATGCTCCTGCATCAGAAATGTTACAAATTCATTGTGGATAGTGGTAGCACCAATAATATTGTATCCAAAGAGATGGTAGACAAGTTGAAATTTAAAATAATCAAGCATCCTAGCCCATAATACATTTGTTGGTTGCAAGGAGATTTCCAAATTTGGGTAAGTGAGAAATGTGTGACTGCTTTTCAAATTTGTAGATATAAGGATGTGATTGTATGTGATATAGTACCTATGGATATATGCCATTTTTTGTTGGGTAGACCATGGTTATATGATCGAAGATCTCTACATGATGATAGAAATAATACATATAGCATCATAAAGGATGGGAAGAATATGTTTTGAATCCTTTGTAGGATAGGCAAGAGGAAGTGGCAAAAGAAGTTGTAGCAGGTAATAAGGATAGAAAGGAAAATAAAATGGGAAGGGTTGAATCTTATTGTTCTTTTGGTATTGATATGTTTGCAAGTGAAACTTTGTGTGTAGGGAAGAAGGATGAAAAGGAAAATGTGGAAATCCTTGTTCAAAAGGATAAAGAGGGAAAAGAGGAGGAAAGTGCATCAATGATTAAGGATGATGAGTGTCCTTTGGAGGACTTGAAAGTAATGGAAAATGAAAGTGCAACTAAGAGTGAAGGTGAAGAAGATATGGAAGCAGGAAATGGTGAAGAAAATGTCAAAGAGAAAGAGGTAATACATAATATGTTTCATTTTTATGATGAAGATGAGAGTGGATCTTGTGTAGATGAAAATATTTCAATGGTAGAAAAGGAAATGCAAGTGTTGATGGAAGGTGGAGTGAAGATTGCAGCAAAAGGTAATGAGGTGAAATCAAATTTTGATGAATGCCTTGATGAGGTTGAGAATGATATTGCAGCAAGGAATGAGAAGGTAAAACAAATTCTTTTAATTATTTTCATGATCGGTTGGATGATTTAGTGAATTCAAATGAAATGGTTCAGTTAGAGATTGCTAGTCAAGTGTGGAATGCAAAGCATTTGTATGGTGTTGCAGAGTTTGGTGCAGGTACATTTTGGTGGAGGTGGTCAGTCAATGGTGGGTCAAATCCCACAAGAAAAGAGAGGAAAATGTGTGGAATTAGGAGGAAGATGGTAAATGGTGGCTACAATTCCACAAGAGGAGAGAAGAATGAAATGCAGGGTTGTTGGAGGAGGATGGTGAATGTTCTGGAAAGATGTTGGAAGAGGAGGAAGAAGAGATTAGTAGAGGTACCAGGATCAGTGATGTATTTTGTTGTAGATTGGTTGAAATATGAAAGGGTGGTACTACTACTCAAATCCATTTTGTGAATCCATATTCACAATTTTTTTCTTATCATGGGTGTTTGATGCAGGAGCATCCATGGTTGACAAGCTATCCTGCATCAATCAAAAGGAATTTGAATTTGAATTTACATTTTAATTTTGGTGATTTTGTGAGATGAATTTGAATTTCATGTGATGGATTTTCAATTTCATTTTATCTTGGTTAATTTCATGTTTATTCAAGCTCATTTTGAAATGGTCAAAATTGGCATAGTGCAAATAATGCAAATTTGCAATTTTAATGCAATTTGAATTCCAAAATTGCCAAGAAAAGCATGATAGGAATTGGGATATGAAATAAAGGTGTTTTAAAACAATTATTTATAATCCCTAAAAAATAGGAGTTGTGGAGGTGGGTGCCCAGGTCTACTTTTTCTGAGATTTTCTTTTTCAGGAGCTAGTTGAGGAGCGGTCAAATGTAACTCCCAACTTTTGTGGAATGGATAAATCAATTGGATTTAATTTTTTAACATTATTTTATGTTTTAATTTATATTTTTGGTTCAGCTACATGATAGGGGTCATTCCAATTTGGGGAAAGGGAAATTTGAAGGAAACAAAATGAAATTTCATTTTGGCAGGGAGTTATGAAGGCATTTTTCTTCCCGTAGCTTTCAGTTTTTCAGGAAGATAAGTTGAAAGGGAGTTGAAGAGAGGTTTATTTTTGTTGTATGTTGCAGGTGTGAGGAGTTATTTGTAGCAAAACATAGATTGGAAGTTCATGGTTAGAACTTGTTGAGTGTTGTGAGTGTTTGTTGCAGGTTGCATAATTGAATATTATGAGACATACGTCTACTTGTTGAAGGGAGATAATACATGAGTTTAGTTCTCAATTTTTGGGGGTTTGAAATTTTGTTTATTTCAGGTTTGGATTGATTGATAATAGCAAATAAATTTCCAAGTCTTTCAGTCAGACATTATAGGAGTTGCAGGTGGAATAGAGGTGTTGGAGAGTGTATAGATTTGTGGGAGCTCACATAGTTTTAGCATGAGAATTTTTTTCAATGTATTTCATTGGATTATGCGATATTTATATGGGGTTTTATTTCTTTTTATCAGTCCTCTATGACTAAAAATAAGTTCTAATAAGATTTTTCTTTGAAGCATAGCAATGGTTGCAAGTTGCAAACCAAGATTGTGTTGGATTGTTTGCAATTCTATGTTGTTTGAAGAATTGATTGTGAGATGGTTTTAAGAGGGTTTTTGTAGGTATTAAATGGACATATGTTGTTTTTCATCAGTTCTTTGTTGACTAAAAAAAATTTTTAATCCTTTTTTTTTACATTGCAATATCAAGTTTGCAAGTGCAAACCAAGTTTTCTTGTTTTATGAGCAATACTTCCAACTGTTTGATGTAATGCCTATGTGGATTTTAAAGAGGCATTGAAGTGGTTTTTGAAGGGTGTTGCATCCTTATTACTTCATCACAATGGATAGGAGGAGGGAAGAGAATTGCCTCCAAGATGAGCTACTGGCTACAAAAACAAGGATCCAAGAAAAGCATGTGGATGAGCAACTCTATCAGGAACTCAATAATGCTAAATTCTTATTGAGGAAACTACAAGCTAATAATATTCAAGGGCTAAGCTCAATTGGCTGAGTAGTAGGGGTAAAGGGTCAATTTTTTTCTTCAGATATATTAAGGAAAAAGGCCTGAAAGAGTAAATAGATTAGATTTTCCACAATGGTGTGATATTATCAAAGCAAGAAGACATCTTGCAAAAATTCACATTGTTCTATAAAGACCTCTTTAGATTTGAAGAAAATGGAGAGAGCTTCTTGGAGGATAGAAAAAATCTTAAGAGATTAATGCCTAAATTTTTTTCTAAAGACGACAATGTTCAACTCTCTATTGCTATAACCAAAGAAGAGATTAAAAGAGAAATCCTATCCATGAGTAATGATAAATCTCCTGGGATAGATGGGATCCTTATTTAGTTTACAAAGTCTTCATTGATTGGATATGTGAGGATCTCCATCAATTCTACATGGATTCCCTTGCCAAAGGGTCATTGGGACCTTGTATTGACCAAGGACTTATTAAATTGTTGTCAAAAGAGGGGGACAAAAACTTGATTAAAAACTAGAGGCCTATCACCATGTTGAATGTTTCTTACAAGGTTCTTGCAAAAATTTTAACATTAAGACTTTCCAACATCCTCCCAAAGTTGATAAACTCCACTCAAACTAGGTTTATTAAGGGGAGATACATCCTTGAAAACTTAATTACTAGTTGGGGGGCTTTAGACTGGGCCAAGCGGTCTCAGCAGAATGTGGCAATGCTCTTACTAGATTTTGAGAAGGCTTATGATAGAGTGGAGTAGTCTTTTTTTTAAATGGTCCTAGAAGCCTTTGGGTTTCCATAAGAATTTACTAAAATGATTAGCACTCTCCTAAATGATTCCTCTACCCTAGTAGAGGTGAATGGGTCTAGGTTTGAAGCTATCCATTTGGAAAGATCAATTAGGCAAGGATGCCCCATTGCCCCTTCTTTGTTTGTCATTGCCTATGATGCTCTTCACTACCTAATTTAAGAGATAATTGTGTTTCACCTAAAGTGAAAGGGGTGATGCTACTTGACAATAGGAAGAGGAAAATTTAAACAAGATAATGGCCAAACTTGATTTATTCTACCTAGCTTCTAGAGCTCGAATCTCAAAGGCTAAGTCTGTTCTAGTAGGATGGCTTGATACCCCTCCTAACTAGTTGCATAAGTTTGACCTCCAATGGGGTAGAATAGATCAGGTGTCTAGGGATCCCATTCTCAGTCTCACCCAATCTAAAAGAGATGTGGCAGTGGCTAAATGCCAAGATTGATAAGAAACTGGATGGGTGGAATAGGCATTACTTGTCTCTTGCTGGTAGGGTACAAGTCTGCCAAAATATTCTCTCCTCCTACACGTTGTACTTTGCATCAGTTTGGTTCTTCAATATCTATCAAGTCAACAAGGTTCAAAATAAAATTAGAGGTTTTCTATGGTCCAATGGGAAAGGTAAGAAGAAGATACACTCTGTCAAATGGGAATGGTGTTATCTTGAGAAAACTAATGGTGGTTTGGGCCTTAAAGATATTAAAAAGCATGGTGTGGCATTAGCAGCAAAGTGGGTCATCAAGGCCCTAGATGGGAATGAACCTTGGAAGGTTCTAATCAGGAATGACATCTCACAAGTTGTCCCCAAATTGGAAAAATCATGGAAGGAACTACCTTTTAGTGATCTCCTCATCACCAAGTACCCAATAGTTCCTATAGGTTCACTATTTTTCAAAAGTATTTGGAAAGCTTGGGAGTCTATAAGGGATAACTTCACTATCCCTCTCCTAACTGGTCCTAACAACAACCCGATTCACCCTAGTAGATCTATTTGGTGGAATTTAGAGCATAATGGGAAGCCTTTAGCCTTGTTGCAAGGCTTCTCAACTAAGAAATGGAACTAGGATGGCATTAAAACCTTCAGTAACATTATCAGGGATGGATCATTGGTTGGTTGGGATTAGTTGAGAGAGGACTATGGGTTACAATCCTCTAACTTTAGGACTTACTCTATTTTAAAAGAGGCTTGTAAAAGTTGGATTCCTAGTCTCAAAATGGAAAATTAGAAAGATGAACCAATTGATATCCTATGGATGGGTATTCTCCCTTTGCAAGAGGTAAAAACTAAGATTATTTATAAAGAAAATTTTAATTCTTGCACTCCCACTGAGTATCTTAACAAGGCCTAGAGGACTAACCTTGAAAATAAAGAATGGAAAATGGCATTCTATTATCTGTGGCACAATGGGATAGATGCAAAAAAACTTGTTTTAGATGGCTTGTTTTACTACAAAAGGTTCCTTTTAAAATGAAAACTATTAATGTTGACATTTTTGAAATATGTAAGGTACCTAAAACTATTTATCATATCTTCTTTGAATTTTTTTTTATGCTAATGAAATCTGGAATTTTTTCTGGAATGGTCACGATACTTGGGGGTTAAATAGGAAATTCAATTGGAAATAAATTCTAATGGGTTTTGATAGTAAGATGAGTAAAGAATTATATTTATTTTGGTTTCTTCTTACAACTGAAATCATGTGGGTTATATGGAAGGCAAGAAATGAGGAAAATTACAGTGGGGTTTGGAGGATTCTTACTGAGTCAAATAAAATACTCACATTCTTCAATGTTGCATTGCAAGTTGTTGCCACTATGGAGATTTCAAAAAGAAAGTTCCTAAAGTTTCTCAAAGATGGAATGGTGCTCATTCACCAAAAATAAATCATGTATAGGCATTCATGGTAGTAGGGGCAACCCAATCTAGCAGTATTTATGTAGGCACTAGAGTCATTTAAGGAAGAGATCAAAGAGCATATTAATAAAGGGAAAAGTGTCAAAGAAGACAAAGTTCCTCAACTATTCACCAATTACAACTATGAGATTGAAGAAGTGTTTTCCAATAAATAACTTAAATCCATCAACACCATGGTTAAATGGAAATCCTTAGATGATTACAACAAGAGTAGAAACTTGGGAAATGAAAGATAATGCTGATTGTAGTCTAATCTTTTTGTAATAAGTGCTTTTTGTTGTACACAAGACTACAATATTTAAGTGTATATTCCACCTCATGCATAGATGCATGGTTTTTTTCTATATGGATGATAGTATAAGGATAATCACATATGAACTTCTATGACACTATATAGCTAATCCGATACTATAGAATGTTGTAACCTCATTGTACTATGCTTAACATATTAGTAATACAAAAAAAAATATAGTAATTTTGAATAGATGCGACTAATAACTCTTTATGTATTTTACACCCCCTCTCCTCTATATATGGATATTCTCTCTCATCGAGAGGTAAGAGAATTTGTGGATTTATAGTGGATTCTATCACTATACACAAGAGGCATTATAGGTCATTTGAAAGTGAGGATAAATGATATTCCTAGGTTTGGTCTATATTTCAATAGAACATTATGTAAGTCTTTTATAATAAAATGGTTCTTTATTATATTTTTTACCCAAAAGGGTATTCACCATGTATATATTATGTTAAATGATATATATAGCTTGTAATGATTAGTAACCCAAGAACCTAATTTATAACAATACATTTATACATTTACAAATAAATTTTAATTTTCATTATTTTGAGACTAACATTAGTAAGAACAAAGAAAATAAAATGAGTAAATAACACAAATATAAAGCATAAATCAAACCTTTTTACCTCAAATGACCTTACTCCTTAGATTGAGACAAAGTGAAGTTCACCCAATGCTCCACTTGATTTTCAATTTTTGATGTGTGATGGATGATGAAATGTGGTTTATTTATGGAAGCAACATGATGTTGAGATTATGATTGATAGATTAATAAAATGGAAGCATAACGACATGAAGAAGGTGAATTATTAAATAGGATGAGAAGCCTCTAATTTATAGATTTTCCATGGGGAGAATCAAGGTCCAAGATGTGTTGTCTAATGGATGGATAGGATTGAATGAGAGTGAGGGCATGTATGATGGATTTATCCTTGTGACAAGTGTCACAAGTTGGACACATTAGAATGAAATGTGTCATAGGTGTAAGATCTATGTGTGCTCATACATGTGTGAGCACACACGTAGGGAGGAAAATTAATGTGACAAGTGAGAGAGGTAGGATATCTAACTTATGACATGTGTAAAAAGTAGGGTAGATTCACATGTGTGAGATATTCTCAAACATGTGTGAGCAAGGGGTAGGGTAGGAAAGTTAGGACACTTATCAACTGATGGAAAGTTTAGATCTTGATCCATGTAGATAGATTCAATGGCTAGGATTGAATAGGAAATGATTGAAGGTGAGGTGGAATTAAATATTAGGGAAAATAGTAATGAAGGTTGATTAGCCTAAGTCAATTAATTAAGTAGATATTAACTAATTAACTTAGTTGGATAGTTTTGGGTATAAGGTTTATACTAATTAAATAAATTAAAGATGAGGGATAATAGTGAGAGGTTAATTTTAATTAAAATAAATATAATTTATTTAATTAAGGGTGAGAGATAAAGGTAAATGATAGACTAATTAATTAAATAACTATTTGTTATTTATTTAATTAATGGCTAGAATTTATTAAAGTCAAGTGTGGTTGGGTATGGAAAAATTAGGTGTCTACAATTAGATACATAGAAATACTTATATGGATAGATGCATTTCACTCAAGCATAAAATTAAATATCTTATTGACAAGATTTTGATACAAGATGAGGGTATAGATGGTTATGTGATGCAATAAAAAATAGGGGACATAGTTAATGGTTACCTTCTCCTTATAGTGAGACTTAACAACACACTTCTATAGGATCAATGAGGATCTTAAAATGCTCAAAAAAGTAAATTTGAGGATCCACTCAATAAATATAAACCTAAACAAACATGGCAACAAAATAGGCACAAATGTATGACCTCTACAAGATGAATCTTATATTAATTTAAGAATATTTTTAATTTCCTTATTTACTAATGTGTATAAGTCCATGATAAATAGAAAAAGACTTTAAATTACTAATTTTAACACTTGATTTCATTATTTAAGGATTAATTACAAGTTAAGAGTTCAAGAGTAGCCTCCACCTACTAAATAGAGTCATTAAATAACATGCAAAATTATCTTCTCAAAGTAATTTGTTCGCACATAAGAACCTCAATTAGGGTAAAACACATGTAAATGAAGGTCCAAAATGAAATTGAATAATATCAAAGTACTCTTATGAGAAATTCTGACCTTTCAATTTTCTTAGGTTGTCACATGTAATACCCAAAATTTCCTAAGGACATTAGTGAGTAAAAGCATAGCTAACATTTTTGTGTTAACAAACACAATAAATGTTTCAATAAACACATGTACATTATCCCCCCATGACAAAACTAGAAAAAACAAAAATACACATGTGAAAAGAGATGTGTAGGAAACACAAAAGGATATACACTATTTCATGTCAACATGGAAGGAGTGGAAAGCATCCCAATGTAGTACACTCTCCAAATTAAAAAACACAATCATGAGGAAACAACATAAGTATAGAGGTGTGAACAACTTTATCTACCAAATAAAGCATATAATACAATGCAAACACTAATACTAAAAGTAGAATAAGAAAAATACAAGGAAGATGATAGCAAGCTATTCATTTATGTAGTTCATTTAACTCATTTGAAGAGATAAGAGATTAATTAAGAATGTAATAATATCACTTCCATTCATAACATTATTATATAAGCATCCTACAACTATCATTTCTTGATTAGGTTATTTTTTTCAATTCACTAGTTCATTAATACCTTTCATAAGTATAAAAGATTGATTTTTTTTTTTTGGATATTATCATATTCATTCAACCATTCTCCAAATGGTGATGCTATAGATGAAGGAGAAATAAATCTTTATGTTTCATCAATAAATATAATCATAAGACAAGGAGAGAAGAATAAGATCATATTCAAATAAGAAGGTTTGATTCCCACCTCATACACAAGTAAGTGTTTATAAAAATATTCATTGTTATTATCCTCATCAAGAAATTACATAAGAATAAGCATCTATTTCCTTTCACAATATACGAGGGGAAGGACAATAACCATTACACAATATACATCTATAGACACCTAAAATTGTCGAAGCACATTACACATCGATTTCACCTTTTAACATCATTTTCCTCATTATCTCCTAATTCCTCATTTTAATTAAATAATTTCCAATTATTTGATTAAATTCACTTTTTTCCTCTATTAATTCAATAATTAATGTTATTTTATTAACTCACCAAAAATCATCATTTTCTTACTAATTTCCCTTGATTAAATAATTCTAATTATTTAATTATTTAATTTTCCCTCTATCCACCATGGTTAAATAATTTTGATTATTTAATTAATTCTAATTTTTCTTCAATCCCACTTGATTAAATGATTTTCAATTATTTAATGAAAAATCCTAATTTCCTCTCATCCTCACAATTAAATATATTTTTAATTATTTAATTCACTAATTTTCCTCCAACTTGCACAAAGCATATTCCTTCCAAGAAGGAATATTCCATTTTCAAACTATTTTTTTCCCTCCAAAATGAGTATTCCATAATTAAAATTAAAATTTGAATAGATATTTTCCCTTCAAAATATCTTCAACCAATTTTCCCAGAAAATATGGATATTTTGGACTCTCATGAATTCTAAACCCTTGATCTCTTTGATTTCCTCTCAACCATTGATCCTTAGATTCAATCTTGACCGTTGATCAGATATTTGAAAATCTATAAAACAAGTCATTTCCTTATCAAAATCATTCACAATTTTTATGAGCATAATCCCCCAATGGGATTGAAGGTTTGCATGCTCTTTGAATTATGTTTTCATGTCTTTTATTTGAATCTTTGAAGCATTTTTTACTAATTTCATTGAGTATGGTCTAATATGATTTTTATCTTGTGATTTGTATTCTAACTCTAACCACTCTTATTATGCTTTTTGATTAATACCCATATTTCCCCTACGACAACATCTATTGATATCATCATTTCATTTCAACATCACTAAGAAGGCTAGAGAAACATAAATTACTACAAATATTTATCGATCTCTAATCTACATAAGGTTCCTTTTATTTAAGAAGGTTAAGGAGAGAAAATATTTATATCATATTGTTTCTTTCACTAAGCATGTATAATTCAATTATTTCCTATACATAGAAGTATGCATAAATTAAAAGATAAAACTTAGGTGTGAAACAAAAATGTGTAAGTTCATTTTCATATTAAAAAACATCATTTTTTTATCCTTATCAAGGAATGCATACATGTCTATGATCTATCATCCCAAAGAAATGAATCAAACAATCCTTAGAAACAAATTTAACTTTTCCAACAATAGTACTAATATATTTCTAACTTTATAGGTGTGTTCAACCCATTTTTTAGAGGTAATTCACCCTATTAAATATTAAGTCTATCCTAGTGACTCTTGAGTTTTCCCTACTGAATAGGTTTTGGAACAAGTAGTAAGAAAGAAAACTTGATAATTTTAACAATTTTTTGCACAAGGAGATAAAATATGACATTTTTTATTAGATCAAAATATCATGTAATTCACTCCTATACATGCCTAGTATGATAGAATAGAATAAGTTTTAATATATAAGATTTAACAAATATATTATGTTTCACAAAGGAAACATATGCATAAAAATCCATTTATATTTAATATATTTTATTTTAAAAAAATCTTAGATGCACTTGTGGGTTCAAACAATCAAGCCTTCACTTATAACTTAATCAAGAACTAATATTTAAAATATAAGTTTTGAAAATTACATAAAATTTTCAATAAACACACAAATGGTATTAACACATTCATTATTCATTTTCTCTAAAACTAAGTAAAATGCAATACCTTACAAATTATTAATAGTAGAATACAAATTGCTTATAAAATTGCATAGAGCTATAGTAATTATAGCAATTTCCTATCCTATGAGGCTTCTCAAAAATCTTTCATCTCATTTCATATCTTCTCCCTTATGGAGTATCCATTCTTTTCTTATTAAATATACTAAAATAGAGTTTCACTTCCCTCTTTTAATAGAATTCATTCTTCCCTTTGCTCCCTCTCTACTCTAACTCTTCCACACACTCTTTCTACGTATATAATAATAATTAATATTATTATAACAAGGTGGTCAATCTGGAAGACTCTGCTCAGGTGTCCATGTCCAAGGATAGGGGGAAGGCCAATATTTTCTCTTAGGGTGTGCATGAGGAGAATCCTCTGGTTGGTTTGCACTAGGGAAGGGGTGTATTTTGGGGGGCGATGGATTTTTCTCAGGCGTCGGGTTTGGTAAAAGAATGGGTTGATATCTTGTTTAATCTACTAATGTGGCTTGTGCAAGAGGTGCAGGACCTCCACAACAAGCATGACACCATTGCCCATTGTAACATTTCTACTATACACAGTCTTAAGGAGAAGGATTCCATCTTTGGGCTTACCAGATCTTTAAATGCCAGTGTTGGTTGTGTGGTGGATGAGCTTGCTAGTTTGAAGAGTGACTATGGTCTAAGGTTGGCTCTGCTGGAAAGACAAAACATGAAGCTTCACAGGGATTTGGACACAATTATAAACATTAGTAGAGAGAAGTTGGAGGCCTTGCATGAAGGTATGATCTTCCTCAATCAAAAGGCAAAGGAATTGAATAGGAAGGGACTGTTTGATGACCACATGACTATGGAACATGGGGAGGGTGTTGGGATGGATGTGCATACCACTGATTTGGATGTTGGACTGAGTGTGTGTACTCAGAGTAAAATAAAGAAAGGTAAAAAGGACCCTGCTCGTGATGTTGAGGAAATCATGGAGATGCATGACAAGCTGGCATCTAAGGATATGGATGCATCAAAAATGCTTAAAGAAATACTCTAATGGTCGTGTGGTGTGTCTTTCTGCTTTTTGTGTTGGTTCTTTTTGTCTATTGATGGTCTATTAATCAACTTGTTTTTTGTTGCTTTTGGGTGGGCAGCTAATTGTCTTATCTTTTTTGCCATTGTCTTTTTTGTTCAGGGTTTCAAGTACCCTTCAAAACCTATTTATCATTAATCAAAAACAATCCTACAAACCAAGAAACTATTCAACCCTATCATCAAATATCCCTAACAAAAGGAAAAATATATAAAACCCATTTTTGACTAAGTAAAGAAGAAATAAATTTCAAAGATTTGAAATGCCTCATTTAAATCAATGCATTATTCAAGAAAAAGGATCAAAATATTCCAAAACCAACAAAGAATAATCTAAATCCTTGGTGTTGCAAATAAAAATATAAAATAACCAAGATAAAAATTAGCCACATGAAGGAAGGTAACAACAAGTAGTAAAAAACCATAAATCCCATCACCAATTAGAATATAAATAAAACTACCAAGTAGAGAGGCCAAATCACCCATTAGAAATGAATGAATAATCAAGTAAAATATGGAATGTTGTCCCATTATAAAATAATGAAAATTTTCCTAAAAACAAGAAATAATTTCATGTGAGCCATACAAGGATTGTGTGAAAGCATGAGCTAACCATGGAGGAAGAATAAAATCACAAACCATTAATCAAGTTACAAGGGGAATAATGGCTATAAAAAATATTAAAATATCACTACATAATTCTTATATTGCTAAATAAAAAATAATCACATGGAAACCAACCCAAAATATCAAAAAATAGAAAATACAAAACACCCTCTTTTTAGGAAAGACAATAACTACCAGTTTTCAAAAATTCACAATACATCTTCAATGTTTGATTATTTTGCATAAATCACTAGTAACCACATTATCTAATAAACCAAATTTTATCGTAATAATAGTTTTTAAATTATCCCTTTTATGCATCACATTTCATGTTGTAGCCTGGATAAATAAGAAGTTATCACCAAGATATTGTTTTATAAATCACACAATAAACCATCATGTAGAAAATTATAGAAAATTAAAAAATGAATTTTAGTACAACTATATATGGTTTGAAACATATCAATAACCTAATCCTTCCTATAACACTCTCCAAGAAAGCAAGTCAACAAAAAGATACCAATCAACACATAGACCAAATCTAAAGAATAAAACTAAAAACACAACCTAATACTATTTTTATGATGCAAGATTTATCATGGGATTAGATGCTCCTCCATCAATAAGCCTACCTCCTTGGAACAACATTGCACCCATATGATAATTATTGATAGTCATCTCTACCTTAAAAATTTCTTCTAAATTCGATAAAACAAGGACCAATTTTATACTTTTCTTCTTCAACTCTAGAAATTCATGTTGTTTTCTATTACATATGTAATTTCCTTCTTTTTCCCTTGAATCTATATAATAGGGCAACAATAAATAGTTAATTTAATGAAATTTTGAGGTATAAGGATAAACTTTGTCTCATTCATGATAGTAGGCTTTAGTCATTTAACTATCACCTGAACCTTGGATGGTGCAGGAGCACCAATCCATTTCAATGATTTTGTTCTAGGTGTCACATGAAGATTTGATTCTAGGTGTTTGAGTCTAAGATGTTTGAGTCTAAATAAGGTCAATGGAGACCATTTTGATGCAATTGACAAACTTTGGTGTCTTTTTGGGTCTAAATTGTAACAAGTTGTAAATCATGTCAAGAAATTGTCAATGTGGACAAAAGTTGTCTAGATAGGTAAAATATCATTTTTGCAGTGTGAGGTCATGTTTTTGGGTTCAATAAGGTATAAATGGATGATTTTTAGTTTTCTAGGAGATTAGAGAGTCAAAAGTGCAAATATTGCAAATATGAAAAAAGTTGTCAATAATAAGTTGCAAAAAAATTCAAAATGTGTAAGGTCTTGGAAGCCAAATGGTTATAAACTTCAAAAGTTGGTTTTTTATGGTTGTGGTAGTTAGTTTTGGAGGGAATTTTTTTTAAAAAGGGAAGACAATTCATTGTAATGGATCTTGAAGAATTTGAAAGAAGAAATCAAACATTTCATCTTAGTTTTCTATAATTTATGAATATTTTCCTTGTTTTGTAGATAGTGCACAGCCCGTACAGGCCAACCTTGATGCAAATTCTTATAGTATAAATTGAAGGGTGGAATTAGCTTTGATTTGGTTCCAGGTTGAGGGGATTACATTGAATCTAAGGTCATTTTGAAGCCTATCTCTATAACGCGTCTAAATACCCTGTTGCAAGGGTTTTTGAGTGAAATAATGACTTTTTAAGCCATTCCACCCACTATCATTTACTGTATCTCAGTATAATGGCACATTGGGGCCTATTTTAGGTGTGTGTAGGGTTTCATAGTGTTGGGAAGATGATTGGGAGCATTTTGTGTTGTTTCCTTGTGTGTTTTTGTGTCAATATTGTGTGAAATTGATGGTTTTACGCTAGGGTTTGATATAATATTGCAAATAGAGGTTGGGTGATTGAATTTTGAGAATGTACAAGCCTATTCAAGGGTGTTTGAGTCGGTCACAAGGTTCGGTAAGTTCTGGGATTGGGTTTTTCAATAAACCCTAGTGTAAATTGGGAAAAGAGAGGGTTTTGGAGTTAGGGGTGTTGCAGGGCCTAACTTGCCCTGAAGGTTGTGGATTTGGTGATTACTCAGGCTAGTGAGTTTCGCCCAATTGAGTTTTGGGTGAAAGAGAAAGTTTAAAGTAGACTTCCTTTGTAAATCTGACCTAATTGAGGTCTTGGACAATGTTATTTCATGTTTTTGTGAAGGTTGATCCAAAGGAGTCCTATGTGGGGTAGATGTATGTTAAAAGAGACTGAAACAGGTGCTTAAAATGATGGTTTGTTGTAGAGGTTGTTAAGGAATTTGGAGAGTTAAGTTGGGAAAGATAGGTTTGCAAAACTACTAAGGAGACTAGGTGCAAATTTGAAATTAAGCCTAGATTGAGTATGTGAGAGGAAAAGTGGTTGGGAATCCTTTGTGTTGTGAAGGTGGGTTGTTTTCCATCCTTTATTGTCATCAAATGGTACACAGCATAGTTAGTAGATCTTTGAAGGTGATAGGTTGAAGGTTGCAAAGAGGAAGGTTGAAAGATTATGCAAGGGAAAAGGTGTAATTGGAGGAATCAAAATGCCTCCTAAGGGAAGCACTATTCTTAGGAAGATTGATCAGCAGGCTAGAGAATTAGAATCCTTGAAAAAGGATATGGCTGCATTTAAGTCTAAAGCTAAGGTTTATATGGATGAAAGTGATTCAAAAGAGGAAGAAAATTCTAGTGAAGATGAAGAGTTGGATCCAGAGGATTTGAGGATGTTGAAGATCTTGAAGGCTGTGAAAGGTGATGGACATGGGAAAATGGACTTGACTATGTATGGAGGAAAACTAGATGGTGAAGAGCTCTTGGATTGGATAGGGGCCATGGAGAATTATTTTGAAAGTGAAGAGGTAGATGAAGAACATAAGGTGAAGAAGTAAAAAACCAAGTTAAAAGGACATGCTTTGTTGTGGTGGAACTTTTTGCAAGATGAAAGGTAGAAAAAGGGGAAGACCAAGATCACTTCTTAGGAGAGAAAGAAGGAAAAAATAAAAGGTAAGTTCCTTCCTAATGATTACAATGTTCAATTGCTTATAAAACTTCAAAATATTAGACAAAAGGACTTAGATGTGCAAGCATACATCGAGGAGTTCTATAGGTTAAGAATAAGGACAAAGAATGAGGAAGATGAGGAAGAAAGAGTGCCAAGGTATCTTAATGGTCTAAGGTAAAATATACAAGATGAAATAAGTTTGATGACACCTAAAACAATAGAAGAATGTTTTCAAATGGCTATAAGGGAAAAGGAAAAGGTGAAGAGGAGACAAGAGAAGACCACAAGAGGAAGAGGCAATACTTCTAGAGGGAGATGATTTTTTTCTACACCAAAACAATCCAATCAAGAACAAGAAGATGTTGGTAAAGGCAAAGAACAAGTGGCTGAATCTAGAGGTGGATGGAGAGGTGGAAGAACAAGTTTTAGGGGCAGAAATGTAGATCAAGGAAGAGGTTCTAATGTGTTTGCAGGAAGGTGCTACAATTGTGGTGAGTTTGGTCATCCATATTTTAAGTGTCCTAAAATTTTTGGTGCAAATTCAAGTGGGAGTGAGAGAAGAGGTGAAAAGAGGGTTCAAATTGTGCAAGAAGATGAAGAGGAAACTGTCAATTCATCGAGTCATAATTGTGCTCCTGAAGTTGGTGAGACTTTGATGATACAAAGACAACTCTTGAAGGCCTCCAAGGAGAAAGAACCATTGCAAAGGAGAAATATTTTCGAGACCACCTGCAAGAGCAAAGGTAAAGTATGCAAGTTAGTAATAGATTCAGGCTCCACTAATAATATAGTGTCAAGAGAAATGGTAGATAAGTTGAGTTTGATAAAATTTCCTCATCAAACACCCTATAAGGTGTCATGGTTAAATGATGATCAGTCACTTATAGTCAATGAGAATTCCTTAGTTAAATTTCAGATTGGAGGGTACAAGGATAGGGTACTTTGTGATGTTTTACCAATGAAATGTTGCCATTTGTTGCTTGGAAGGTCATGAAAATTTGATAAACATGTTGTGTATGATGGAAGGGCCAATACATTCAGATTGAACATGAACGGAACTCATTTACTTTGCTTCCTTTGCAAGAGGAAGTCAAGGAGAAGATCAAGACAACCCAAGTGATCATGATGAGTAGAAAAGAGTTTGTGAAGGTTTAAAAGGACAAAAGTATGGAGTATGCAGCCATGGAACAAGTTGCAGATGTTAGGCCAGAGGTATTGAAGGTTGATGCACAGTTGGAAAGGAGAAATAATGAGAAGAAGATGAAAACTGACCTAGAGAAGGTCAAGGATGAACCATTGAGGATGAAGCAAGATGGGTTGAGACAAGATGATGGAATTCTGATTGGAGCAGTGTTGTGTCCTATAGTGGTTTCAAAATTTGAAGGACAATCAAGTCTTGGTAGGGAAGAGACTCCAAGGATTGATAATGCAGTGATGTATAGGTCTAAAGGTGAAAGGGCTTTGAGGACAGTGAGTTTGATGCCTAAATTCAAGGAAAAGGAAAGAGTGGAACAAGTAGAAGGGAAAGGAAAGGTTCATGGAGATAAGTATGTTGTATGGACAAGGTAGAGGATAGTTGGTGCAGGTCCAATATTAGTCTTAAATGGAAAAGATATCAGAGGATGTGCAACAAAGCAAGAGAATCCATATCAAATTGACCATGAACTAAAGAATGGTAAGCATAAAGTAGGTTTTCAAAATTTACTAGTCAAGGTAGCTTGTACAGGTCAAAGATGTGAAGCTTTCAAAGGTGGAACAATTTCAGATCTGTTTCTAGAGACATGGAAACCTTTTTAGGCGGTGTGTATGGTGTAGGAGCACCAATCCATTTCAATGATTTTGTTCTAGGTGTCACATGAAGAGTTGAGTCTAGGTGTTTGAGTCTAAGATGTTTGAGTGTTTGAGTCTAAATAAGGTCAATGGAAACCATTTTGATGCAATTGACAAACTTTGGTGTCTTTTGGGTCTAAATTGTAACAAGTTGTAAATCATGTCAAGAAATTGTCAATGTGGAAAAAAGTTGTCTAGATAGGTAAAATGTCATTTTTCCAGTGTGAGGTCATGTTTTTGGGTTCAATAAGGTCTAAATGGACTAGTTGTAGTGTTCTAGGAGATTAGAGATTCAAAAGTGCAAATATGCAAAAAGTTGTCAACAATAAGTTGCAAAAAAATTCAAAATGTGTAAGGTCTTGGAAGCCAAATGGTCATAAACCTCAAAAGTTGGTTTTGTATGATTATGGAAGTTAGTTTTGGAGGGAAAAATGTTTAAAAAGGGAAGACAACTCATTATAATGACTCTTGAAGAATTTGAAAGAAGAAATCAAACATTTCATCTCAGTTTTCTGTAATTTCTAAATATTTTCCTTGTTTTGCAGACAATGCATGGCCTGTACAGGCCAACCTTGGTGAAAATTATTGTAGTATCAATTGAAGGGTGGAGTTAGCTTTGATTTGGTTCTAGGTTGAGGGAATTACATTGAATCTAAGGCCATTTTGAAGCCTATCTCTGTAACGGGTATGAATACCCTATTGCAAGGGTTTTTGAGTGAAATAATGAATTTTCAAGCCATTCCACCAACTATTATTTACTTTATCTCAGTGGAATGCAATGTTGGGGGGCTTCTTTAGATGTGTGTAGGGTTTCATAGTGTTGGGAAGATGATTGGGAGCATTTTGTGTTGCTGCCCTGTGTGTTTTTGTGTCAACATTGTGAAATTGATGGTTTTACCCTAGAGTTTGATAAAATATTGTAGATAGAGGTTGGTTGATTTAATTTTAAGCATGTACAAGCCTATTCAAGGGTTTTTGAGTTGGTGACAAGGTTTGGTAAGGTCGAGGATTGGGTTTTTCAATAAACCCTAGTGTAAATTGGGAAAAGAGAGGGTTTTGGAGTTAGGGGTGTTGCAGGGCCTAACTTGCCCTGAAGTTTGTGGATTTGGTGATTACTCAGGCTGGTGAGTGCTTCCCAATTTATTTTTGGGTGAAATAGGAAGTTTAAAGTAGACTTCCTTTGTAAATCTAACTTAATTGAGGCCTTCCACAATGTTATTTCATGTTTTTGTGAAGGTTGATCCAAAGGAGTCCTATGTGGGGTAGATGTATATAAAAGGAGACTGAAATGGGTGCTTAAAATGATGGTTTGTTGCAGAGGTTGTTAAGGAATTTGGAGAGTTAAGTTGGGAAAGATAGGTCTATAGACCTACTAGGGATACTAGGTGCAAATTTGAAATTAAGCCTAGATTGAGCATGTGAGAGGAAAAGTGGTTGGGAATCCTTTGTGTTGTGAAGGTGAGTTTTTTTCCATCCTATATTTTCATCAATGGATAAGGTAAATTATAGATGTTTTTGAATACTCATACTTATTACCATTCAACAACATTTATTCTCCCTCAAAATCTCCAAAAAAAATTCAATATGAGATAAATGCTCTTCATATGACTTATTGAATACCAATATATAATCTAAATAAATGATAGCACAAAATTCAATTAAAATTTTGAATACCTCATTTGTGAGGTGCATGAAAGTGCTCCATGCATTACACAACCTAAATGGAAATATAGATCACTTGAAGATCCCCTAACATGTTTTAAATTATGTCTTCAACAAGTACTCTTACTTGACCTTCACTTGGTTGTATCCATAATTAATTTCCAACTTCATAATATATTTAGCATGCTACAATTGACCCAGTAGATCATTAATTAAAGGTATTGGATACTATCTCTTCATGGTTATCTTATTCAATCCCCAATAATCTATACAAATCCTCTACATCTCATCTTTCTTGTACATAATGACAATGGGAGATCCACATGGAGAGTTGGTATAATTACTCATTTCTCCAATAACTTCTTAATTTTCTTTTTGAATTATTACATTCTTTAATAACACTTTTCTTATATATCCCTAAGTTTGGTGAAGGAACTTAGGTAACAACAAAATATCATGTTATATGATTCTCTTTGGGTTTGAATTCTTAGACTTTATAAATAATTCAAAAATATACTCACCAAATCATCTACACCTTGCTTCTCTTTACATATATATTTTATGTAGTCCTTTCAAATTATCCCATTTTTTCTCAATTTCCTCTTAACATTAGAAAAAAGCCTGCCACTATCATTGATCAACTTCTTGGCTTTTGTTACACTCACTAAATGGTTGTTTTATTCTTAACTACATATAAAGTGTATGGTTTTCCATCTAGGACTAGACTATATTGCTAAGGCCTTATTTAATATGTAGTATCCTTGAAACACAATTATGAGTTGACAAATATCACTTCACATACATGTAATGGAACGAAATCCACAAACACTTCATCTTTGTAATAAAAAGTATTGTTAGTCTAAATTTTCATTATTTATTTACCTTGATTTCCACTATATTTTTTAACCAACCTAGAGCATAAGGATACATGATATCTATTAATTATAGCCTTAGTTCATTTACTAAATTCTAGGATTCTAAATTAACTTGAGAACAAGTATAAAAAAAAGAGTATACATATTTTCCTTAATGCGAATTTCAATGTGAAAAATATTCATCTCCTCTTCTTCCTCTTTTTATTTGGATATTTCATTCACTATACTTGTTTCTTTACACACAACACAAGATACCATCTCATATAAATCAAAATCACTTTAAATATATTTCCCTTTGTTCATCACAATAGTGTTGGCTTCCTTCTTTTTTATTCATCTAAGACAACTTTAAATCTAGGCATAACCTCTAGTATTTCTCTTCCACATGCCCTTACTTTCCATATTGGGAATATTGATTTTTGGATTTATTCTTTCCTTTTTTGGACTATTGTATTAACATTATTTTTTGATTTTTTTTACTTTCTCCCTATGATTTTCAATCTTCTTGATGTTATCCCTTGTATCTTTTTTTCTTAAAAAAAGATACATTTTTATTATCCAACTCCACATAGTAGGCTTAATCACAAAGCTCATCAATATCTTGAACCTTTTACATAAGAATTGGTGGTTCTCAGTGTCAAAAAAACCCACCTATATACTTCATTGACATATCTTTCTCCACGAAATATCTACCTAGTTGAACTCCCTTCTTTCCAAGCTCACTATATACTCTTGTACACTTTTTTCTTGAAACTATTAGAAGTAATTCCACTAAATAACAATATTGTGAAGAAATATAACCAATGGGATAAATGTGCTTCTTTCAAATTTTCTTGAATTCTTTCCTCTTCAAGAAATTTTTTAACATTCAATGGATAATGTATAACTTTCATATTATTGAGAGAATTTCTTGATAACTTGAGCCTAGAAATGAAATTATTTATTAAAGACTAAGATGATGGAGATTGAAGTACACCTCAATCTAGTAAATCCACTAGTCCAACTTCTCAACACCAATTTCTCTGATAGATATCTATATATCAATCTTCAATTTAACCTTAAATAGAGTTTTTGGATGGCTCTCCTTATTTTTTTTAGTCTTCCCTTATTCATCTTATTCCTTGTGCTTAAGTATTCCCAACTTCTCTGATAAATCTTACATAAATTTTTCAATCCAATCTATCTTTCCCACTAAATCAAATATTCTTTCCACATCTTCTTTGAGTCTTCTAAAATTAATTTAACCTTCCTACTTTCCTTTCCTAACCATTTCTCTTATGGCCCTTAGCCAATACCTTGTTCCAAAACCAAATTTGTAAGGACCTCAATTATCAACACCACTTGACCTTGTAGATGGCATAAATTATCTATAATCCTAATAAAAACTAGAACTTAAGGGTTTCATACCATGATCCAAAAACCACTAGAATTATAATCCTAGTGATGCATTACAATATGGATTTTTTATGTTAGAACTAACTACACTCTACAAAAATCCCCATACAATTCTACCTCATATGTAGTAGTAATAACATGCATAAAGTAACAAATAAATAAGTAAATTAATAATGAAATAGGAAAAAAAGAAAGTAAAACCACATATCACAATAGTTCAATACTATAACATTATAGATATTCTACCATTAAAATGGTATATAGGTTTATAAAATCAACAACACAACTTCTTCTATCTCCACTCTACCCTTTCTCTACATAATAAGCCTACAACACATTGTCTATCTCCTTCAAATACAATAATAAGGGTCTTATATCAACCAAACTAGTCTTCACATTGGGTATTTTATTTCCTTTTAATCATATACCTTGCACAATGGGAAATGGATCAGTTTCCCTAGAATTATAATAACAAATTTGACATAACCATTCAACCATCTAAATTTTCACATGAAAACTCAAATTATATGCATTCTAGAACTAGGTCACCAATAGAGAAAACTAGAAGTGTAATTCCTACCAAGTTGATATGAGCCACCATGAATAAATTTAATGTAAAGAAATGCAATTTCAAAGGAATAAAAACTTGCTAAAATAATATTTTCCAGCCTAACACTACCTAAAAAGGGAAACAAAAACATGACCCTTTTAAAAGTAAAAAAAATACCAAACAAGGAACACAAATACCCCTTTTGTGTTCTTCTAACTTCTAATGAATTCCAACAATAATAACCACCATAATTTTTTTGAAATGAGTGTAGATAAAGATGCTTGTCACCACAAATTTCTAATGATGTTTTAGACCACCACAAAAAGACTTGTAGACACATTTCTACACTCATACACCTATTGCATATTAATTCTAGCATATAAATGCTATTGAAATAAATGATAATTTTCCTAATAATGATTCCACTAAAATAATAGTGCCCATATACAACTTGTATGAGATTAATAACAATCCTTGAGTAACCTCATTTCTTTTATAACAATTGCTACTTGATGTGTTGTCCCCTATATTAGCCTACATTATGTTTGTATCATTTTGTAAAATGATTCTAGCAACCTTAACAACTCTTGTTGTAGCTTGTATAATATATATAGTAAGTGCTACATGTGACCTATAAATGAACTAGTGTCATGTTCCTAACTTTGGAACATTCTTGATTTGAACAACTCAACCATTTCTATAACATTACATCTTCATTTCTAATAAATCCCTCTATTATTAGCCCTCTAAAATTATGTGCATTAAAATCATGAACCAAATAATCATGAAACAAGGATTCATCAATAAAAACCACATCATGTGAAGAAGAGAATTTAAATGATGTTTATGACTTAAGAAATAATGACTAAAATCATCACTAAATATATTATCAATTGGCCATGAAACAATAGATGAAGAAGAAATAATAATATTGGCTACATGGGGGATATAATCACCATTAAGACAAGAAACATCATATGAATGTGAACACAATAATGTATATCAATCAAGAAGGAATAACTAGGTTCCTCAAGAATAATGAATCATTAGTTGCACACATAAAGAGAACCCATAGATGTGAGGAGAAAACCATCTAAATATGTACAACATGAAGTTTTTTAGAAACATCCATAACTTTCTTAATTAGTCTAGGGTGAGAAGTGAAATAATCAATAATATCATATACCAATGTACTAAATAGACTATACTTGTAATACATGATATAAATAAAACCACTATAATGTGTTATCAATTAAAGTTCTTATAAATTCATTTATTAAAACACATCATTCTCTATATGATCATGGTGTATGGGTAAGAATAAATTAACATGTAAAGATGCATCAATGTTATTACCTATTAGAGTAATCATTCATTAGCTAATAATTAATTAATCATTAATTAAGTATTAGTCTAATTTATTCTCATGTACTTAAGCTAAACTTGGGAGTTCTCTTTTATGTTAACTGAAGTGAGCTATTATTAGATCATTCTCTATTTGCATGAGATGTTGACACTTGTCATTATCTAATCTCTTTATCATTTAGGGTTGCTCCTATATAACACTCAACCCTCATTCTATTATCATACCTTTGATAAAATAAAAAAAATTGTAGCTTTTTCTTGTTGAGGATATTACATATTCTTGTTTGTAGCTCTCTTTAGTGGAAGGTGTCTTTGTTCATTGTTTGATCATGTGGCTCATGCTTTTCACAATTCTAACATGGTATTAGAGCATGGATTTAGAAAACCCCTTCTCAATTTATGAGGTTTTTTCTTCAACAAGGTTTACAGGATTCAGATCTAGGATCTCCTTTGCTTTTTGCAAATTTTATGGATGGGTGATTTTTAGGTGCATTTTGGTGCAAAAAGGACCTCACTGTTATGTTCAGGAGACTGATTCAATGAATTTTGATATAAATTTACCCATATTCCCCATCAGAAGCATCTAAGAATTTTTTTTTGACAAGGGCCTGTACAACCCCTGTACAATTTATTGTATAGCCGGATTAAAAAAATTAAATATATATATATTGTGCTTTACAGTGTTGAGTGTAATTTATAGCACTGGCGCTATATATAGCCTTGTGCTATATATACTGTGGCTGATCAAAGACAATTTCGATGGTTTTTTAGGCCACCATAAAAAAAATTCAAACACCTCATACAATCTGCCATGTCATCATTTTAGGTTTTGTTTTCCCAACACCTTCATTTTTCAATGAATCTAACATGGGTATATTTTGTCGCTTGTTTTTTGTTGCAAGGGATTGCATTTTTTTGGCCATGAGAATATTCCCTTGAAAATTGTTGCTAATGTCATGCTGACATCAGCATGACATCAGTGGTACGACCTATCAACATGGCCCCCTTTGAGCCCCTTTTGGTCCTAAAGGAGCAATTTTTTCTTTCAGTGATAACTTGGGCGTACGATATCAAAATTAGGTGAACAATATATCATTGGAAAGTTGTTCTGTCAAATTTCCAATGGTGTGGGTCTTTTCACCATTTTTTTTTGTTGGTCCATTTTACATCCTGTTGAAGTCATATATGTTGTTTTCACTCCCAAGCTCATAAATTTTGACTTGTTTATCCATTTTTCATGATTCTAGTGGAGTTGGGACGATCTCTCGGAGCTCTTCACAACCATCCATGCCATTTTTCCATAATTTATTTTAAGTGTACATTTTATTCATTTTTTTGTGTTTTCACACTCTAGTCAATTACTTGGATATTTTAGCTCCTAAAAACTTGTTTGTGTGGGATGACTCATTTTTGGTTGTTCTATATGTATTTCTAGTATTTTATTTCTATTTGGGCATTGTAGACATCTTTTTCATGTAATTTATCTTTTGCAGATGCACTAAAATAAAGTTCTATTATGGTGTATCTTTTTGGGGATTTCGCAAAACTTGTTGCGCCTTTTTTATTCACACTATGATATAAAGTTCCATGGGGGTTGATGTTTTCCTTTGTTTTCCATCACACCTTTGTCAAGTGAGTGTCCCTTCCATGAAAATAGTGAATCTTGGTGATTCTTGCCTCATGTGTGTGTGCCTTTCTTTGCACACATGGCAGATATTTCATATCTTTGCACTCAACCCTCATTTTATTATCATATTGTTGTACCCAAACCAATTTTTTTTGCTTCATTAAGGAATTTTGCTTAAAAGAGTCTAAACCTTGCTAAAATGATGTCAAAATATAGTTTTTGGGCAAGTCAAATATGAAATTTTGTCAATTTCATGTCAGTCATCAGTAGCAATTGGTCAGTACCTGAAGGTCAGAACCTGAACCTAGGATTCAAAGCAGGACATGTGATGATGGAGAAGCACCTCACGACAAAATTATACTCCTACAAGGTCAAATCAGTGGCTAGAATAGTGTTTACGGAGGATGAAACATATGAAGATTTCAAGCATAAAGCAGATCTATGCCCCTGTAGCCCAGGGGCGCCCTTCTTTTTGAAGGCTTAGATTTAGTTGCATGTGCTTGCAGATACATTCAATCTCTTCAAAATTAGTTTGGATTTTCAACGAGCTATCAAGCGAGGTCACCCGAAGTGCAAAACTCCAGCAATCGACCTCAAAAGTTGAAGGTACAAGGAGGTTACATGTCACCGAAGACTGTCAAATTGTATTTTTTGTGCCCCTATAGCCCAGGGATGCCCTTGAATTTGACGCCTTAGATGATAAAATTTGCAGATGCTATCTTCCTGAGATCTTTTCTAATCTAGTCTAGGTCCGCAATGCATACTTCACGAGATGATCTGACAAGCTGAGTAACTGTGGTAGAGGTTCTACCAAGCACGTAAATCAGACGATGGAGAAATGTTGAAATACAAACCTTTACCTCTGTAGGCTAGGGGCGCCCAGCCTTTAGGCCTACCTGATGGGGTTTTTAGCAATCACAGTCTTTACGAGACTTGTGCATAATTACTCCAGCTATCCAACAAGTTTGGCCATCAACCTCCGGGATTTGGAAAATGCTTGTACATGAGAGGTCAGTGTAGAGTGCTGAAGAAATCAAACAACTAGAAAAATGACTATGGAAAATACACATCCCCTTGGAAAAGGCGCCCTTCTTTTTGAGGTCTTAGAAGCAGTTTTCTTGCTTCGTCACTTCCAAAGACATCTCTTGTAAGTTTAACTAGATACACAAAGTGACTGAAGGTGCGTGAATCGAAGCACTCCAGCTCCCGGTGTCAGGAGTCAAAGTATGGGTCCGGATGAAAGTTACACTTGACAAATTGATGTTTACGCCTTCACAGGCTAGGAGCACCCTTGCTTTTGGGGTTCCTAATGTAGCTTTCAAGTGCCTTACATATAGTCGTTGGATGAGGAATTCTTCCAGTCACGCAATGAACCTATCATCCATTCAACAAGGTTCATCGTTCACCGATAATGGCAGTTCACAACATCAGATGGAAAAATGGAGAAATGGCTGTCTGGAAACCTTGCATCAATTTAATCAACGACACCTAATTTTTTGAGGTGTCAAATGTTGATTTTAGCAGTTGCAGCTCCCAACAAACATTTCATCCTTGCTCTACAGGCTTCACGGTGGATATCTCAGTTTAGTCAACTTCACTCAGTCACCTAGAAATCAAAGCTGAACAGGGGCAACTGTAACTTTGCAATCAACTATAAAATAGGAAGTTAGCAAAAAATTTAATAACTCTTGCAAATAGACACCTAGAGGGTCAAATAAGGAATTTTCAAAATCAGTGAAGTACGCTGAGTGCATCCAGATGTTGCACTTTTTTGCTAACTGATTAAAATAATATTTAATATTTGTTTTGCATGCTAAAGCATTAAATGGCAATTTTTCTCAATAATTTATTATTGACGCCTTCTTGATGATGAAACTCAAATTCGCATGTAATGCTAACTGAATATTTTATTATTATTTTGTAATTTGGGACTCTGAGTCAGTCTCAGTTGAAGTGGAGGGGGTCCAATCAAAACAATTCTTTTCAAAGTCAGGGTTTTAAATCTTGCAGTCATGCTTTTATGGGGCGATTTTACTCTATTCATTCAAGTATGGAATCCATTTTTATTCATCTAGCTTAGCAGAAGTGAATTTTCTTCAGATTTGGGTGAATTTTCATCAGCAATCATTGGCGAAGACATCAAAATTATTCTTTTGCAGGTACAAGTCCAAATTCATCAGCGAATTTCAAGATCAAGTGGCGATTTTGGTAGAAGAAAACATCAAAAAACATATTTCTTCTTCTCAAATTCTTCTATTTTCTCATCTTAAATTCATTCGCATGTTTGAAAAAAGGAAAATTTTGGCAAAAAAAATCATCTAGGTTGATTCAAAATAACTTCCTCAAGAAAACCCATGTGCTAGAATTTTTCAGGAAAATTTACTCCAAAGCATCAGTTCTCGAGGCTCTGATTTTCTTAATTGAAAATTCCTTGCATGGTCTAGTGGAAGTCAATTTTTTTCAAATCTGACATTTTGGGTTGTCTTAGAATCTTTTCTGGACAAAATCCGCATCTCATAATTTTTCATGAAAATTGCCCTTCGACAGGCTATTTTTAGCTTTCCAAAAAAGTTGTTAGAATATAGTTGTGTTCACAGTCAATAGGCAAGTTTTTCAAAATGCAATACACTCAGCTCAAATTCAAGACCAAAATGGTCCTGATTCATGACTTCATCGGGATAGTTGATATGAATCTACATAAGGTGCTTCCAGAAGTAGTCTTGGATCCAGTCAAGATTAAAGATTCGATACTTCAAAACATTCAACATTTTGGGTTGCTTGAGGCCGCTTCCATACCTATCTCAGTCCATTGCATAGAGTTCGTAATGTCTTGTGTTAAGCATTACAATTCTACTACTCATGAGATACAGTCAGTAGATGGACGAGTCATATGCAGTCTCAAACCCTTGGACATCGAAAGATGTTTTGGTATTCCTCAGCATCCGAGCAGTCCAGTCATTTCCATAGAGCAGTGTGAGTGAGCATTCAATGCTGATATGGACAAGTTTCAGAGTAAGATGGCAAAGAGATGGTTAAAATACAAGAAGAACAAGTTGCCAAGCAATGTGGGTCGTGGTGAATACAAGGAGGAGTATGTGGTTTTGATTACACTTCTCAATCGTATCTCAGGTCATCCAGATGCAAACAAATTTCAGCCCTGGATGTATTATATCATTGGTCAGATCATCTCTGGGAAAGAGCATTATGACTAGGGATCCTTCATCAGCGACGTTCTCCATGAGCAAATCACTGGTTTTCTAGTTGCACACTAGTTTCACATGTGGGCATGTGCAAAATCATCATGGAGAAAATAGGCCCTTAAGTGGCAAAAAATTCAGAAAAAATAGAGTTAGGAAACTTGACATAAAGATTTGAATAAGTTATTTATATTATTTCAAAAATATGTAAGAATAGAATTTGTAGAAAATTGAATGTAGTTTCTAAACTACTAGGTTTTTTTTTTTTTAAATAAAATCTATTTGGTGAAAATTTGAAATTTCAATGCAGTAGTACTTAAATTTCAGGGAAAAAATAAGAAGTAGGTGTTTGTATGACCACCATAACCACAATAAAATTGTAACGCCAAGAAAGTGCAGAAAGAAAAGATGAAAGATTAGTGCAAACATGCAATCTAAATCTAAATGCAATCTAATGTTAAGCAACAAAGAACAAAGGAAAGTAAATAACTGAAATAATCTCACCAAATTGCTACGTATTTCCATGAATCATCTTGATTGCCCTTCTCCATTTTGTTGTTGTAGTATAATTGCCCTCATATTTTTAGTAATTCGTGCAAGTATAGCCTATGATAGTGATTTAGCAAAACATCGAAGATTAAAGATAAGTGCTCTCAAAAGTCATAAGATTTCGTGAGAGATTGGAATGATGAAGACCAGATTAATTTATAGAAAATTGATTATTCGAACGACAGGATAGGATTGAAAGATCAACGGACGGTTGAGATCGACAGATTACACATGCATTCTAATAACTGTCAGTAATGACATGAGTGATAAAAATTAGAAATAGAATTAAAGATTAAATAAATGATTTAATCTTCTAGTTTGGTATTCGAAAACAGAAGAATTATCTTTGCATGACAAAGATGAAGATTGATTAAAACAAATCTTGTTCGAATGCACGCACAAGGTTTAATTAATTAAATAAGAATATTTAATTAATGTGCATGTACACACAATTGAGTTAGCACTGAATGATTGAATGATTTGACGAAGAGATTACTCGAGAATGCCACTCAGACATTAAATCAAGAGTTAACTGAGCGATTTGAATATATCTTTGAGTCGAGTAAAAGTGAATAGTTAGATAACTCACACAATTATCTAAATATGGAAGAATGTGTTAAAATAGAATTCATGAATTAAATAATTCATTTAATTGAAGATTTGATATTTGAAGAATAATTAAATAAATAAGATTTATTTAATTAAGTGATGAAGGGATTTAAATGAATAATTAAATAAATAAATATTTTAATTTTTTAAAGTTGAAGTATCATAAAGAGTAAATTAAATAAGAATTTATTTAATTTGACAAGAAGGATAAGGTTAATTAGTAACATAATTAAATAAAAAGCATTTATTTAATTAATTAGATAGAATAAAGAAAAGTGTGAATTAACTAAATAATTAAGATTATTTAATTAATAGAAGAATTAACAGAGTATAGAGAATAATTAAATAATTGACATTATTTAATCATGACCATGGAAGAAATACGAATTATGAAGAATATTGAAGTTGTAGGCTTAAACCAGATTTCGGTGTCTACAAAAATGATAATATTTTTTTATAAGATTTTAGATATAAGCAGAGGACTCATGTCCCGATGTGATGCATATTTTTTGTAATTTTTTCCAAGTAAATAATTAATTATGATTTTTTATTACAACTTTTGAAAAATATAAAACTCGTATGACTACCTTAACTTGGTCAAAACTTCAAATTCAAATTTTTTTAATCCTATAGTATACTTAAGAATAGAATGTGACACATGTTTTGGATTCAAAAATGTGATACAATTTGAAAGCTATAGATTTTTTTCAATCAGCCTATCAATTAGGACTTTAGTCGTAATTCAAATAGAAAATAAATAATTATTATTTATTAAATTCAAAGTAAAGCATAGTTTATATTGGTGGAAAGCTAAGAATCTCCTTTAAAAACCCTTTTCATTTCATCAATTTTAGGTAAAAAAAAAAGTCATCAACCACATAACCTACAAATACCCATCATATCGCCACTTTTTGGCCCATCATGATCATGCACATACCCATGTGTTCCTACCTCATATACTTGATCGCCTACCAAGGTCAATTTAGAGGTTTGAACACAATGGGTGCTAGAAAACTATCTGTACCAACCTACACTCCAGAGGTGTTAGTTGTTACGCCAACAATTTTCTGGCACCCACCATGGGGCACGAGGCAAGAAAATTTCTCAAAGCTTATACTTTGCACAGTTATGACTATTTGGCATCCTACTGCTCCAGTACAACAACCAAGACTGATTTCACCTGTTATACAATCGAATCTAGTTTTCATCGAGGAAGAGTAGTCAGACATCATCAGTAGCTTTTGCACTTTTATCTTTGAAAATCATACATCTACCACTCAGTGGAGAAACGCGGCTACCACTCTGGATAAAGAAGAAGAGAAAGTAGATCTTGTAGCAAGTAGACCAATCTTGCTACCTCCTGCATGGGATTAAGCATCCTGGTGTACTGAGTATATACGAGAAGGAGAGGTAATCCTCCCATCCAGCCAGATCCTGTCTTTCAAGAGGCTCTTGATCAATTCATTGAAGGAGAAATTTTAGAAGAGATTCCCATTCCAATAGAAGAAATGGGTGATCGTAACAACAATGATAACCACAACAGTCAAAATGGAAGAAACACAAGATGTCCAGCCCCCTTGCCTTGGGGTGATAATATTGGACTGTTGGATTTACAAGGACACCATGAACTACCCAAGGGTTCATGCAAGTTTTTCTCGAGATTTCATGGCGATGGTTCCAAACATCCTGATGAACATCTTTCAGCATTCACGACGGTATGTTCTGTCTTGCATGTTGCACATGAGGACATTGCAGTACGTCTCTTTGTGGAGACTCTTGAGAACAATGTAGCAGAATGGTTCAACAATCTTGAACCAGGCATCATCACCAGTTGGGCCGTCATGAGTGAGAAGTTCTTGGAAAGGTTCAAGCCTGCCAAGGACAATCATAGACTTTTTTGCACAACTCTCGAATTCGAAGATGGAGAAACATGAACCAATGAGAGAATTTGTAGCAAGGTTTAACCACCTTGTTACACGTCTTTCTCAAAATTTAAATCCATATGACAAAATTATAATGAGTTCCTTCATCAATGCACTGTCGTCTGAAATTTCCTTTTCCTTGAAGATAAGTGAAGAAGATATTCTACAACTCCTTCAAGAAGAAACAATCAAGCTTGAAGACAATATGATTACGATGGGAAAGATGAAGGATGATTCGATCAGACTGCTCGTGCAAGCGTCGACTGATCCATTGCTACAAAAGGTAGCAAACGAGGTGATTATACTGAAGAGACAATCACCCCCTCAAGGGAAACCATCCTTTCCCACACCACCATCATTTCAACCTCAACAACAGTACCAGCCGAGAAGAAACAACTTCCAATTGTACAACAATTACAAGTCAATTTTTTTGCAAGGACAACTGAAATGAAACAATGAAGCTAAGAAGCCCATAGTCTTTTTCACTTCCCATGATTCTGTTGAACACATCGGTGCTACATGTTCGGAGAACCAAAGAATGAATCAGCTCATGGGATTTTTTGATACTGCTCCTAGTTAAGGTTTTGTACCTTCAAGTTCAAACGTCATCTCATCACAGATGTACGATTTTGATGGTGAATCCGCAACGGGGTATTTTGATCAAGAACCCGTAAATGAAGAACAAGAACAAGAATACCGCCAAATTTCTCTCATGATCAATCATGAGAATATTACTTCACCTGTGTTCACACGTGGGCAACATTTCAAAGCGTAGGAGGAAGAAGAGAAGTGAAATTCAAATGCAAGAGGTAAGGAAGTAGCTTCTACTTCCAATCCTAAGACTTCACAAGAAAACATTGTGCCAACTGCTCAAGATTCATCTTCAGCAAGTTTCGACATTATGTCTTCTATGATGAAGACGAAGGTGCAGATCTCTCAATTGGAGTATCTACAAGATCATCCAGAGCAACTAGATAGAATGTTAAAGGTTGTGAAAAATAAGGCTACTGCCCAACCAACATTACTATAGTCCTTCGTACCTATAGAAGAGAAGCCAAAACCGTTCTATATATCCTTATATATAGGAGGTTTCAAATTGAGAAATTGTATAATTGATAGCGGAGCTTCCGATAACGTTATGCCTCTATAGATTATGAGCACGTTGGGACTATCGTGCACTCCTACTAAAGAAAAGTGTTACTCACTTGATTCCAAGCTGGTACCATTAGTTGGTCAACTTAAAGATGCACAAGTAAGGCTAGCATCATGTCCTGAGAAGAAGATCATGATGACCATCTTGGTGGCTGATATTCCTACTAGCTATGGGATGCTACTTAGTAGGAGTTTTTGTAAAGATCTTAGAGGAGAGATTCAAATGGATTGGTCGTTCACAACAATTCCATTGAAGAAGGGTACATTTAAGCTGGAGCCTGAAACGAAGTCAAGGTTTATGGTGGTAAATTCCCAGTATCCACAAGCTCAAGTGTTATATCAAGAAACAAGTCCAGGCACATATGCTATGGTGTCAGAAGTAGCGGAAGATTGTCAGAAATTTGCACTTTCTACAGGTTTGTAAAATGAAGAATCAAAAGTGTGGAAAATGCATTTCGATGGTAGTTGCTCAACATCAGGCTCAAGAGCGGGAATAGTCATGATTTCTCCCGAAGGTCATCTATATCCTTTTTCATATAGGTTGCAATTTGAATGCACCAATAACATTGTTGAATACGAGGCGCTTTTATTAGGTCTCAAGAACGCGAAGGATATGGGGATCAAACTACTTAGAGTTGAAGGAGATGCATAATTGATTGTAAAACAGATTAAAGATATTTTCCAAGTCGAGAATAGTCACCTTCAATCCTACAAACAGAGGGTGTGGAATGCAATCGACTGGTTTGATGCATTTAACATCCAATACATTCCAAGAATAGGCAATAGCAAAGCTGATGCTCTTGCAGTTTTAGCTACTCTTTTCATGCCAAATTCTGACTTTCATTAGAATTCATTTGCTATTGAGATGATTTACAAGAAAGTTGTACCTGATAGCTCAACAAACTGGCAAGTCTTCGATGATGATGATGATGATATTGAAGAATTTCTTGTCATGGGAGATAATTACAAAGAGTTGTTCTTTGAAGGAAGTTCTACTCCTAAAGAATTAATTTTAGAAGATTCTAAAGATGTAGACTCTGGGATTATACAATTGAGAGGAAATCATATTCCTAAGGGTTTTGTATCTTTAGAAGATATTTTTGACAGGCATGACCATTACATCCAAGATCAGAAGAGGTTAGGTGTTAATACTTCATTAGAATACAATCAATTCAACATAAGCACTGAAGACAAACCTTAGTTTGTAAATTTAGGCAAGTGTTGTACTCTAGAAGAGACTAAGAGGTTTATCGCCTTGTTCAAGCAGTACAAGGATGTTTTTGCCTAGTCATATGAAGACTTGAAAGTCTTCACACCCATAGAATTGTCACACACAATTCCTCTAAAGTCTGATGGGTAGAAACAAAGACATTACAATCCGCAAATTCAAAGCACTATTTATGTGGAGATTCAGAAAATGGTGGACTCAAGGATAATATTTCCTATTCATCACTCCACCTTGGTTTCCAATATAGTTTCTATATGAAAAAAGAATGGTGAAATCAAAATTTGTGTTGATTTCAGGGACTTAAATCAATCATCCTTAAAGGACAACTATCCCCTACCAATCATGGAGCATACATTGCAGGCAATCACTGAATCAGAGATGCTATCACTTCTTGATGGTTATTCTAGTTACAATCAGATTGCAGTGGAAAAGGAGGATCAGATTAAGATAGCTTTCACCACACCATGGGGGACGTTTGCTTATGAAAGGATTCCTTTCACCCTTATCAACGTCGGTGCTACGCTTCAGAGACCCATGGACTTGGAATTTGGGGACCTCATGGACAAGATTATAGTCATCTACCTTGATGACTTAAACCATTTTTTCAAATAAACGGGATGATCACTTTTCACATCTCGTGGAAGTGTTCAAAAGATGCAGGTATCACAAGATATCTTTGAATCCAAAGAAGACCATCTTTGCGGTGATGGAGGGAAAGTTACTTGGTCACATCGTTTCCAAAGAGGGGACCAGAATAGATCCGAATCGGGTGGATTCAATCAGAAACCTGTATTTTCCTACAAGCAAAACGTAGGTGCATTCCTTTTTTGGAAAAGTTAACTTTATCTGAAGATTTGTACCTAATTTCTCAAAGCTGACAAAGGAGATTTCAGCAATGATGAAAAAGACATCCACTTTTGTGTGGACAGAAGAAGGAAAACAAGCCTTTATTAAGATCAAAGAAGCTATTGCTAATGCACTAGTGTTGTTTCGGCCAGACTTTTAGAAGGATTTTATCCTCTATTGTTATGCGTCAGAACACTCACTATCTGCTATTTTGACACAGAAACTCAGCGAAGAAGGAGTATCTCCGATTGCTTTTATCAGTTATAATTGTAAGGATGTTGAGATGTGCTATTCTTAGATTGAGAAGAACACTTATGTTGTCATCATAGCTGTCAAGAATTTTAGGTTCTACCTTTTGAATTCTCATACAACAGTGTATTTCACCAATCCAACAGTTAAAAGTGTGCTAACTCAACAGGAGATGGGCATGAAGAGAGGGAATTGGATCGCAAGGGTTCAAGAGTATGATCTAGAAATCAAGTCGACCAAGCTCATTCACAAGAAAGGTCTTTATCGATTATTGGCATAGGATGGAGATCACAAGCTTCAGAGCAATGGTGGAGTTGATCTTGAACAAGAAATTGAAGAGGACCTTCCTTTGGTCCTATTTGTTGATTCTGCAGAGGAATGGTACACACCCTTGTGGTATTATTCAACATATGGAGAATTTCCACGTCACATGAACAAACAACAGAAGAGAACATTGAATTTAAAAGCACATAACTTCGTGCTTATTAACAATGTTTTGTAGAAGCGTGGCCTTGACAAAACTTTCCTTTTATGTGTCAGTAAAGACTAGCAACAGAGATTTTTGGATGCTTTTTCACGGTCAAGCATGCAGAGGACACTTTTCATCAAGGGTCACTGCATTCAAAATCATGTGAGCATAGTTTTATTAGCCAACTATGTTCCACGATGCATATAAATGGGTGTATAAATGTCAGCTATGTCATCAGTTTGTAGGAAAATTCAGATTGGCAGCTACTTCACTCAGGCCAGTTATCATCAATGCTCCATTTCAGCAATGGGGTATTGATTTTGTAGGTCCTATCAACCCAAGTTCCAGCAAGGGGCATGTTTATGTCCTGACATCAACAGATTATTTCACGAAGTGAGTTGAAGCAGTTCCTACCAAACAAGCTACTTCTGAAGTGGTCTACAACTTTCTAAAGGAGAATATCATTTCTCGCTTCAGAGTTCCTCATAAAATTGTGGTTGATAATGCAACATGCTTCTCGTCAAAGGAGATTCTGAGTTTTTGTTTTGATCACGACATCATGTTGTCACATTCATCGCATTATTACCCTCAGGGTAATGGACATGCCAAATCATGGAATAAAAACATTGTCACAATTGTTTGTAAGTTGGTTGAGTCAAATCAGTGGGCTTGGCACACAAAGTTATATGATGCTCTTTGGGTTGATCGTATAACTCCTAAAAGAGCTATCGACACCTTTCCCTTTGTACTTTTGTATGGTACAGAAGTAGTTTTACCCATCACTTTGGAGTTGTCTGCTTTACAATTGGCATCTGCATTGGATGATGAAGAGTTCAAAGACCCTATTCAGAAGCGAATATTGTACCTAATGAAGCCTAAAGAAGAGAGGGTTGATGTTGTTGATAAAATCACTCAGCACCAGGAGCTAGTGAAAAATATGTTTGACAAGAAGGCTCGTCATAGAGACTTCAAAGTTGGAGATCAAGTCCGTTTGTGGGACAAAAGGCATGAACCTAGAGGAATGCATGGTAAATTTGATTCCTTATGGTTAGGGCCCTTTCAAATCCATGAATCTATAGGAGAGAAAACATTCATTTTCTTGCATCAGGATGGAAGGCTCCTCCCGCTTCCTTATAGTGGGCAGTATCTCAAGCACTTCAACCCTCAGGGGGAGGAGTGATACTTTGTAAATACTTTTTATTGCTTTATCATTATGTCGTGTTGTGTTTCCCTATTCCATAATGTTTTGTCATGTTTTAGGTGATTTAGGTAGTCTTGTTTTAGGTGATTTTTAGGTTAGGTGATTAGGAAAGCTCCAAGTTTTAGGTGATTAGGGAAAATTCTTGATTCTGATGCCCAAATCATAAGTCACTCATCTACATAACACAGAGATTCTAGGGTTCTCCTATGCCTTAAGTATCTAACATGGTCACCATACAGAGCCTAATGTTGTACCCAAACCAAAAAAAAAATTGCTTCATTAAGGAATTTTATTTAAAAGAGTCTAAACCTTGCTAAAATGATGTCAAAATACAGTTTTTGGGCAAGTCAAATATGGACTTTGGTCAGTGTCATGTTAGTCGTCAGCAATAATTGGTCAGTACCTAAAGGTTAGAACCTAAACCTGGGAATCAAACCAGGACATGTAATGATGGAGAAGCACCTCACAATGAAATTATATGCCTACAAGGTCAAATTAGTGGCTAGAATAGTGTTTACGAAGGATGAAACAGATGAAGATTTCAAGCAAAAAGCAGATCTGCGTCCCTGTAGCCCAGGGGTGCACTTATTTTTGAAGGCTTAGATTTAGTTGCATGTGCTTGCATATACATTCAATCTCTTCAAAATTAGTTTGTATTTCCATTGAGCTATCAAGTGAGGTCACCCAAAGTGAAAAACTCTAGAAATCGACGTCAGAAGTTGAAGGTACGAGGAGGTTACATGTCACCGAGGACTATCAAATTGCAGTTTTTGTGCCCCTGTAGCCCAAGGGTGCCCTTGAATTTGACCCCTCAGATGATTAAATTTGCAGATGTCTTCTTGAGATATTTTCTAATCTAGTCTAGCTCCGCAATGTATCATTTCGTGAGATGATCCGACAAGCTGAGTAACCGTGGAAGAGGTTCTACCGAGCGCGTAAATTAGAGGGTGGAGAAATGTTGAAATACACACTTGTACCTCTATAGGCTAGGGGCACCCAACCTTTAGGCCTACCTGATGAGGTTTTTAGCAGTCACAGTCTTCACGAGACTTGTGTGGAATTACTCCTGCTATCCAACGAGTCCATCCATCAACCTCTGGGATTTGGAAAATGCTTGTACATGAAAGGTCAATGTAGAGTGTTGAAGAAATCAGACAGCCAAAAAAATGACTATGGAAAATACACATCCCCTTGGAACAGGCGCCCTTCTTTTTGAGGTCTTAGAAGCAGTTTTCTTTCTTCGTCACTTCCAAAGAAATCTCTTGTAAGTTGATCTAGCTATGTAGAGAGACTGACGGTGCATGAATTGAAGCACTCCAGCTCCCGGTGTCAGGAGTCAAAGTATGGCATCTGGATGAAAGTTACACTTGACAAATTGGTGTTTGTGCCTTCACAGGCCAGGGGCGCCCTTGCTTTTGGGGTTCCTAATGCAGCTTTCAGGTGCCTTACATATAGTTGTTGGATAAGGAATTCTTCCAGTCATGCAATGAACCTATCATCCAGTTAGCAGGGTTCATCATTCACTGGTAATGGCAGTTTGAAGCATTTGATGGCAAAATCGAGAAATGGTTGTCTGGAAACCTTGCATCAATTTAATCAAAGGCGCCTAATTTTTTGAGGTGTAAAATGTTGATATTAGCAGTTGTAACTCCTAGTAGACATTTCATCCTTGCTCTATAGGCTTTGTGGAGGATATCTCAGTTCAGTCACAGCTTCACTCAATCACCCAAAAATCAGAGTTGAACAGAGGCAACTATAACTTTGCAGTCAGCTATAAAATAGGAAGTTAGCAAAAATGTTAATAACTCTTGCAATTAGACACCTAGAGGGTCAAATAAGGACTTTTCAGAATTAGTGAAGTACATCAAGTGCATCCAGATGTTGTTCTTTTTTGCTAACTGATTAAAATAATATTTAATATTTGTTTTGCATGCTAAAGCATTAAATGACGATTTTTCTCAATAATTTATTATTGGCGCCTTCTTGATGATGAAACTCAAATTCTCATGTAATGCTAACTAAAAATTTTATTATTATTTTGTAATCCGGGACTCCGAGTAACTCTCAGTTGAACTAGAGGGGGTCTAATCAGAACAATTCTTTTCAAAGTCAGGGTTTTAAATCTTGCAGTCATGCTTTTATGGAGCAGTTTTATTCTATTTATTCAAGTATGGAACCCATTTTTATTCCTCCAGCTTAGTAGAAGTGAGTTTCCTTCAGAGTTAGGAGAATTTTCATCAACAATCATTAGCGAAGACATCAAAATTATTCTTTTGTAGGTACAAGTCCAAATTCATCAGTGAATTTCAAGATCAAGTGGCGATTTTGGTAGAAGAAAACATAAAAAAATGTCTTTCTTCTTCTCAAATTCTTCCATTTTCTCATCTTAAATTCATTCACATGTTTGAAAACAGGAAAATTTTGGCAAAGCAAATCATCTGGGTTGATTCAAAATAACTTCCTCGAGAAAACCCATGTGCTAGAATTTTTCAGGAAAATTTACTCTAGAGCATCAGTTCTCGAGGCTCTGATTTTCTTAATTGAAAATTCCTTGCATGGTCTAGTGGAAGTCAAATTTTCACAAATATGATGTTTTGGGTTGTCTTAGAATCTTTTTCTGGACAAAACCCACATCTCAAAAAAATTTGTGAAAATTGCCCTTCGACAGGCTATTTTTAGCCTCAGCAAGCTATTTTTAGCTTTCCAGAAAAGTTGTTAGAATATAGCCATGTTCATAGTCAACGAGTGAGTTTTTCAAAATGAAATACACTCATTTCGAATTCAAGACCAAAATGGTCCTAACCCATGACTTCATCGGGACAGTTGATACGAATCTCCATAAGGTGCTTCCAGAAGCAGTCTTGGATCCAGTCAAGATTAAAGATTCGATACTTCAAAACATTCAACATTCTGGGTTGCTTGAGGCTGATTCCATACCTATCTCAGTCCATTGCATAGATTTCGTAATTTCTTGTGTTAAGAATTACAATTCTACTACTCGTGAAATACAGTCAGTAGATGGACGAATCATATGCAATCTCAAACCCCTAGACATCAAAAGATGTTTTGGTATTCCTCAGCATTCGAGCAGTCTAGTCATTTCCATGGAGCAGTGTGAGAGAGAATTCAATACTGATATGGAAAAGTGTCAGAGTAAGATGATAGAGAGATGGTTAAAACAAAAGAAGAACAAGTTGTCGAGCAATGTGGGTTGTGGTGAATACAAGGAGTATGCGGTTTTGATTACACTTCTCAATCGCATCTCAGGTCATGCAGATGCAAACAAATTTCAGCCCTGGATGTATTATATCATTGGTCAGATCATCTCTGGGCAAGAGCATTATGACTGGGAATCCTTCATCAGTGACATTCTCCATGAACAAATCACTATTTTTCTAGTTGTATACCAGTTTCACATGTGTTCCTACCTTGTATACTTGATTGCCTATCAGGGTCAGTTTAGAGGGTTGAACACGGTGGGCGCCAGAAAACTGTCCATACCAACCTACACTCTAGAGGTGTTAGTTGTTACACCAACACATACCTTTGCACTCAACCCTCATTGTATTATCATACCTTTGATAAAATTGAGAATTTGTATCTTTTTATTGTTGAGGATATTACATATTATTGTTTGCAGCTCTCTTTAGTGGAAGGTGTCCTTGTTCATTGTTTGATCCTCTGACTCATGTTTTTCACAATTCTAACATGGTATTAGAGCATGGATTCAACAAACCCCTTCTCAATTTATGAGGTTTTTTCTTCAACAAGGTTTATAGGATTCAGATCTGGGATCTCCTTTTTTTTTTGCAAATTTTGTGGATGGGTGAGTTTTTGGTGCATTTTGGTGCAAAAAGGACCTCACCATTATGTTCAGGAGACTAATTCAATGAATTTTGACTATAAATTAACCCATATTCCCTATCAGAAGCATCTGAGGCAATTTTTTTGACAAGGGCCTGTACAACCCCTGTACAATTTGTTGTATAGCAGGATTAAAAAAATTAAACAATATATATATTGCGCTTTACAGTGGGTGATCCCATAATACTAGTTTACAATTTTTAGCCAAACTGGACATTGAATTGAATTTTTTTAACTAAATCTTTACTTTTGGGCACCTATAGTGGCTAAACTGTGAGGAATTTGAAGATGATGCAAACTAGTGATTTGTGACATTTTGTCTGTAGATTCTAAATATATTTTTTTCAAAATTTTTGGAATCATATTGCACTTATTTTACCATCTCCTTTGAAAACTAGTTTTCAACAGTAAACACCACTTTTAAAGAGTGACATTACTAGCTAACACAACTTTTTTTCTATGAAGGATAAAATTCTAATTTTTTTGAATTTAGATTTGTAACTATGATATCTAGTGCATGGAGTTTGTTTCATAGCATTTCATTGAATTTTTTTTCTTAATTAAGTTTCAAAGTCAAACCAGTTACAATATAGACATGTTTTACTAGCTAAAACATAACCTTTTTGTATGTATCGAAATTCAATTTTATTTTTTTTGTTGGATCATGAACATCAATATCTAGTGCATTGATATTTTCAAAAAAAAAATTGATAATATGCTATTTTTTCACATGTGTAGAACAAAGAACTTTATTTTCGGTGAAAAACCTACATTCACAAGAAATAAAAAAAATATAATAATTAAATTAAATTTATTTAAAATTATACTTTTTGGGAAGCTTATAATAAGGATTGCATACTTACAAAAAATAAATTTTAAATGAATTCATTTGATCCCCCAAATGGTAAATCAAAAATGGTTTTTATCAACATTTTGATAGGTGTAAAGGAGACTCCATTGTAGGTATGGTTTAAAACTATCAAGGTTCTATCAGAGGGGGTTTGATCTAAGGTGGTTTGATCAAACCCTCTTCAATTGGAATCCTTTAAATGGAACTTTTCAAGGCTTAAATCATTATATTTTCTAAAAATATGTGATTTCAGCAAAAATCAAGATCTCCTAGAAATTGTAAACCAGTATTGTGGGATCACCCTGCTGAGTGTAATTTATAGCACTGGTGCTATATATAGCCTTGCACTATATATAATGTGGCTGATCGAAGACAATTTCAGTGGTTTTTTAGGCTGCCATAAAATATTTTCAAACACCTCGTGCAATCTTCCATGCCATCATTTTAGGTTTTGTTTCCTTAGTGCCTTCATTTTATGATGAATCTAACATGGCTATTTTCATCACCTATTTTTTGTTGCAAGGGACTAGATTTTTTGGCTAAGGGAATATTCCCTCAAAAAAAAAATCTAATGTCATGTTGACATCAGCATGACATCAGTGGTATGGCCTGTCAACAGGGCCCCCTTTAATCCTCTTTTGGCCCTAAAGTAGCCTTTTTTCTTTCGGTAATAACTTGGGCATACGATATCAAAATTAGGTGAACAAGATATCATTGGAAAGTTGGTTCTGTCAAATTTCCAATGGTGTTGGTCTTTTCACCATTTTTTGTTGTTAGTCCATTTTACAGCCTATTGAAGTCATATATGTTGTTTTCACTCCCAAGCTCATAAATTTTGACTTGTTTCTCCATTTTTCATGATTCTAGTGGAGTTGGGACGGTCTCTCAAAGCTCTTCACAACCATCCATGCCATTTTTCCATAATTATATTTAGGCATACATTTTATTCAATTTTTTGTGTTTTCACACTCTGGTCAATTACTTGGATATTTTAGCTCCTGAAAAACTTCTTGTTTGTGTGGGATGACTCATTTTTGGTTGTTCTATATGTATTTTTAGTATTTTATCCTATTTGGGCATTACAAACATCTTTTGCATGTAATTGATCTTTTATAGACGCACTAAAAGAAAGTGCCATTCTAGTGTATCTTTTTGGGGATTTTGCACATCTTGTTGTGCCTTTTTTTATTCACACTATGATACAAAGTGCCACAGGGGTTGATTTTTTCCTTTGTTTTTCCATCACACCTTTGTCAAGTGAGTGTCCCTTCCATGACAATAGTGAATCCTGGTGATTCTTTCCTCATACGTGTGTTCCTTTCTTTGCACACCCTTTTATTTGTAGGTACTCGTTAGTTGCAAGTTAATATATTCTTCTACATGCACTTCTTGGTTTCACACAATTTCAATGTACTTTCCTTGGTTCTCCCTTGTTAGCATTATGGGGGTGTTTCTACTATTGGTGCTAATTCTTCCTTGATTTCATTTTTTGGAGTGATCTATGTATCTAGTTCTTGTTTCTATGTACTAGGAAGATTCAATGCACATTAGTGGTTGGTTACCCATGCATTTCAGTGAGATGGAGCATTTACCATACTGACACTCTTGCATTCCTATTTTTGGAGGTTATTCATTTCAACACTATATCAGTCATCTTTAGATAGTTGTCTATAGTTTCTTTGCGCTTCATTGATGTTCTTCATGTTCCTATTTTTTGGGACATTGTTTTGGTTGGAGGTTTCTTAGTCCTTTGCCTTGTTTTGAAGGCTTTTCAGTCCTTCATTCACCTTTCTCTCTTTTGGAGAGGAGTTTTTCCCATGTAGTTTTCTCCCTTTCTCTAGTTGTGAGAGATTATATTTTTTGTACATGGGTACCTCACCAGGCCTTATTTTTTGAGACCCATCATGCATTCTTTTTTAGGGTTTTTAACTTCTCCCTGGGCTCATCTTAAGGGGGGTGTTAGAGTAATCATGAATTAGCTAATAATTGATTAATCTTTAATTAATTTTTTTTTTTTAGCAAAAGGCACAAGACCGATATAATATATTAATAATAAAAGCTAATTACATAATGTCTAAATATTCCAAAGAGAAAAAAGAATAATAATGAATGCAGTTATTGTAGGCACTCAATTACCACCTATACTTCTTGTGCAAATATATACTACCCTTTTTCTGAAAATCCCTTTTGCAAATCTACTACATAAAGACCCAAACAGTAACTATATCCACATATATTTCCCTCCTATATTTCTTGTACAGATATTTACTACCCTTATAGAGAACCCCATATGCAATGCTACTGCTTAAAATCCCATACATTAACATAACTAACATATAAACCATGCATACAATAATTAATACTTTTTAATACACGTGGAATCAGAGTGTTGACACTATCGGGCCCGACATCAGTCCAAAATCCCCTCCATCCCTTTGATATCCCCGATCCAAAAGCCCGACACATGTTTAAAGATGGCAAGTTAGTAAATTTTACTATTGGACTCAATCAATATCGAGAGATCACATAGAAATGAGATTAAGAGTGGATATCGAGCCCAATATAAGTTCATCTTTCCCTCTAGTCCCTCCAACATCCCGATACCCCAATCCACCAAAGGTGTCGACATACATAACAAATGAGGAGGCTAAAACAAAGCCAGTGAAATGTTTGACAAAGCTCCTAAAATGGTAAAACTCGCAGCCACAAAATAAGTCGACTGTATTAAAGTCAGTTACAAGAGACAAAATAATAGCATTTGTAGTAGTATCAAGTTTGACATAACCTTGGAGAATTATGAAGAGCATGATGGTTAAGGATGGGTATTTGGTGGCCCTTCTTTTACACTTGTTTGATTGGTTGCATGAATATTCCTTGAGAGTATCTGCAACTCATAATATGGGCCGAATTCTCCCAACTCTATTGCAACTCCATGGAGGTCTCAACATACATATCTACAAGCAACAAAGATGCAGCTCATCCTTTCCTAACTTCATCGTCCCTTAGATAATGAATACACTACCTAATTTTGAATAAAATTAAGTGATACATTCTTTGTCCAAAATAGCCTATAATTTTGGAAAAGCTTGAATATTATTGTCATCCTGTGTGAAAAAAAAATTCCTTCTTATCACACCCCATATTGGCTAAACAATCTGCAACACTATTTTCCTCCTTGTATGTGTGAGAAACCTGGTAATCATCAAATTCATCTAGTATCTTCCATACATTTTGCAAGACATATTTCATTTTCCAATTAAAACAAACTCTTTCTTTACATGCATTGGAAACTATCAGTGAGTCACCTTCTATATGTATTCTAGAAATTCGGAGTTTCCTAGCAAGGATCAAACCATGGAGAAGAGCCAATGACTCTGCTATGTTGTTTGTTCCTAGAGGTAAGCTTATTGATCTAGCTACCTTCATGATACCTCTTGCATCCCTAATACAGACACCTACTCTTGAAGTGCCTAGATTCCCTCTACAAGCTCCATCAAAATTAAATTTATAAAATCCTTCCATTAATCTTATTGATTAAGTTTATTGATTAAGCTTATTGATCTAGCTACCTTCATGATACCTCTTGCATCCCTAATATAGACACCTACTCTTGAAGTGTTTGGATTCCCTCTACAAGCTCCATCAAAATTCAATTTATAAAAGCCTTCCATTAAGCTTATTGATTAATCTTATTGATTAAGTTTATTGATTAAGCTTTAATTAATTATTAGTTTAATTTTTTCTCATGTGCACTTAAGCTAAACTTAGGAGTGCTTTTCTATTTTAACTAAAGAACTACACTAGTAGAATTTGGAAAATAAATGACTATGTGACTAAAAAATTTAGTCATGACAACTAAAAATGACTAAATTCTACTAATTTTTTGCAACACGGCTATAAATGACTAAATAAATTACTAATTTGATCACCCGGTAAAAAACACAACTAAATAATTAGTCACACAAACAAAAATGACTAAATAATCAATCACACAAATAAAAATAAAATTGGGGGAAAGAGAAGGTGTGTATTTTTTGTTCAATATTTTGAGCATATTATTATTTGCACTCTTTGGTTTTGGGGGAAGGAAAGCAATAGAGAAGGAAAATCAACATTACAGAGTTGAGACAGGGATTCTGTCTATGTTGTTTAGAACTCCTTTTTCACTGGAGAATAATGCATCCCTTAATTATTTTGGATATGGCTTAGGGTTTTGCAGCATTTGAGAGATTTGAGGTAAAGGGTTTGATCCTAGGAAAAAAATGTTGTTTCTCCTTTTTGCTTAAATGGAAAAGTCGTAGATGCTAGATTTTTCAAAATTTCTTATGGTGCAAATTTTGTTTTTTGTGGTTTCTAGCATATGAAAATAAAATAGTGATGTGAATCTATATATATATGAAAGCACATAACTCTATTTGATAGTCTCTCTTGGTTTTAAAACACTTGTATATTTTTGCTTCCTTTTTCTCTATTCATTGCCATATTCCTATACTTGCTCATTTTGCATAATATTTGTGTGATAGATTTCCTTTGATCAATGTGTACCATAACATAGTGATTGGTGATTGAGTATTGGATAAAATTTGGTGTGCATATGGTATTGGGACTTTGACATTCTTTTTTTATGTATGTATCAATTATAGTGTTGAAGATGTATGATTGCACAATCTTTTACTCTTAGAAAGTTTGGTTTTCATCAAAATTCCAATTCGTTGGTGTGTTTTTTTTGCTTCTTACTCATGCATGACATCTTAGATTGTAAATGTAATCTAAATTGTCACTTTGGTTGCAAAAATTTGGAAAAAATTCAAACAAGTGCTATCCACTTTTTGTTGGACCACTTCTTTGATAGATTTGTCTATTTATGCCATCATGTAGAAGTTTCATTTTGTGTCCACAATTGTTTGTTTTCTAGCCCTCTTTGGCTTCCTTCTTTTAATAGTTTCATTACTCACTTCGGGTGACATCTTTAAAACTATTTTTTCTTGAGAAATATATCTTGGAGAATGTAGGGTGGGTGATGTTGAAAAACCCAGATCTGATATCAGTAAATTCATGCTACATTTGGACATGCAGAGATAATACAAGGATAATATGCATCTGTAGTTTAATCAATTCATTGTGAAATTCAATAAAATTAGCATTCAAAGTAATATATTAGCCACTTCCCTTGTGGTTGGTCCTCCGCACACCTTCAAATATAGGTGAAGGTCATCCATCAAAGGTTACTGACACTGGGTCATCATGAAGACTCCATAGAGTGGGTCACTTTGTGTCTCGACATCCAAATTTATTTTTTGGGATTCTTGGTGAGCTTAAATCATTCTTGGAAGCTTTCCAACCAAGGGTAGGAACATGCTCAATATCCAACTGTTCTAATTTCTTCCTCTCCCCTTCATTCAAACTCTCTTGATATTGCCTTTTTTCTTATAACTCCACTAGATTGTAATCAACCAAGGAAGTTGTGTCACATAGTCATTTATTTTCCAAATTCTACTAGTTTAGTTCATAAGTAAACATTCCATTTAAATTTTATTGAATAGATCACATCATAAGTAAAAATTCCATTTAAGGTTCAAGGTTCTCAATGTTAATGTATTTTTTAGATTATATTGGTCATGTTTTATGAATTTGGAAACATTAGTCAAAGACTGCCAGTGATTATTTTAATAAGATGTTTGGATTTTAAGGCCATAATCTTGGATATGATTTTTCTAATGGTAATAGGACCATATTTTTTTGGATTTATAAATTTGGTTAGAACCCTATTAACAATGCTAAATCTTGTTACTTCTGCTCAAGTTCACTAGATTTTAGTATTTTAGTATGTCACTATACCTTGCTCACTGTTATGCATGGACACCCTTGAGGTAATGAATACCCTACCTCCTTTACCTAACATATCACTGCATACTTTGGATTCTTTATATAGTCACCTCATGACACTATTCCTCAATAACCCTATGCCTTACCTTTATGCCATTTCAAGAATCCATTTCATATCAATAAATCTATCTCTTAATACTTTGATTACTATTCTTTGCAAGAACCAATGCATGGCATAAAGTCTTCAACCTATCTTTTTTACTACTTTATTTCTCATGAAACCCATGATTAACAAAAGACAACTCCTCTTTACCTTTGGACTTGCACTTGTCACAAATTCCATCCTCTACTATCCTTCATCAAGGACTGTCATTCATTAATATGTTTGTCCCTAGATTGACAATCTCATCATTTGTTCCCTTCTCATGACTTGGTGTATGGATGTCATAAGTGTGCCTTTGGATATGACTTTCATTCACTACTAATATGAGTCCTCTCTTCTCTCATAATTTTATTTTTTTAGAAGGAATAAGAATGAATTTTGTGTACTTTGAGAGAAAAACAATTATGTTTTATGCTTAGAAAATTTAGATTGTTCTGTCAACATGAGCATCCCTTTTCTTCTTTTCTTTTGATGAATCTATCTATTCACAACTGTTTTATCTTGATTCCAATGCTAATTGATCCATCAATCTGATTTGTTCTAACAATGAGATATTTTCTTTATGGGTAACTCTTTTTTCAAGCAAAACCAAATATTCATTGAGTGGGATTATAATCCACAGACACAAGATATTAATGGTTTTTATTATTCATCTTTCCTATTTTTTTGTTCTTAAATTATATTAGTGTTCTTCCTTCAAATTGATAAGATTATATATAATGTTTATTTCTACATGTAAATTAAACAAATACCTTGGATGATACTTTGCAAGTATGAAGTACTTACTGAAAATTTGATGGACCCTTCCCATATTCCATATATGCACATCATGGGCTTCTCACTCATACATTTAGACCCATTGGTTTCAAAAATAATGTAAGTTCTTAGATTATCTTGTGTAAGTTTGTTTCACATTCTTTAAAATCAAAAATTTTCAAAATAGAAACCTTAGGAAGAGCTGTTGAAAATGGTAAAATCCAGTAACATTTTGAATGTGATATTGTCTTGGATTGACTTCTATATCATTCTATATCCCTTTTCTACCTTTAGTGTAGGCCTACAAATGCTATCTTTGCATTGTATATCTCCACAAGGTCACTACATTTATTGCCTTGATACCCTATTACCAATCCCTTGCTTTCAATACTGAGTGTAGGCATCTCATGAGTTCCTTTAAATGAATGTCATCAAGACCTCCTTTAACATATGCATACCTGATGTATTGGAGATGCAAGGTTATGCTAGACCCTTTACAATTATTGTATTGACCTTATACTAGTTTAGCAGGCGTTCTTTTGCAAGGTGCTCTTAATGAACATGTAGATCTCACACGTTCCTACAAGGTGTGTGGGATTCCCTTATCATATAGACTTCATAATGTTTGTGCAGGGCTTGGTGAAGAGATCCCAACAAGTTGGTTTATGCACACTATCTTCACAACCTTTATGAGATCATGTTGACTATCCCATAGTCAAATCTCAGTGTCTTCTCATGTCTGCCAACTTTGTGATAGTCCATATTGTTTTTGCAACTTTCTAGTGTAGGTCTCTATTAAGAATGATACAATCATATCATGCAAACCTCATAGTTGAAAATGGATAGAGAGATGTAAAGGTGGGTTTGGATTGTCACCTTTCCTTAGACCTCTATATTCTTGAACTGATAGTCTTGAGTCATTGTCTCTCTTGTACAATGTATATCAGTCTCTTCTTCAGTTTTCCCTATACAAATTTGATGCAGTTTAAAATACCTCTATATTCTTGATTTTATAGTCTTAGAGATTTCTTATGAATTAAAATATTATTTAATTCAAACCTTTGTGTGACAATGTAAATTTTTGCCTGATAGTGTAGTCTTTCTATAAGACATTGTAAAGTTTAAACACGATACCCTCGAGTGTTCGTGACAAGGCTTTGTATAATTTTTCATGATGGACCTCTATTTACTATTATCATTGTCTCTTTGTAACCTAACCAAAAACTATGTCTAAAGAGATCCTCTATTAGGATTTTATAAGTGATTTTTGTTCTTTGTCATGTATATCTCCAAATATGAGGTTTTCAACAAAGGTTAACCATACTAAAATCTAATTTCAAGATCAGGCAGCACCCCTATTCACTCTGTCCACCCTCAGTCTTCTTGACCCTCTTCATTCTCAGTCTTCTTGACCTCATATCTGCAAGCCTATCTAGAAACTCTGCCTCTTTGCAATGTATCTTAGTCTCTATTCCTTTGTAGTTGTCTCCTACACATTGTCATACAACCATGGAAACCTCTCTTTGACTTGAATATGTTTTGTAAACCTTGGTATCCCCAAACTCTGGACAGTTGGAGTGAATGATCTTGAGAGGTCCCTGATAGAGATCAAGACTATCACTACATTCTATAGGCCTATTTGATAGTCTACAAGACCATACAGAGTTTGAAGATATTTGGAGGTTTAAAACATGCATAGATAGGCTTGATGAGAGTTTAGAGAAGTGTGACAAACCTAAAAGTAAAAATGGTAAAGATTTAGACCTTAGGATTAAGACAAAGAAATATCACAGTGAAATTGCATTTGCTTGAGAGTTTCTAGAGCATTTTCAAAAACTCCAATTTGTGTGTATCCTGCAATCGTTGCAGTCCATGAGACCATATTCTTTTAAGGAATTCTATCAAACAATTCATGTGCCTTGTCCATGGTTCCACATTTTGCATACATGTCCACTAGGGAAGTTGCAACTACAACAAATGACAAAATTCCTTTATCCTTCATGCTTTGATGGATGTCCATACCCTATTCCAAAGCTCCCATTTTGGCACAGGTAGGGAGTATGCTAGAAAAGGTTGTTGAATTTGGCTTTACACCTACTAATTGTATTTTCTTGAAATTTTATAAAGCCTTTTCAAAAAATTCATTTTATGCATATCCCGCAACCATTGCATTCCATGAGATTACATCTCTTTGAGGAATTCTACCAAATAGTTCACATGCCTTGTCAATGCTTCCACATTTTGCATACATGTCTACCAGGGTAGTTGCAACTATGAAAAATGACAAAATTCTTCTATCCTTCATGCTTTGATGGATGTCCATACCCTATTCCAAAGCTCCCATTTTGGCATAGGCAAGGAGTATGCTAGAAAAGTTTGTCGAAATTGGAGAGGTTTGTCCCTTGGAAGGGTGCATTCCAACCTAGCCCACTCTCCTGTAGACACTTCTTAAAGTGTCTACAAAAGTGTCTGCAGGAGAGCGGGGAAGGGTTTCTCCTCACCTGGAATTCATTCATATATCAATGCTTGCACTATCTTCCTAATATAAATAATGTTACGTAAATAATTTATATCCTTTAGATAAGAAATGTTAAGTTTAAACAACCCAATTAAGCTACCTAAAGGGTTATTAGAAGCATAGTTCATCTCACAAATATCAATGCACACTCAAAAAGCAATACAAGTGTGCCTAGCGTTGTGCACACAAGAAGAAAGGCATTAAGAATAGCCTTATAGAGATGCACCCCTCAAACCATGTGGCACTTTATAGAATAGTCTAATTACAACATATTTTCCCCAAAAAACTACTTATAATTATGTAGTATTACAACAATATTTGTCTCTCTACTATATTTTTAAAAAATGTGAAATAGAAAAAAAAATGTTTTTAGTACAAGTCAAAGGTAAAAAGGTAACAAAGATGGATTCTTTGTGAAAAAATATGGACTCTAAAAAAAAAAGACCCCAAAATTATTCTAAAGTGAGAAGATATTAGCAAAAGTTTCAATGGAAGCAGATGCCATTATTTCCAAAGCGGAAGGCTCCAACGTGGCCGGCCTCTACAAAGAGGTAAGAAGCTTTCTTGAGCCTCTTAATAGACTGATAGGCTTTGAAGGAAACGACAATGTAGTTAAGTTAGTTTTATCAAAAAATTATAAATATAATTATAATACATTGTAGAACCCTAATTATAATAGACTATCGAACCTCAACCCTCATTATAGTTATAATAGATTGTGGAATCATAATGTTTGTATTTAGAGTATTTTTTAGTGTTTTTTATCAGTTTTTTTCTAGAGCGGTTCATTTTATTTGTTGTTTATAGATCTAAGATGTCTTTATCTAGATACTAATGCTAAACAATTTGTGTGTGACCTTGTCATCCTTCAAATCTGGACATCCGTTGAAATATTCAATAGTATATTTGGGTGAGCATTATCATTTTGTAGATATATTGAAGTTGTTAAGAATTGCATTTAAATACTGATTTGATACTCTAGCCTCTGGAATTTTACATTTTCCTATCAACTAAACTAGATTGGATTGAAGTTTTGACTTAGGGTTGATGTACTTGTAGGTGGCTATGACACTGAATTGAAAGCATCAAGAGCTTATGATAAGGCTACTCTCAAGTATTGGGGTGACAAAAGCACAACAAATTTTCCTATAAGAATTTTACATTGGGTATTGCATATAACATTATTTATTATTCTAGATTACGCACACATCGACCTTTACATAATACTGTTAAAATGACATATTTAATGTAGATAATTGAATACAAAGAAGAGCTTGAAGTTATGAAACAGATGACCACCGTAGACTAAATTAATTATCTCAAAAGGCATCAAAATTCTTTCCATTGAAGTCTTTGAGATTAAAATAATGGTAGTGGAGCTTTTGTTTCTAGAAATGACAGTACATATATGCATTTCTATTAGAATAAGAAAGGGTACATTGGTATATAAAGCTTAAAATTTTAAATACATGAAGAGTTGCCCTAGCTTGAATTTATTCATATTCAAATGACCCATCAAAAAATTCATACACAATAGGGTCAGCATAAGGTCTATGACAACGTTTTAGATTTAGTTTGAGTAATATATTGTATTGGATTAATTTCATGTATGGTGCTAACGTATAATCTTCTATTGATATAGGAGGAGTAGTGGCTTTACTAGAGGCACATCAATGTACCGTGGAGTAACAAGGTCTGTATTTAAATTGATAGCTTTATTTAAAATTTTGAGATCTTGATCTAACTATAGAAATGGCTATTCAATAAACATTTGTAGGAAAAGTTGTACTCTAATGGTAAAATCTATAACATATCGTAGACACCAAAAAGGAAAGTGGCAGGCTAGAATTGGAAGAATTAATGGAAACAAAGATGTATATCTGGGAACATACAATGAGTACACCAAACACGGAAAAATCTACTATATATTTCGCTTATAAAAGAGATTTATCCATTGAGTAAACCATCTAATATTTGTGGTGAACTCATTGGCTCTTTCAATTTGGCAGCAACTGAGGAAGAAGCGGCTTTAACATATGAAAGTGATACAATCAAATTTAGAGGAATTGATTCAGTCACAAATTTTGACAAGAGATTATATAACATTGCAAGAATTAGAAACAACTCACTACCTATTGGAGAACTTATAAATTACATCAAGGAGACAGGATTAAGTCATGTTGATGGCAATGTGAATGCACCCAGAATTGAGGAGGACAAAAGAATGGATTCACTATGGTGGAAAATAAATGATTCTTTTTTCTTCTATTTCACAGCATTAAAGGGGTCCAAGCATGCGTTTCCATCATTGAAATTTTTTTTTGGAGAAGTTTCTTTCTTGCAGTCATTTTTGTGCAATATTGTAACTCAAATTTTTAGTCTTATGACTGAAAATAAAAAATTTAATACTCTATTTCTATGCTGTAACTAGAACACCTTTCTTTTATTAATAAAGCTCACTAATTTTTCCTTCTCAATGGTTGTCTTATTGTGTGCAATTGATGATTCATGATGTGTATTTATGTGTTTTATGTTTAAATTCTCAAATATGATTTAAAATATATGACTAAATATACTACTAGTTGATAGAAATCAGTGAATAAATATGACTAAATATACTACCAGTTGACAGAAATTAGTGAGTAAATATGGCTAAATATATGACCAAATTGATCAAATGACTAAATATACTACAAGTTGATAGAAATCAGTGAATAAATATGACTAAATATATGACCAAATTGATCAAATGACTAAATAAATGACTAACAATAAACTACTAATGGTCATGTGACCAAGCTTAGTGAATAATATGACTAAATATATGACTAAATCAATGACTAAATTAACGACTAAATATACTACCAAATTGATCAATCAAAGCAGCCAATAAATGACTAAAATTGGTTGTCATAAATTTGGTCAAGTTATAAATGACTGTCAATAAACTACTAATGGTCACGTGACCAAGTTTAGTCATTTATAAGCAATTTTTAGTAGTTTTTTCAATCATATATTATTGTTTTTGTATTGGTGCTATTATTAGATCATTCTATCTAATTTCATGAGATATTGACACTTGTCATGATATAATCCCTTTATCATTTAGAGTTTCTCCTATATAGCACTCAACCCTCATTGTATTATCATACCTCCGAGATATCTTGAATTCTATAGCTTTTTCTTGTTTTAAGGACATTGCATATTATTGTTTGTAGCTCTCTTGCATGGAAGGTGTCTTTGTTTGTTGTTTGACCCTGTGGCTCATGTTTTTCATAATTCTAACATTACCATCAAATTTATTTAGCATGAATCCTCACTAAGAGTAGAAATATCATGATTCAATCACTTGAACTAGATATAGGTTTTAATAATTCATACGATATTTTGGGATAGTGGACAACTTTGTGTATGGTGAATAGAATGAGATATTCATGTGCAAACTTTGATGTACACAAAAATATTTAAAACATAATATTTTATTGATTTTGACAAAATTGTTGGTGTTGCAACATGTGATGAAACTGCACGTAGCATGGCGAATACATCATCTACTATGGAGGATTAAATATAATAAAAATGAATAAAAATGTATGTCTTTTGAAAGAAAAAATTCATCACACTTTGTAATGTAGGTCTAATAAGATTCTAGTTCTTAATTTTCCCTCTTTTTATATAATTTTTAAGACCTTCCAACTTCCTTGATTGGTTTTATACTATAAACAAGCATTGCTGAATGCACCAAATTATTTCTCAATTTTTTTATTATTATTGGAGAGTTGTGAGTTGATTTATATAGTATATGAATTCCCTATTGCTTGTGTTTGTGGTATTAATATTAGCATGGGAAGTGTGTTTGATATCTTTTGGAGGTTATTGTGTGAACTGTATTTATTTTTTGGAGTCTCTACCACTATTCCTAAGGGTTTTAATTCCATTTTTTAGCACTTTAGGTGAGTGTATATTCATATTTACTAGAGTTTTTATCCAAAATGGGTTCCTATAGGTTAAATATGTCTACTTCTTGGTGTTTTTTCTATTTCCTTACTCATTTCTTATTTTTTAATTATAGTCATTAGTTCTCTCATAAAATAAGAATGGTAATATGTTGTTGACAAAAAGACATGAATAATACCATCTTTATTTTATATATCAAGTGGTAAAAGTTGTTAGAAGTGCAACATTTAATTACATCCTAATGTATTATTTTTTATGTATTTCCAAACATCTTGGAATGGGTACTTGGACACCCATGTAGGTGGTTGAGAGATTATATTTTATTATTATTTTCTCATGACTTGAGTATTAGTTGCAATGACATTCATGGAGAAGGTGGAGTTAGTAGTGGTAGTTAAAAAGCTAGTTAAAATAAATTTCTCAACTTGGGCACTAGAATTGAAGAGTGGAGCATCTTGCATGTTGTTGGTGGGTCCCATATGAGTTGGACAATGGATTTGGACAACTAACTTTGGATATTAACCATATAGAGAAGTTACAAATAAATGGAGGTTATTTTTGCTACTTATGGCTCATTGGAAGTTACTTTTACTAAATTCTCAGAAGATCCTCTTTATTTTGAATGTGAGATTTTTTATATTATACGATGGTTTCATGGTATATTATTTTGGAAAATTATTTAGTTTATTCCTCTCCCATTTCTCCATATGAAGGCATGAGATAGTAGTTTCATGGGGTTATTTTATAGGTACACAAATGTTGCTAGAATGTCACCAAATTGAAGGGAGTTAGAGTGTTGCATACATATTATATTATTGAATGTAAATATCTTCTTAATCCTCTTTTTTATGGAAGTTTTTTAAAATGGTTTCTAGACTCCTAAATTTGGTGTTATGTGTTTCCTTATTATGGATTTCTAGTTTTTATTTTATTGATTTACACTTGGACCACATTTAATATATAATGGGTATCCACTATAAAGAGGTTAATTAAAAATTTCATACTGAAACAATTGAAAATGGATTCACTTTTGTATGGTTTAGGACAGAGCAAAACCACTTCACAATTATTTCATTGAATGAAAACACTAAAGATCTCAATCTAAAGTATGCAAAGGGGAAAGAGATCTGATGATATGGTTGTCCTAGGGTCTAATTGTAAGCTAATGAGGGGTTCACAACCAAGCTAAGGCTTGGAAAGACAAATGAAATGCAAGATCTAATCTTTAAACCTAGTGATGCATGAAACTTGAATGAATGACCTAGAAATGCCTATAAATCATAATAGGGGGTTGTAAAATCAAAAGTGTGCACCTAGAAACCTTTAGAGGGTTGAATGAGGACTAGAAATGTTGAAAACACTGAAATTTGGTGCACTAGGACTCATACGCCATTCTGGGCATATCAGTCCTAGATCAGGGTTTCTAGAAAAAACATATCTAGAACTACAAAAATCTAGAAAAATACCTATAGTGGGACTCATAAACCACTTATGGCGTATTAGTTTCGTTCCACTTTTTCAAGAATTCAAAGTTTAGATCAATACTCCAATCTCTGCTCTTTCCTTCCAAACTGTTTTCTAGATCCAAAACCTTGATTTTAGCCATGCATATGACTTTTTATGAAGAGAGCAACCTTGCAAATGAGGAGACAACTCCAAAAACTTTATCCAAGCTTTTAACCTAATCTCCAAGGGATCTTCAAGCTCCAAGAAACCTAGATCTGCAATCACACATGTAGAGAGAGAAAAACTTGTTGATTTGTTAGTAAATGGGGGTTTGCCTTGGTCAAACCCCTTTAAGGTAATTAAACCAAATGAAGAGATAATGAAATAAGGACATGAAACATAAAACATAGGACATGAGACATGGAAAATGATACCTTGAATGATGTCTTGTAAACTTGCAATCTAACATGAAATGACCATGAAGGATGTAGATCTAGATCTTGGGATAAGTGTAGAAAAATGCTTGACCTTGGATCTTGAATGCAGCATCAAAACACTAGCTCAATAACATGATTGATGCTTGATATCCTTGACATGATGATGGATCTTGAATTGATGCAATAAAATGGTGAATAATTTTCCCTTGAATGCCTTAAAAATGATCTTGAATGCTCCCTTGATGATCTTGTAAAGTCTTGGAATGCTTAACTCTTGAGTTCTTGACTTGACATCATGAATGATTGATGAAATAGTGATTTGAGACCTCATTTATTTAGGCAATCCATCTAATATCCCATTTATTGGATCCCATAAGCTGACATTCATAAAATACCTTAAAAATAGGCCAAATGAGACTCATACGCCACCTGTGGCACATGGGTCCCACTTGGATGGGACTCATACGCCCCAGGTGGTGTATGGGTCCCACAAGCCCTTTTTAGGTGGCAAAAGTGTCAGGGTGTTAAGAAATTAAGTTTGTTTATTGATATTGTTAGGATTTTGATTGAAATATGCCATGGGATGCACAATATAGGGTATTAGGGGCCTATTAATGATGATATTAAGGTCATAAATGTAAGAGGGCCCAAAACTCAATGTGAAAGTGTAAATAAACTTACTTTACAACATCAACTTAAGGCCAAAATTGAGTTTATTTAGCTTAAATGGGCCCCAAATCTAATGTGAAAGTGTTCAACACATTAAAACACTAGATTAGGTCTATTTAATTTACAATCCTCCTAAATTTAATGTGAAGGTGTGAATAAATACACTTTACAACACTAAATTAAGGAAAAGTTAGGTTTATTTAGCTTAGAAGGGTCCAAAACCTATTGTGGATGTGTAAAACACATCATAACACTAGATCAAGGTGATATCAAGTCCAATTTATCATTAATTATTCCTAGATTAAGAGTGAAAATGTGAATGACGACATTTTTCTACACTACATTTAGCCCCCACTTTAGTAAGAGGGGGAACTTGCTTCAAACTCACACTAAAGTAGACATTCAAGAGGGGTCCAATTGTATCAATGCCGATGGTCTAGGATAAAAAAGATCAAGGAGGTGGTCAATCCCCCAGGATCTAAGATCCTATGTCAAGCCGACATAAGCACAAAAAGGACATGCACAAGGTGTATGATTTGCAGCAAAACAAGATACTGATGCAGGAGCATTTAGGTGCACGGACAATCCTGCACAACCAATTTTTTTTTTTATGTTTGTGTTTTGTTTTGATTTTTTTATTGAAAGAACTATTATTTTAAATCCTCAAATCCTCTAACATAGTGAATTTTAATGTTGGGATTGTTGTGAGTGGGTAATTTTTTATAAAATTGTAACTCCATTTTAAAAAAATTGAAAGTGCATGTTTTTAGAGGATTGGAAAGATGGGTTTTAATGGAATGGAGAGAGTGGGTGTAAGGAGGGAAGACTATATTTGAATGGTCATTTAATTCTTAATCCAGAAAGAGGAAAACCACATCCAATAAGGGGTGAGAGAGCATTCTGGAAGTTTGACTGGAAAGGTAGAGGAAGAGGGTCGTAATTGTGAGACCCAGTCTCAGTAAAACAACCATAACTTTCTCATACAAGATTTAAATCAAGAATTTAAAAATGATCTAAAAAGCTGAAAATGAGGCACACCAAACCCATAAACCATTTGAGGAGACTCAGAAAATTGAGGGAGCATGGTTTGACAAAATGTGACGGGTTTTAAGAAGCTTTTGGTGGAGAAAATTGATGTTGGGAATGTGAGAAATGGTGATTGTTTTGAAAGGAGGATGTGATGTCAATTGATATGTGTTGTAGGTTCCTTTTGATGTTAAAAAAAATCAATAATCAGAGTTTTGGTTGCCTGTAGGTGTTTTTAGAGAAAATGATTTTTTTTTGTGTTTTCCTATAGATTGGTGTTGCAAGATTGACATAGTTTGGCATATGGAGAAGCTATTATATATCAACGTTGTTGCAGACATTATGGAATTCAATAAAATTTGAATGTGTTGCATTTGTTTTGAGTTTTATGATTTTTTTATCGTAGCATAGATTATGTTGCATTGTGTTTGTGAGCAAAATTTTTGTGCTTGCATCAAATGGTATTAGAGTCAGTGATCTTGAGTGCATAAGCAGAGTGTCGAATGTGAGGGAGCTTATGCCAGGATCTGTGGGTGAGGATTAAATTTGGTTCAAAGATCCAAAGGTTTTTGTAGGTGTGTGGATTCCTATAGCTTTGGAGAGCTGAGAAGACAATAATTTTGTAGAAGAAGAGGTTGAGAGGATTTCAAGATGCCTCTGAGAAGGATAATTCCTAGAAGAATAGAGCAAATGCTAGAAGACTTTCGCAATGAAATGAGAAATGAACTCAAAAATATTGTTGTAGGTTTGAGAAGAAATCCAAAGCAAGAGGATACACATGTTGAAGATGAGGAATTTTTAGATGAAGAACCTAAGAGGGAAAATAAAGAGCCAACAGATGAAGGAGAAGAAATATTTCTGAGAGCAATAGCCCAAATTAGCAGAGGCCATAAAATGGAAGTCCCTAATTTTTCAAGCACATTGAATCCTGGAAATCTAATAGATTGGATTGGAGAGTTGGAATATTATTTCGAGTTTTAGAATATTAGAGACCCACAAAAGGTAAGATTGACACAAATAAAGCTCAAGGGACATGCTACATTGTGGTGGAAAGAGTTTCCAAAAGAAAAAGTGGTTAATGGTGAGATGAAGATAACATGATGGAGATAGATGGTTGCTAGATTGAAGGAAAAAATTATTCTAGGAGATTATGAGTTGGAGTTGATCAAAAAGATTTAAAATCTGAAACAGAAAGACATTAGTGTGAAGGAGTATACAGAGGAATTTTACAAGATAGTGATTAGGTTAGGGCATCATGAAATGGATAGAGAGAAGGTGGCTAGATATATAAATGGACTCAGATTTAATATCTAGGATGAGATGATTATGTTGAAGATTTCTACTATTGAAGAGGCTTACCAGTTTGCTTTGAAAGTAGAGGAAAAGGTAAATAGAAGGAAGAAAAATAGTTCAAGAGGAAAGGGGAAGATAGCAACAGAAAGAGGACAACCAAGTAGCTACAAAGGGGAGAATTTTTTTGAAGAAACAAGCTTGAAATGGAACAAAGGAACACAAGGAAAAGAGTATTCAACAAGCGGATGTGGCAAAAGTAGCAAAGAGTTCCTGGGAAAGTGTTTCCAATGTGGAGAAATAGGACATAGAGTTTATAAGTGTCCACAAATACACCAAGAAATTATTAAAAGAAGTGCAACAAGAAATCAAATGGTGCAAGAAGACAAGGAGAGTGTAGCATCACCAAAGGATGTGGTAGAACCAAAGCATGGATAATCCCTTATGTTCAGGAGAGTATTGGTGAATCCAAGCAAAGAGGAGAATGGACCATGTCAGAGAAGGAGTCTCTTCCATACCGTATGTAAATCAGGAGGTAAGTGTTGTAAGATCATTGTAGCTAGTGGTAGTACAGATAACTTGGTTTCTGAAGAGATGGTAGAGAAACTAGGATTGAAGAGGACTAAGCATCCAAATCCCTATAAAGTAAGTTGGTTGCAAGAATATCATGAGTTAGAAGTGAAAGAGTAATGCTTGGTAAATTTTCATATTGGTCCTTATAAAGATGATGCTATATGTGATATTATGTCCATGAGTGCATGTCATGTTTTGTTAGGAAGGCCTTGGCAATTTGATAGAAAGGATATCTATGATTGTAGAGAGAAATTGTACACCATTATGAAAGATGGGAAGAAGTATACTTTGAGTTCATTAAATGAGAAAGAGAAGAAGTTTAAGGATAGTAGTCATATGAATTGTTGTAGGTTAGAAAAACCAGAAGCAAAGGTTGCACTAGAGGATGGAAACAGTTGGAAGAAGGCTTTTGAGAATGGAGGTACAATGGAGGTACATAAGAAGAGTAGTGATACTAAGATGGATCAGTAGAAATCATTGGTTAAAAACATGGTTAAGTCTCACAAAGAATATAAATCAGATTTACAAAAGAAGGTTAGCAATGAAAATTTACAATGTGGAGGTAGAAATCAACAGAAAGGAAAAGAAAATATGGGGCAAGAGGGAGTTGTAGAAGATCACAATGAAATGAAGAAAAAGGAGCATGAGGGAAAAGAAGACATATGGATCAAGAACAAGCTTGGGATTACTATCCCAATCTCATCCAAATGTTCATTATTTTTCAGCTCATGGAACATTTTAACTCATCCAAATGTTCATGATTTTTCAGCTCATGGAACATTTTAACTCATCCAAATGTTCATGATTTTTCAGCTCATGGAACATTTTAATTTACCCGGTGTGTTTGATGTAGGAGCATCCAAGTGCATGAACAATCCTACACAACCAATTTTTTTTTATGTTTGTGTTTTTCTTTGATTTTTTTCTTGTAGGAAATATTATTTTAAATCCTCAAATCCTCTAGCATAGTGAATTTTAATGTTGGGATTTTTGTGAGTGGGTATTTTTTGTAAAATTGTAACCCCATTTTAAAAAAAATGAAATTGCATGTTTTTGGAGGATTGGAAAGATGGGTGTTAATGGAATGGAGAGAGTGGGTGTAAGGAGAGAAGACTATATTTGAATGGTCATTTAATTCTCAAGCTAGGAAGAGGAAACCACATCCAAGAAGGGATGAGAGAGCATTCTGGAAGTTTGACTAGTAGGGTAGAGGAAGAGGGTCGTAATTGTGAGACCCAATCTTAGTAAAATGGCCATAAATTTTTCATACAAGATCGAAATAAAGAATTTAAAAATGGTCTGGAAAGCTGAAAACAAGGCACATCAAACCTAGAAACCATTTGAGGAGATTTAGAAAAATGAGGGAACATAATGTGGCAGGTTTTAAGAAGCTTTTGGTGGAGAAAATTGATGCTAGGAATGTGAGAAATGGTGATTGTTTTGAAAGGAGGAGGATGTGATGTCAATTGATATGTGTTGTAGGTTCCTTTTTATGTTAAAAAAAATCAATAATTAGATTTTGGGTTGCATGTAGGTATTTTTAGAGAAAATGAAATTTGTTTGTGTTTTCCTGAAGATTGGTCTTGCAAGATTGACATGGTTTGACATATGGAGAAGCTATTATATATCAATGTTGTTGCAGAAATTATGAAATGCAATAAAATTTGAATGTGTTGCATTCATTTTGGGTTTTATGAATTTTTTTTATTGCAGTAGAGATTATGTTGCATTGTGTTTGTGAGCAATAGTTTTGTGCTTGCATCAAATACACAAACATACAATGCCAACAAGTAAGAAAGAAAAACAAAAAAAAACAAAAGTAACAAGAGGTGGATCAAGCCTCAACCATTTGTCCAACACGATGTGGATCAGATCTAAGTTGTTTTTCCAAAGATGTACGCTCACTCTAAGGAAACGAAACTTCAGGCTATCTGTTGGTGAGTAATCCAAGAGAGTGAGACACATACACACGTGACCAGTATGTGCTCACAACACACGTGAGTGACTAAGGGAAAGTCATGCCTCAAATCGGTTTCCCGTCAAACAATACCAAAGTTACACCTCCTGATAACTTTGATAAGGAACCACACAACAATGAACTTCGAGCTTCATGAGGCAAGAAACGCTTTGTATGCTTGAAACTCATGAACAAAAAAGATGGCTCCACAGGCATTCAAAGTGTGTTACGCAAGGTGGCCATATAACAGTTGTTGTAAATGAAAAATAGTGTAAGGTATGTTCAAATGGATTTGCTTAGTTCATGCAAGGTCTCTTCTTAGGGAACATTGTGCCTAATGTCTCCAAGAGAGGACAAGTCAAAGAAATATCACGCTCTTGAAGGAAATCAATCCCAATAACACCACCAAGAAAAGGGTGAATCGCAAAAAGAAAGAAAATTGCACATTGAAACATGAGTGTCGATGTATGCCCCCACTTTAAAGTGGTTTCTAACACCATTAATGTGAAAAATTGTTTTAAAGTAGAAGAAGACATGGGAGATTATTTAAAAAGCCCTATGCCAAGTCATATGTTTCCAATAAGCTATGTCATGAAAAGGGGTTGCCCCCAAGAAGTATAACTTAGTATGTCACATGTGAGCCAAGTAAAGGCATGTCATCCACATCCCAAGATTGCTCTTATATGTACATGAAAGGCAGTCAAATAGCCAAAAGAGACAATGAAAAGTGGTGTATGAGGACAAGGCTACCTAACCCCCTTGCCCCGACTTAGTGCAGGACAAGGGTGAGCCGATGAGAAACATGCTAGAGTGAAAATAAAATTCAATTAGAGGAATTAGGTGCTCTGACATAAGGAAGAGCACCACACTCCTTAAGATGTTGAATTTTATTACTCAAATCCTTATATTCATTAGTAGAATGACCATGAAATCTATGATATGCACAAAATTAACTCTTGTAGTAAAATTTATTTCATGTTCTTTGAGGGAGAGATATCAAACGATCTTGGAGGAGTCTTGACAAGATACTCTCTTGATCAAAACTAGATGTTGCTTTATTTTGCGAAAAAGATATCTCTTGCTTAGTATTAGGTGTCATACTTACACAAGACTCTTTAGATTTCAAAATTTTGTACTCTCCTTTACATGAGGGTGTAAAATCTATCAAGTTCAAATCATAAGTGTTTTGTGTGATGAAATTAATGTTAAGTGAGGACTTTTTTGTTTCTTTCAAAAGGTAAAAATCAATACCACTAGTGTCTATCAATTCAGGATGCATCACTGTTAAAGTCTGCTTAGAAGAATCTTTTGTAAGAGTGTTCATATTGAGTGAAGGCTTGTTTGTTTCTTTTGAGGGACAATAACCAATACCACTAGTCTTTTCTTGTGTGTGAGGCTCTATTGGGACATGGATACCTTTTTCTCTAGCACCACATCCTTTTCCACTATATCCCAGTTGTTTCATAAGTGCATAACCTCTTTTGTAAAGATTTTTAATTTCTTTAGGATTCAAGGGTTGTTGATAGTTAGTTTCATCAAAGTTTGTTGTGTATGTTGTCTTTTCTTCTAAAGTGTTTGAGGTGGATGCTTTCGAAGGGTCTTCTGAATTTTGCGTTGAAAATACTACTTTCTCTTTTCCATTTTTAGAGTCTTTGTTTATGATCTTCTATTCTCCCATGAATATTGGTTCAAAATATAAGGAACCTCAATCATCTTCTAATAGCTTTGTGACTTCCTCAATATGTTTTTCTTTGTCTTTTTGTTGCATGGGTTCTACTTGTGTAGTCGGTGTTAATGTTTTCAAAGGATTTTCCTTGCCTTTCTCAATGCTCAAATAACTATTTGGTTCAGGGTCAGCTTCGGGTGTGTACACTTTGTTGTTGTAGACATACTTCATTTTAGAAGGAACCCCATTCATTGCATGAATCCACGGTCTACCTAAAAGGAGATTATATGAAAAATCGTGAAGCATAACATGAATCGGTGTTTCTAATGTGGTCTTTCCAGGTGTAATAGGAAAAGTGATCACATCGAGTAGTTGTTTTCCTACATTATCAAATCCCTTGATAGATAAAGAGTTAGGTTGAATTTTTTATTTATCCACGTCAAGTTTATCCAAAAGGGACACACTACACACATTAAGGGAAAAGCCATTGTTGACGAGGGTTATTTTTATTCCCAACCTATTATGGATAGCTATTATCATGAAAGCATCATTTTGTTTTTGTACTTCCAAAGGAGGGATCTCACTTTGGTGGAAAAAAATGTCAACATTTATTCCTTGAATCAGGGCTGCTATTTCATTCAATTGCACATTAGGAGGGATAGGAACTTATTGTAAAACATTTTGAATCATGTTATGATAATGAGGGGAGGCTTGAATAAGGTCCCATAATGATATATTAGCAGGAGTATTCTTTAGTTGTTCAACAAGATTGTACTCCTTTTCACTTTGTAAACGAGGAGGACTAGGTAAGATAGGGTTAGGCAATGGGAGGGATGTTGAAGGTATTGTTGTGCCCTCAGCACACACGCCTCGTTTGGAATAGGGACCCTCTTTCTTTCGCCTTTCTGGGTTTTTTTTGTCACCGCCTCATTTTGCATACCCCATTTTGGTGTCCTAGGTGGTCAACATACCTTCGAAGTCTCATCTTAAGTTGACCATGTTTCACCCCTTCAATTTTGTCAAGTTCTGGTGCCTTGCGGGGTCCCCTTGGCAGTTTGCCTCTGCTAGTGGCCTTGTGGCCTGTCAGGCCCACCCCGCCAGGTTTCCCCTCCATGTCTGTTGTCTCGAACGGTGGATGGCTTCCGCCTTCCCGGGGCCTAGGTCCTAGATCCCTATTTTCCGTCCAGTAAAAATTGCAAAAAAAAAATTGGCTACTTTTTCCCCCTTCAGACCCGACCCTCCAGACTTCTACTTCCGAAATTTCGTGAGGACTTCGTCGTTCTCTACGGCGAACCTCTAACGGAACTCTGCCCTCTGGGCCCCGAGTTCCTCTTCGCCGCTGGTAGTTTCCAAGTTAGATTTCCAAAAATGGCCATTGCCTCATGTCTTGCTGGCCTCCGGGCCCCGAACCTCCCACCGTCGTCCGTGAATTCAAAATCCACCAACCAAATTGTTCATCGTACTTGCATTTAATGAGCCCATTAATGGCAGGGGGTATAAGTATTGGACCCCAACCTATCATTTTCACTTGTCAGGTTTGCAAAGAAGGATCAGAGAGCTTGCTAGAGGAGTCTAGTGCATCTGTCAACTGCCGTCTTCACGTTTGTGACCATCACTTTCTAATCCTTAGTGGATTTCGCGCCTCCTCTCATCGGATTCCTGAGGTAGGTTTGTCATTTACCTTTCTAAGAAGTTATTATGCTTTTAAATGCCTAAAATGATGAAAAACATGGGTTAAAAAACACTTTTAATTGATAAAACACGATGAAATGCGCAAAACTGATGTATTAGAATCTGTTTATAACTTCCAAAATGCCATCAAGGTCAATCCAAAATCTTCGTTTTCCGCAGCCGTTCTTCATATAGAGAATTTGAGTCCTTCGAGCCCGAACCCTTCTGCCACCATCGAGACTTATTAAATTAAGCACCCTTTTCAAAACGGCCACAGCCTCTCCCAGGCCCAGCTCCTCGGGACTCCGTCATCCGTCCGCCGTTGGACTTGAAACCCCCCCCATTCTGGCATCCCGGACCCGCGCCCCCAGAATTTTGCATCCGGGATTTCACTTGGCTCTAGCCATTCTCGAACGACGGATTAACCCCATCTGCCCGAGGTTCGGGGCCCGAGCCTCCTTTTGTCATCCAGTCTTGCGCACATACCCATGTACTAGCTCCTCGCCGAGTCCCGATCTGTGGACTTCCGCGGGCACGTCGCCATTTTGACGGTAATCCGTTGGCGCCCCCCGCTCCCTGTCTAGGGGACCTTTCGCAGCAAGGGTTCTAAACACCAACTTCAGCATCCTCGCCCTTGCCAGGCTCCACCCCCTGGGACTCTGTCCCATCCCCGCTAGTCCAAAAGGGAGAATCGCGCCCGCCCTTTCGAGCTCTAGGCTCCGCCTTCCTACTCACTGTGGGAATTTAACATGAAAATTTGACATCCAACCTTAGTGCCAGGTTCGGTCCACCGAGCCGCCCCATCTGAACTTCTGTCCGATGATCGCTGTCCTAAACGGTGAAAGCCTGACAGCTTCCTGACCCTTAATTCCTGAGCACTTTGATAGCTAAAAATTACCAGCCGCCCTTGGACCCTAGAGTTCCATCCCCGGAACGTCGTTTATGCCTGGCCGTTTCAAACAACGAACTTTAGATGGCTTTCCGGCCTTGTACCTCTAGATGCTCCTAAATCGATCCAAATGACCTCAAATTTAAAATCTGATCTCGACCCATGTGCTCAAATTCAGCCCTCTTTGCTACGATCCTTTTGAACCATTGAAATTCAGTCGGGAGAAGTTTCCCAGATCGCTCTACCCTGTTTTCCCTTTCAAAACAACATTCCTGCCAAGGAAGTCTGGCCCTCCGGGCCCGAATTGTCCGAAAGCCCTCAATTAAAAGACTAAATAACATTTAGAAGAAAGGGTATGATTTTATGAACAATAAATTGTTTAAAGCTGATTTCATCTATGGGATTTTGACTAATGTCAAAACTTTCATGATCAGTTTTACTAACTGCGCCTTTTCTTGTAGAATATATGGAATTGGGTGCAGGACCCTTGGGGGAAGCTGCGAAAAAAGGACAAAGGAAAGAAGTCGGGAAAGACTCCTTGAGGAAAAGAGGACAAGGACCAAATAAAGTACTAGTTCCATGGTGAACTATTGCATTCAAAGGTTACCACAGATTGGAAAGAAATCACCAACACCAATATCGGCCATGTCGATATTGATGAGTTTAAACAAAGGGTCAGGGTCAACCCGATGACTAAGAATGAGAGGCTAATAAGAAAAAGTGGAATTGCAAAAGCTGCAGGCTTCCCTCCATCCCTTGTGGCCCCTGAGCTAGTCATGGCTTGTTGGCAGGCATATCAACCAGATACAAGGACAATTATTGATAGGGATGGTAATATTCTAGTAGATATGTCAGCTGAAGGCATTACAAAGACCTTCCATATTCCCACTTTTCAAGAGATGGAAATGCCTACCATAGAGGAATGCTAGGAAACATGGGATGACAACCCAACAAGCTGCAAAAAGTTAATTAATCAGCATTGGCTTAAAGAAAAATTGGGCAGCACTGTGAAGGTTCCTCATGAACTCTTTTGCAGTGATTTCCATGAAGATTACCACAGCTTGGTCATGATGCTAAGAAGGGTTATGGGTCTTCCTACCGCGGAATTCTTTCAGGAGTGGATGGTATACTTCGTCGAATAGATCCTCAACGAGAATGAGGATGTCACCACAAAGTCCTCATTCTACTGGGGAGGTATAATAAGCGACTACTTCCATGAGCAATTCGTCAATGTGAAGAAGAGTTCCAAGTTTTACATGACATCATATCTCGTCTACTCCTTGGAAGACCAGAGATAATAAAATGGGTTGTTTGTGGTACCCGTTGAAGAGAAGGGTCAAAAATTGAAGGCCTATGACAGGTACCCCTAGCTCTAGTACCGAAATTTCAAGAAGGAATATTGCAGGGTCAACGGCGCCTTCATTGGCCATATCATCAGGATGATTGCAGGGGATTTTGAAAGAAGGGTCTCTCATAGTGCTCGAGCATTCCTGAAGCAGTATGCCTTCCTTTTTATTCAATATCTCAAGTTCACATACATTCGCACCTAGGGCTTCACGGAAAGGCCAAATAAATTGCCCCGATACCCCAACGACTAGATCATCCTGTTGGAACTTTCTCGACAGCTCCAACACATACAAGCAGTCCTCACCGGAAAACACTTGGCAAGGATCCCCTATCCCCTAACTCTCGGCCAAGGAATGTATAAATTACAAACTTCCCAGTGCACTGGGAACTCTGAAAAAGAATTGAAAGATTATCATTTTCACCTGCACACTGCTCGCCCGCGAATGGACCCATATGGGAATGTAAGGAAAGCACTAGGACCGGGGTTCACTCATATGCACCACATTGAGGACGTTTGGGGGGATTGTCAGGATGATAAGGAAGTACGTGCAAGGCACTATATGTGGATGACTGCGTATTTTATAAGAAAGGTGCAACCATTTCCCATACCAGATCAAGTTGAAGAGGATGAAAGCACCGTAATGGACCCTAGGTACCTCGCAGTCGCCAATTTTCTGATACCAACAATAGACTGGGATGAGCAAGAGGTCGATGACCTCGATATTATAACCAAGCCAATCTTGGCCTGTACCAATGAATGGATTGATGGACAGGTAGCCCAACTGAAACAGCAAGGGGTGGTCTTGACATACGAAGGACTCAAGAGTGAACCAAGTGCCACGGAGGAGGCCACTGCCACTACTTCAACAGGCAGGACATCCAAGTCTCCTCCAGTCACCAGATCCAAGAAGAGGAAAGAGACGGAAACATAGTAGTCCCCTGATCCCAAATTTTATACAAGGAAAGATCTGGGGGGCTCACCTTCTAAAAGGATTAAACAAATAGGGGGCACCATAGAGCAGCCCTTAACCCAAGAGGAAGGAGCAAAAGGTATAGACTAAGTAAAATCTCTTTCAGATCTCCCTGTTGCAACTGCCCCATCATCTGCCTCTCTAGCATTGGTTGCCACATCCCCACTGACAGTGGACATCTCCGTCCATCTCGCCCCTTCACCTCTGACCGAGCCTATAATATAGTCATTGATTCTTCCTCTGTCGTAACTACTCCTCCTTCCTCTGCTACCATGTTACCTACCACATCGCCCCCTTTAACTACGATGACAACACCAATACTCGCTTCCACCTTTCCTGAGCCCTTCTCCAAGCATATGCAGAATCTCCCTTCTGAGCTCTCCCAGATCCTTATGGACCCCACTCTTTAGGTTGCCATAGTGCAGGTCCTCACTACTGCCAAACCTTCACAACCTCTGGCAGGACCACCGGCTATGGAAGCCACCATGTTGATTTTTGAGGAGTGGGAGAGGTGAGAGCAAGAGGCCTCGAAGTCATTTGAAGAAGAGGCTGATGAATACCACGAGCACCAGAAGTATGAACACCAGAAAATCGACAGGGTGCCTTACGAGGAGGAAGGAACGGGCTCTTCAGAGAGCAGAGATGAGGAGGAAGATACCGGTGGTAGGGTCATCGTGCAAGCCTTCGACGATGATCTTGAGGAAGAAATGGCCCGACAGCCGAAAGGCACTGAAAAAGAAGCAAAAAGGTCACCTCTTGGAGAAGAAGGATGGAAACAAGAGGACAATCCAGGAGAATATAAACCTGAGGGTGAGGCTCAAGCTATCAAGAGCCTCGAAATTGAGCAGCCCAAGGAGCACGTGCACGAGGTTGAGCAAACTGAGGAAAAGAAGGGGAAGGAAATGGAATAGGAAGAAAGTCCCCAGCAGCAATTATCTACCAAGCCTCCTATTAAGCACCTTGTGTTCATCCAGGACTCTGATGAAGAAGAAGGAGATACTGCTAAAGCAGAAGAAAGGGCCCCAGGAGATAAGAAAATAGAAGCCTTAGCCAAGGGGGGCGAAGGTGATCGTGAATCACCTAAAGAAAAGGTTGCTATGCCTGAATGGCTAGAAAAATAGCTTGAAAAGAAAACTCCTGCACCAAAAGACCCGAGAGTGAGGCTAGAAGCCATCTTAGCCTATGCACAAATCACAACTAGAAAAGAGAAGCCTAAGATTGGATCCAAGGTAACAATGGATGCTTCTGGGTCTCGAGCCATGCAGATAGCAATGCCTGTGGTAGGCCAGGTTGGTTTAAGCTACAACATCTCCACCCTTGATTTGGGAATTTCTACCAAAGAGAAGAAGGTGGGGCATCTTGAGGAATCAGTGGCTACGGTGGTGCACCTGATAAAGTAGGACAAAGTTTCAAAGGATGAGCTCAAGGAACAAGTAGCCGCTTTGACATATTACATCCAACAATGGTCCTCAATAGATGACCTGCCTACCACATCCGCGGCTCCACCCCAACTACTGTCCAAGGAACAAATTGACAAGTTGGAGAGAAGAAAGAACTTGGGCAAGACTACAGAGAGCTAGTTCCGACAGGTCATGTACATTGGAAACATGGGTATTAGCTAGGCTATTCAAATAGCCAACAAGTTCTTGGACCTACAATAGTCTCTCGAAGGCATGAGGAAGCTCTGCACCGACTTCCCTGCAACATACGACTCTACCTATCCAAAGATTGAGGCCATACTCCAGTTACTAAAGGCTACATGGGAAAAGGAGCTTGCATTCAAAAGGGACGACCACTAGCTAATGGATGTGTGGAGGCGGGATTTTGACAACAGGAAAGAAAGGTTGGAATAGATAATGAGTAAATTGGATTCAGACATCGAATGGATCAAGGAAATTAGAGTGGAATGTGCTTGTTATCTTAAGCTGATGATAGAGTATGACATGCCCATAGTATAGATGGATCCGAAAAAGGTAAAACCTTACTTTCAAAAGAAGATGGAGGATGGGATGTCTAGTGAAATAACGGTGGAATTCATGAGTTTTGACGCCCGTTCCTTTGACCAATTAGAGCTATTCAGGGATCAGGGCACAAAGTACGATGAAGACTAGAAAAATCTTGAGGATAATGCAAAGGAATGGAGCTACCAAATGTTGTGGTACGAGATCATTGAGGTAGAAAAGCTCCAGCTGGTCATTCTAAAATTCATGGAGTACACAACATCAAAGAAGGAGGACAACCCTATTGGCAATGAAGAGCTTCCCCAGGAGTAGCTACCGTAAAAGAGCAATCAACAAAGGACGAAATTGCTACAGTGACTGGCAATAGATGACAAAACAAGGAAAAGACAAAATGTAATTTTAAATTGTAATATATTGGGGGTTGGTGAAACCATATTTTGTAATGAATCTTGGCCATACAATGAGAATTAATCTTGGCCATTCATTAGAATTTTTGGGCACTATAAATAGGGGTCTCCTCTCATTTGCAAAGGGAGTTGAGTTGTTGTAAAGACATGCTGCTGAAATTTTTAATGAAAATACATTGACTTGGTGCATTTTCTGATTTCCTCACATGTTTCATGGTTCAACCTCCATTGTTAGATACTTTACTTAGATTTATATTGCTACTTTAGTTAGCTGTGTTCTTGATTCGATAGATTTTAGAAATGTTGTTCTGTGGTTATGAAAATTCCTATTGTGTAGATGCCTTCTTAGTCCATACTTTTTGTTGTTTGCTACTAGTAGATAGCTGTGCAAAGTTAGTCTGGGCTTAAATTCAAAGCTTCTCCACACTTTTATCTTTGTTCATGCATGTATATGGTGAATGGAAGGTGAAATATCTGCAGACCTTAGAAGATAGCACAAGTTTCATGAGACTGTGAAATTTCTGGTTAAGTGAAATATTGTTTTGAGGAAGTTGTCCATTGCAGGAACCCCATGATCACTGTTCATAGGTTAGTTACAGGTCCAAGAACCTTCATTCTTCCCCGCTCCTTTTCCATTTTTTTAGAAATAGCCTGTACTAAGGTTCATTGCACATTATAAAGCCAAAATTGAAGAAAACATCGAAGTCTTGGATTGCTGTCCGAACCTATAGCAAAGTGAAACTCAACCTCCATCTCAGAAACTTCGTATTTGAAGATCCACCTCGCATCCAGCTACATAAGTTTCCCCTGTGATTCCCAGCAAAATCACATCAACATCAACTGAGGAGTTCCATACAAGTCACGACCTGACACCCGAGAGACCTTAGGGAGATTATCAACAACTTGCCATTGGAGATTTCCTTTCAAGAGAGGTAGTGCACCTATGTACTTCCTGTGTTGAGAAAGTGTGTAAAACACCCATCAACAGGTGTTTTTCTTGGTTGCATTATTTCTAGTGTTATATGTATGAACAACAATATTATAACTTAGTTGTTGTGAAACATTATTCTTAGGTGGGTAGAGGAAAAGTTTGGGTTTGTTTTGAGTTGGAGGTTTGTGTAAAGGTGGGTAAAGGATGAGTTGAGGTTGAATAATATTAATGTCCCTTATTGAAGGAGATTCTAACGTTACTTCATCATCTTCATCTAGGGAAACTACATTGCTAGTGTCAACGTTATCATTTTCTTGCACCATGATACCCTCCCTAGGAGGAGATTTTTTAGGAGAACTACAAACCAAGTGTTCATAACATTCCAAGATTGGTTCTTCTAAAATGACTTTATTGAAAGGTAAAAGGAGTGATCAATGGTTGGATTTTCTTTTTCGTCAATGATTTCATTGTCTTGTTCAATAATGTTTTCTCTAGGGGGAGAGAGGAAAATAGGATTCACATGGCTTCCATTGGTTTGATCTTCTAGCACTAAAATATCTTCTTCACAACGAGGAGAGATATTAGAAGGATAAAATTTTTTTGTCATGATTGTCCATGATTTCATTCTTGTTTTCTAAGGTCTCATTCTCTTGTACCATAACTTCTACCATAGTAGGAGATTTATTAAGAGGTTCATCACATTCCATGATTATATTTTCCAAATCAACTTCATCACAAATAGGGGAAGTTTCAAGGGAAGGAGAACTATCATTGTTATGCTTGTGAATGATTGAATCATTTTGCTCAAATAGATCTATCCAAATGTTAGGGATATTAGGAAGGATAGAAATAATACTATGACTTTCAATCACTGGATCTTCTAGCACCAACATGTCCTCTTCACAAATGTGATTTTCATGATCGTTCTTGATTGTATTCTCTTTCTCTAAAGCATTCTCATGAGTAGTAGAGATGTTGTGAGAGGAATGTAAAATAAGTAAGGTAGTGGAAATGATTTCATCTTCTAATGTTATAATATCTTCCCAAGGGGGACGAGGAGAAGAAAAAACAAGATATTCATGATTCTCCATGATTGTATCTTATTTCAGCAAGGTACCTTTGTCACTAAAAGGAGAGGTATCAGGAGAAGAACAACTATGATCATCATGAATGTCCATGCTTGTATCTTCTTCTATCACATCATTCCCACAAATAGGAGAGATAGGAGGGGGTGTAGATTTAAGGTAAGTGTCAACATTTTTAGTTTCTTGCACTAAGAGACTCTCATAACTAGGAAGTGTATTGAATGAATAACTAATATCTTTATTAACTAATTTTTTCTTTGCAAAATTGGAAAAGACAGATACTAACATTTGTGAAAATTAATCTATGCAAACTTAAAGTGGAAATAGACGTCAAATGAAATGTAAAGACCTAGAATGAAATGTGTAAATACAATTTTCAGATTTCAAACAAGGTAATTTATTGATTACAATACACAACAATCTGAAAATGAAATATTATAAATGCAAATTTGGAATTAAATGCATGAAATGAACCAATTTAAGCTAGATTTAGTGAAATTCACGTAACATAAATTCATCCAATTGAAACATATAACTAATGATAACAAACAAAAGTGCATAAACAAGGTTTTCAATGCCGCAAAAGGTAGTTTTATGGTTGATCTGGGACTAATTCGCCCAGAGGGGCGTATGAGTCCCATTTAGGGTATTTCAGGGGTTTAAATGATGAAAAATGCATAACACAAAAAGCCCAGAAAGTAGGAAAAATAACCTGTACTAGGACTAAATCACCCAGAGGGGCGTATGAGTCCCAGTTAGGGTTTTTTGCATCAATTTTAGCAAATTTTGAGTTATTTTTTATGTTTCTAACTTGTATGATGTCTGGACTGAGTTCAATTATAGATTTCAAATCAATTTCAGTGATGCAAGATGCAAAAATGTAACCTATATGCAATTTCCCTAATGCAAAATTTAGAAACCCTAGATTCACATTAACTAATGCAAACCCTAATGCAATGTTAATGCAAGCTAGATCTAGGATGATAATGCACTCCAAATCAGAAAATGAAATGTTGTAAATGTGGGCTCACCAAAATGTAAGATAGAAAATTATCATTTCTAGGGTTTAGGACTTAGGACAACAAACTTTCTATACTCCACATTCAAGGAAACAACTAAAAATGGATTCACTTTTGTATGATTTAGGACCTAGAGAAAACCCACTTTACAATTATTTTATTGAAGGGAAACCCTAAAGATCTCAATCTAAAGTATGCAAAGGGGAAATAGATTTGATGATAGTGTTGTCCTAGCATCTAATTGTAAGCTAATGATGGGTTCACCACCAAGCTAGGGCTTGGAAAGACAAATAAAATGCAAGATCTAATGTTTAAACCTAGTGATGCATGAAACTTGAATGAATGACCTAGAAATACCTATAAATTAGAATAGAGGGTTGTAAAATTAGAATTGTGCACCTAAAAACCTGTAGAGGCTTGAATGAGGACTGGAAATACTAATTTTTTTGAAATTCTAGCCCATTGGGACTCATACGCCAGTTTGGGCATATCAGTCCCAGATCAGGGTTTCTAGAAAAAGGGTATTTGGAACTACAAAAATATGAAAAAATTCCTATAGTGGGACTCATACACAAATTCTGGCATATGAGTCTTGTTTCAATTTTTTGAGAATTCAAAGTTTAGATTAGCACTCTAATATTTTCTCTTTCCTTCCAAACTGATTTCTGGATTTGAAACCCCGATTTTGGACCTATAGATGACTTTTTATGAAGATAGCAACCTTGCAAGTGAGGGGACAATTCCAAAAACTTTATCCAAGATTGTAACCTAATCTCCAAGGGATCTTCAAGCTCCAAGACACCTATATCTACAATCACACATGTAGAGAGAGAAAAACTTGATTTGTTAGTAAATGGGGATTTTCCTTGGTCAAACCCCTTTAAGGTAATCAAACCAAATGATGAGATAATGAAATAAGGACATGAAACATGAAACATAGGACATGATACCTTGAGTGATGTCTTGTAAATTTGTAATCTAACATGAAATGGCCATGAAGGATGTACATCTAGATCTTGGGATAAGTGTAGAACAATGCTTGACCTTGGATCTTGAATGCAACATCAAAAAACTAGCTTAATAACATGCTTGATGGTTGATATCCTTGAAATGATGATGGATCTTGAATTGTTGCAACAAAATGGTGAAGAATCTACCCTTGAATGCCTTAGAAATGATCTTGAATTATCGCTTGATGATCTTGTAAAGTCTTGGAATGCTTAACACTTGAGTGCTTGACTTGATATCATGAATGCTTGATGAAATAATGATTTGATACCTCATTTATATAGGAAATCCATCTAATATCTCGTTTATTAGATCCCACAGGATGACATTCATGAAATTTGAACTTAAAACCCAAATTTTCTGCTCAAAACCTTAAAAATAGGCCAAATGGGACTCATACGCCACTTGTGGCATATGGGTCCCACTTGGATGGGACTCATACACCCAAGGTGGTGTATGGGTCCCATAGGGCCTTTTTAGGTGGCAAAAGTGTCGAGGTGTTAAGAAATTAAGTTTATTTATTGATAGTTAGAATTTTGATTGAAAAATGCCTTGGGATGCACAATATAGGGTCTTAGGGGCCTATTAATGACAATATTAAGGTCATAAATGAAAGAGGGCCAAAAACTCAATGTGAAAGTGTAAATAAATATACTTTACAACATCAAATTAAGGCCAAAATTGAGTTTATTTAGCTTATTTAGGGGCCCCAAATCCAATGTGAAAGTGTTCAACACATTACAACACTAGATTAGGTCCATTTAATTTACAAGCCTCCTAAATTTAATGTGAAGGTGTGAATAAATACACTTTACAACACTAAATTAAGGAAAGGTTAGGTTTATTTAGCTTAGAAGGGTCTAAAACCCATTGTGAATGTGTAAAACACATCACAACACTAGATCAAGGTGATATCAAGTCTATTTTATCATTAATTATTCCTAGATTAAGTGTGAAAATTTGAATGACGACATTTTCTACACTACACATACAATTGAAAATAATTATTACAATCTTTATGCACTTTATTTCTCAATATTAGAGTGGTAGTTATTCATTTTTGGATGAATAATATGAAAAATTTGGAGGTTCATTCCCACAAGAAGATTGAGTGGGAATAATATTCTATCTTTGCAAAGATATATTAAATCTCATAAGTGGAATAAGGAGTTGAGAATAATACAAGGAGAAGGGGATTATACATATGTTGAAGTGAGATTATTTAGGATACATAGTGTCATAGAAATCATTGATCAATAAAATAAACAGCGAAAGGCCCAATGGATTTATTAATGGAGATATTAGATGCTAAAAATCCCAATTTCAATAAAGGAGATTCTTCAAAGGGTGATAAAAGTCTAACAATCAAGCCTTTCTTCAAGGTACAAAACAAGACCAAGATAGCACCATTCAAAAGTGACATGGATTTAGATTTAAAAATTATTGATAATTGAACTATACAACTTGAGGTATATTTTAGTATGCATACTTTGACTTCTTGAAAGATCTTAAATTTACTAGACTATGGTTGGATTTTGTTCCTTGGTTTGAAAGTATCTTATATTCCATGCCTATGAAAAATAATTCTATAAACTTTATTAAGAGAATTTTAAACAATATTTTAAGAAGCAATATAATCCAATATGTCATAAGGAAGAAAGGAGTATGGAATGATAGAGGATTATGTATGAGGGATATATAAATCATTAAATATGTGTTAGAATAAGTACTAATGAAATATATAGGACATATTCAAAATCATATCTACATAGGTTGGTATTTCTTTCTAAATTGATTATGACAGATCTGGAGTATACTTACATGTTCATTATCTTAAGATAAATAGTTCTTCCTCTTCCAAGTCTAATGAAGTTAAGGCTAATAAAAAGGTGAATACTAGCACTATAAAGTAATTTTAACATTATGGCCATTGCAATAAGGATAGTTATTAAGAGAGATATTGTTGAAAGATACATTTGAAAAAGAACACACATAATAAAAAAGATAAAAAGGATGCTTATATCTCACTTAAAAATAAGGTGATAAAAGATATTCATTCTAAGTTTTTTTGCACCATTGAAAAGGTTTCCTTGATAGATAAAAGATCATTATTTAACATCGACACCCATATAAATGGCATTGAGTTTGATGCTTTGTTTAACTCATGCTCAAGCTAACTTGATTATACATAGTTTGGTAGATAAACTTATTTGAAAAAAATCTACATCTTAATCCTTATGGTTTGGGTTGTATTAAAGAAGGTGCACAAATTTTAAATGATAAGAAATGCAAATTAAATTTTTCTATTGATTTTGAATGTGTTGATAAGATTGTAGTAGATGTTGTGGAGTTGTCTTAGGCAACCCCTATTTGTATGATTAAAAGACAACCTTCTATAGGAGATGGAAAAAATATTGGGTCATAAATAATAGAAAATATTTCATGTTGTAATATTTTTGATGGAAAGAGAGAATATTATAATGTCCTAAATATTCATGGGAAAATGAGTGACAACATAAGAGTTCATTAAAAAAATTGATTTGTTAGACAAGTTTCTTCATGTTTAAGCAACAAACTTGTACATCACATGGACAATCAAAGATAAAGTTTTATCAAAAAATTCTTATATTTATTTTATGGTGAAAAGAAAGGTCGTACATTATCATTAGTTAAGAGATTCATCTACTCTCATCTACTAATTTTTTGATCTTTTAAAGATGAAAATCCTCCATATTAGGAAGGTTTGACCTAAAAAGAATATAGGTTTTTATACTTCAACACATGAATTGTATGGAACATCCATGTGCAAGCTTCAATGTACAAAATTTTGAGATAGTAGAGAAATTTTGTGATATAAAATGTTAAATGAACTGTATGGGACATCCATGTGCAAACATCAATGTAATAAAAGTGTTCTTAAAATAGCAAATTTAATTTTTTTAGGAAATCTCTAGTAACGATATGTAGCAAAAACATAATTATTATTATAAATTTTTCATCTAACATGACATATGCACTATGACCATGGTGAATGTAAAAATTCCTTTCTATCAAAAGTAGTGAATTTTTCACACTTTGTCATGTATGTCAATTGAGTTTCCAAATCTCATTTCTTCCCTTTTCAACATAGTTTTTGAGACTTTCCATCTTCCTAGATTGGTGATAACCAATAAACAAGCATTGTAGGATGTGCCAAAGTAGTTCTTATTTTTGTTTCATCATCTTGAAGAGCTATGCGTTGACTTTTATTAGTACATTCTTTATTACAAGTGTGACTATAACATTAACATTGATAAAAGGGGAAGCGAGTTTGAGATCTCGTGGAGGTTATTGCCTAAGTTTTGTATGTTAAATTTGAAGGCTTTTCCATTAAGCCTAAGGGTTATTATTCCATTGCAATACCATTTTGAAGCATTGAGTGAGTGTACACTCATATTTATTATAAGTTTTCCCCACAAGGGGATTCTCCAAGGAATCCCATCTTTACGGTGTTTTTTCTATCTTTGTTCCATTTTTTTTGCTTATTTCTTTCTATTTAAATGTATTCATATGTTCTCTCTTAGAATAAGAATAGTAATATTTTGTTGATAATAAAGTGTAGGGAATATCCACCCTATTTATGGATCATGCAACACGTCACAAAGTAATAAAAAAACATAATGCTCATCTATATCCTTAGGATTCTTAAAAAATGAAAAATCAAAAGAACATAGATCAAGGGATATGGAGTTATCATGATATGTAGGAAGAATGTCACCACTAAAGAGAATATATGGGTTCATTACAAAATTCAAACTCAAAACAATGATTAGGAAATTAGAAACAAAAAAAAATAGAAAATTAAACCCTATGAGGTGTAGAATATGTTGGGTTCAACAAAACAAAGAGGAGAAATGATAACCTCCACAATATTTAGGTTAATTAATTAACTGGATAATCAATATGACAAATAACCTTGATAAAAGAGTCGAGTCTAGACACATACCTAGGTTTTGAACTAAAACATAAATAAAATGACTAAAATGAATATACATACATTGATGTCAAAGAGAGGAAGACTTAATTACGTGTGGCATAGCATTGCTATTCAAAATCTAAGATCAACTATGAAAAAAAAAATTGTGATGAATGCACACTATGAAATTTTGAACTATACAGAGACTTCCAAGTCAAGGGGGCATGTGTGAGAATAAATCTACAAATTTGAATCTCACCCCTATAATTGCAGCCCTTACCCTTTTGTGAGGCCTTGAACTTTGATAGTCAAAGGTTTTAGTGTTTGACAATGATATTTCATTGCCTTTACCTAGAATTGCAACTGGAATTTTTGGTGGTGTTGAGAAGCACTATGGGAACTTGCTATGCTAAGGACAAGAAGCTAGCTAGAATTTCTCCTTGCACCTTAGTCAAGTCATGTTGATTGATTTAGTTATTTTGAAAAAGTTGGAAGACATGTTAAGAAACTTATGCAAGACATGTGCAAATAGCTAATAATGATGTAGTAAAATGCTAATGAGTGCTTTAGACAATGATACAACAAAGTGCAATGGATGTCGAAGTGATAGAATTAATGTAAGAATTAGGGCTTTCATATTTGTTGATGCAAGATTTAAATGCAACTAAGATGGTTGAATAAAAATAAGTTAAGTGTTGATAACTCAATGAGACTATCAAGTGATCCTTTTGACACTAGATGGAAAGGGATTACAGGTGCTGGCAAGAAGTTGAGTCCACTTTTTGGCCAAAAAGTGAGTGTTTTCCCTAATTTTCAGAATTTGACACATTTGACCTTAAAATTTGAAGCACTTAGAGATGGAATCTTCGAAAAATTCACTAATAATAAAATGTAGTACTCGGAGTCTAGTGTCCAAATATGTAATTTATTTCAATACCCAGATTGTACAAATTGAGTTTCAATAGGCGTTTCTAAAAACCACTGTTTAAAAGTAACCTTTTTTTTTACCATACCATGCACGTGTACGACATCCATATTTTGACCTAAATTATCGTATTTTTCTAAATCCTTTTGGGAAAATATTTGTGACTCACTGAAGCTTGTTTTTGATATTTTTTTTTGTTAAATTTTTATTAGGCATATTTGTCATTTTGAAAAATCATCATGTACAACATGCATAAGATGACCTAAACTTATCATTTTTTGATTTTTTTTAAATTGAAAAGAATTGTCTGAAGTTTGTTCTCGTGCAATCCGTTGTCAAAATGTTATGTTGATCAAAAATTATTAAAATAGTAAAAAACCCTGATATTTAAAGTTTATGGGCCAGTTTCATCATAAATTAATTGAAAAATAGAAAAAATAATCCAATTGTAAAAAAAATTACAAATTTGGAATCTACATTGTCTCATCTAAAATGGGTTTTAATTTCGTTAAAAAATTCTGCAAAAAAAGTCATCAGACATATGTCCAAACTCAGTATTTTTCTTTGACATTGTTAGGACCTTCAACTTGTAGGTCAAACTAGGTTGAAGGCCTAGGTTCGGATTCCCAATGCTTTTCCCGAACCAAAATACAAGGCAGAAACCCAACCACAAAGAAAATCAAATTTCATTTTTTTAGAAACGGGGTCCCGTTTACAAAACAGGATCTCGTTTCCCAATATTAAATGCCATGACCGTTGATAGGGAAATGGGATCCCGCTTTATAAACGGGATCTCGTTCCTTTGTCAACGGTCCCCACATTTAATATTGGGAATGGGATCTCGATTGTAAAACGGGATGTCGTTTGTTTTTAACCGTTTTATTTAAATTTACTGTCAAAATTTATTGTGAAGTCTGCAACTTCACATGTACGATTGAGAGCAGTAAAATTGGGCTATTTTTGATCAACTATTGTCTTTACAGGTGGTGAACTTGCATTTTTTATTGATTTTTTCAAAGGAGGCATCATGTAAACCGTTTTTGAAGTGGAATTGTGTTAGTTTTGTACTTGTTTGGAGGAACAAAAGGTCTTCAACTTGCAATATGGATTGAATTTTTCAAAGGAGGCATGAAGAAAATAGTTTTTAAAGTGGAATTGTGCTAGTTTTCTACTTATTTTGAGGAACACAAGAGGAAGAATTTTGTCCTTATAGGTCTTCAACTTCCAATTTGGATTGAATTTTTTGAAGAATTTCACTATTGACATTCATTTGTGCTTGAGAATTTTATAATCATGGGAGATAAAGCTCGTAATAAGTGGAGGAAGACATTGACTCTTGAAGAAATTGAAGCAAAGAAAGAGAAGGAGAGACAAAGACAAAGAGAAAGAAGAATGAGAATTAAATCAATGAATGATGGGGGAGCATCCAATTCCACAACTATTGAAGATGAAAACATTGAGGAGACCATGGTTGTAGATGAAGCTAATTTGCAAGAAGTCAATTTGGAGAAGAATATGATTATACAAGCAAGTCCTACTATGTCTTCAAATCCCTCTTTCAATGCTATGGAGAATGTTTCAATATGCACAAATCCAGGTATGTCTTCAAATCCACATGTTAGTGAAATGGTAAATTCGTATGTAGAAGTTTTACAAGATGCTTAACTTAATGATGTTGAGATTCATTATGTTCGGAGAGATGAAACTTTTATAGAATTTGTTGAAAATGAAAAACAAAAATCTTTTGTTGAAAATGAAAATGAGAATGACCCTTTTGTTGAAAATGAAAACGAAAACTATTTTGTTGATGAAAATGAAAATGAAAATGGAAATCATTTTGTTGATGAAAATGTAAATCATTTTGAAGTTGAAAATGAAAATGAAAATGAAGATGAAGATGAAAATATAGAATGTGATGTTGAATTTAATGAAAATACTTTTTTTTAAATTGAAAGTGGTATTTTCGATAATCTTCCTGGTCAAATTTTTTGGAGGCAAATAAGAACACATGCGAATAGAATATACAACAAATTATTTTATCTTAAAAAAATTGCATTTCAATGTCAACTAATGATGCAATTGATGAGAATGCAAAACATGAGGAAAATAATGAAAAGGTTAGGCTTTTTTGTTAAACCAAAAAGAAAAGATCAATCATTAAAACATGTTATGTCTACTGTTGCTAGTTCCATTCAATCTATTGGGAAAAATAGTCAATCTAAAGATAAAAATGCAGCAAGAATAGCCATAACAACTACTATAATTAATAAAAAAAATTGAATAAAAGAATGGTAAGCAATATTAGTGAAGTTTTAAAAATACATCCTAAAACATTGCTAAGAGTAGCAAAAAGAAGAGAAAGTACAGAAAATGATCCTATCAACCAATGTTGGAGTTTTAGTGGTCGACTCCTGAGGTCTGATATGAAATTGAATGTTGAAATTAAATCTTTGATCGAAAAATATTGGCATGATAATACTAGGGTTTCATCTAATGCTAGAGGTGTTTTAAAATTAAGGGTGGGTTCCAAAGTTCGCGATCCTCACCCAAAACATCTATTAGATACAACACAAAATGAATTTTATAGAAAATTTTGTGGTGATTTAGTTTTACCTGGTAATATTAAAATAAGTCAAAGGTATTTTGAAAAATGTAAACCCTGGTATGTAAAAATTAATAAGCAACGAATATCTTGTTGTTGTAAAACACATGTTCAATTTTGTTATTTTTATGACATTTTTTGATATATACATTGTACCTTGCATACTAACATGATTATACCAGAATGTGATATTAATATGCCACCTAAAGCAATAAGGGAGTTTATTTCAAGTTTGTTTTGTGAAAGATCTAATGGTAAATTGTTTTGTTTAAGTTCTTGTATTTTTGGACAATGCATTAACTATGGAAATATTTCATTCTTAAGACTTTGTATGCATGAAAGTGTTGATAATGATTTTGGAAAAAAATTAGTAGATGTTAAAAGATTTAAGAATGTTCAGTATTCTTTAAAAGATGGAAAAATAGGAAAGCATTGTGATTTAGTTACAGAAAAAGTTAGTGTGCATGCATTCATGAGTGAATTTAAGAATAATATCAAGTACCAAAATATGTCATGCACTTTCAACATGCTCGATGGATTGATGGCCAATTTCATGCATGTAGAAACACATTTCCAATTGGTACTATACTTTCAGTGGTTGATTTTGTGGAAAATTATACTCTAGCTCCACAAGAGGAAATTCAATCACAGTATTATAATTCAGTGCAAGTAGCTATGTTTGTCCATATTATTTATAGACATGCAAATGATAGCATTGAGGATGATAGAAATTTTTTGAGGCAGTATCATTTTTATTTGAGTGACAACCGATTACACTTGTCAGAGTTTGTTCAATACTATTTAGAAATTTAAGAGAAAGAATCTAGATGAAAAAACACCTCATTGGTCAGATAATTGAACAGGGCAGTTCAAGAATGCTCGAATGTTCTATTGGTTAGGTAGGGTTCACAAGGAACTTAATGTCCCTGAGCATGTATGGATTTTTTTTTAAGCTGGGTATGGTAAAGGAGAATGTGATGGAGTTGGTGCGTGTGTCAAAATAATTCTTGCTAGAGAACAATTAAAATTTGAGGATCCAGTAAAATTTAAAGATGCAAGTGGGATTATGGATTGGTGTAATACAAGATTATCTGCACTTGGTTTGAGTGAGTACTCTACAGTTCATTGATTCTTTTGGTTGGTTGAAGAAGAGAACATTGTACCTAGAGTTGATTGTGAGACAATCAGTGGATCTACTAAATGGCATTCATTTAGGAGTTCGACAAAAAACACATGGACTATCTAGACAAGGGATCTTGCATTTTTTTTTTAGTTTTGTATCTCAGAAGATTGGGAAGCATGTGAAAATACAGAATGGGTTGAACAGTGGGAGCAAAGATCGCTGACACCTGCACAAGCACATGATCAATATGAAAGAACTATTGAAGAAAATGATCAAGTGTTTGCATCTGAAGACTATGACCATGTTTCAAACCTTGTACAAGAAGGTAATTTAATTCAATTTATTTAATTTTATTTCACTTCATTAAGTTATTTTGTAATACTAAATTTTTTATATGGATATGCGCAAGTTATTATATCAAATTTTGTTTGCAGGGCATGTGTATGTTGTTGTTGCACCTGAGGGGAATGAAGAGCAAAAAAAATATTGGTTGGATCATTGTGTGGAGACTAAACATAAGTTAATAGCACCTCAAAAAGATGATGATGGCTATCATTATCCAACAGGTATAGTGATCCCCTTAAGACATCCCCTTAAGCAAATTTTGATAACAAGTTTTTGATCCCCTTAAGAAATTTTTTAGAACAAGTCTTTGATCCCCTTAAGAAAATTTTGAGAACTTATTTGATGATGATTTTCATGTCTTCGAATAGGATCGGCGGTGCTTGTTGGCACTTGACTACGAAAATACCTGACAAAGATGAATGGTCTACTTGCATTCAAAGATTATGAAACACATAAAAAGATTATACACTATTCACTTTTGATGGTGGCAACAAATATAAAACTAGATCGGTATCGTGGAACACCTACAAATAAAGTGCTATGGAAAATTTCTATGGAAGAACATGAGACAATCATAGATGCATTGCAAAAAAGAGAGGATGCAGATGGTACAATGGAATGAGTAAATACAATTAAATATAGTTTTAGTTTTATATTGTCCTTTTAAATAGATTAAATACATGTTTTGATATTGGTCAAGTGTGTTATTAGTTGAAATTGATTTAAATTGTCCTTTTATAGATCCTTAAGCCATAATCACAAAAAGGATCTAGTCCATGCAAATTCAACCTATACAACATGGAATACTTGGTAAAAACAGGTAAATTTTATTAGTTAAACTATATTCAAATACATGTTTTGATTATATATTGATATTGCTTGTACATTAATAGTTAAAATTGATTTATTATCCTTTTTGAATCCTTAAGCCATCATTGCATTGATAGATCATACTTTGAAACAAAAAAGAGAGGATGCTTGGATTCAACCTACACACATTTGTCAAATACTTTTAAATACAGGTGCTTGAGTTGTGTACATATAGATAGTTTTATATAAATTAAAATATGTATGTTTTGATGATTTCATTGATATTGCTTGTACCTTTTTGATATCAGGTGGCGTGAAGACCTACTACATTTTAGGCACTAGTTTGAGATGTTCTTCAGATGGCATATCCAAATTTTGTAAACATTATTTTGAGATGAAATATATGTACGTACATACACAATTAAATATTTTGTACAAATTACAAATACATGTACATACACAATTATGTACTCTATGTACTTTTATGTATCTAAATCAATATTCTATATATTTTGTTTGTTAAATGTGCATGTTTTCCTACTTTGAAACTTTATATTTGATTGTATAATCACTAAATATCATGCATAAATTATTGTTAAATCAATTATATCCTTAAGATGTTGTATTACGACCCCTTAAGACATCCCCTTAAGACATTTCGTATTAACACATATCCTAAATATTATACTTAAGACATCCCCTTAAGACACCCCCTTAAGATGACCCCTTAAGACGACCCCTTAAGACATCCCCTTAAGACATCCCCTTGAGACATCCCCTTAAGATGACCCCTTAAGATGACCCCTTAAGACATCCCCTTAAGACGTTTCGTATTAAGACGTCATATTAGGACCCCTTAAGACATACCCTTAAGACAACCTATAAATTAGTGTTGGATGCTATTATTTGTTTTTACAACTTATAAATTAGTATTGGATGCTATTATTTGTTTTGACAGGTTATAAATTAGTATTAGATGCTATTATTTGTTTTGATAGCTTATAAATTAGTGTTGGATGCTATTATTTGTTTTGACAACTTATAAATTAGTATTAGATGATATTATTTGTTTTGATAGCTTATAAATTAGTATTGGATGCTATTATTTGTAAATTATGATTTATTGACTAATTATTGATTGACGTGAATTGAATAAGTTCATTGACTAATTATCGCTAATTATTGAATGTACATATCATGTATATCATGTATGGGATCACTAAATTTGTAAAGTACAAATATTAAAATGTCCTATTAGTTTCAACTTTAATTTCATATTTATATTTAATTTTTCATTTTAATGTCCTATATTAATGTCTTGACTATGAACATAAAACACATAAATGTACATGTGTAAATTAAAATTTCAAACAATAATAAAGTCTATAATTTACAACATAGTAAGTGCATGAAACCAATATATTAAGCGCATGAAATAAAGTCCACCAGAGTACAAGCCATGAACTAAAGTCCAACAAAGTACTTGAACCATGAAATATAAAGTCCAAAAGAGTACATGAGAAACCAAATATGTCTAGTCCATGAAATAATCAAATATAAACCATAAAATCATGTTTAGGTCATGCATTGTCTCTATAATCAAGAGACCTCTTCACACCATGCAGACTATGTAGATGACCTGAAACACTCTATACAAGAGAAAGATGAAATCAGATGTAAGACAATGAAAAATGATTTAATGACAATTTAATCTATAATTCATCATAAAATTAAATTACCATCATATTTGGGTCTGGATGCTCTGGTGCACCTGAACCAACCTCTAAATTCTCTTAATCAATCTACATAAACAAGACAAAAAAAGTTGAAATTAGATGTAAGTCTACAATTAAAAATGATTTAATTCAATTTAATTTATAATTTATCATATTTTAATTGTATCGTATTTTGAGGTTGTGCACCCTCTTCTCTAGGACCTGTTTGTACATGCTCAACTACAAGATGTGTCTCATGCTATAAAAGAAAAAGAATTTAAAACATGTATTAGCTCATATTATATATATATTCAATTTGAAATTTAAAATTAAAGTTATATTCAGAATATATAATTTATAATTGACTTTAAATATAATAAAAAAATTAAATTACTATTTGATCTGGAGGTGTAACTATGTTTGGGTTAGAGCTGAAAGTCGCACTAACAAAGTCCTACAAGATCAAATTTAAAGCATGTATACTTGAATTAGGTTAAAATATCTATATATTCAAGTTTGCATGTATTTTGTGTAGAATTTTTTTTAAACAACTTGAAAATTAGAGGCCTCACGAGTAGCTGCAACATCTAATGTTTGTCCGATGCCCATTCTCATTGTGGTATCAACCTAGACATACATGTAGACATTTAACGCTTATAATATTTACAAGTGTACATGCACATTTCATATATAGTGAATTGAAAATTCATAATTGTAACTATACTAATGTAAGTTAAACAACTTACAATATAAATGTACTTGCACGTGCATACAAAATTCAAAATTTAACATGTACATACTTTTAAAATAAAAAATACGATGCATAATTTGCATGCATACATCATTAAACTAAACAATGTACATACATACAAATTTCTAAATTTAAGAACTATATGCAATTTTAATACATGTGAACATACTAAAAAAAACTTGAAACATTCACAAAAAGCTCATTTTATGTCTAATGCATATATATATATATATATATATATATATTACAGTTACTCCACGGGAGAAATCATGATCTAGTAGATAGTCATAAAATATATACTATTATAATTCATCATTATAAGATCATAAAATTCCACCAAATTCATAAATTCATGTCACTAAAAATATCATCTATCTAACCAAAATCATAATTTAAACTACTTTGGAAACTATCCATCGAACAAATTCGCAGAAATTCATAACTATTTTAAGATCCCATTGTCTTGAGTAGAAACTATTGTGGCTCTCTCTTGCATCTACTTCATTTCTTTGCATTTTTCTTTTCGGAGATGAGAAGTTCTCCTCCCCTCTAGCCATTGTTGATGCTCATCTAAGATCCCATCCATAGCCCTGACAACATCAACAAGGGTTTGCATCCTAGATGCAAATATCCTCATAGGTGGTGCGACACATTCTTCATTTTGAATAATGTTGATTTGATCTTGGATGGTTCTAACATTAGCATTGATTCGTGCTTGCAAACGAGCACCTTATATTTTAGGTGGTGGAGGTGGGAGGTTATGAGGTGGAGTGGGTGGAGAGTGGAGGTGAAGGTGGTGAGATGGATGGTGTGGAGGTGGATTGCAAAATGTGTTAGATAGATCCATATGATCTCTAAGATATGAACATTGGGTTTACCTTAATTTGAAATGTAAGGCCATTGCAAAGCCCTGGTGAATACAAAATGATAAAATATATGGCCCTCATTTATGTCTAAGGCATGTTACTTAATGGAAAACAGTGTATGGGACCAAATTATAGGAATGCTATAGGGTTTTCGATTAGAGTTTAGGATTTAGTTTAGGGTAATAGGATGGCTTAAGGGGATCTATGTAGCAAGGTCCTAGTACAAAATGATATGGATTTTAAGTGAATAAAATTTGGTGAAGATGCCCAAGGCAACCAATTTTCGTAGGTCCTGAGCAGCTTCACCAGAATTTTTTATTCGCAGGCCATGCTGTCCCAGGGAACTTTACTAGACATGAATCCCCTTAAACAATCCTGCTGTAATTAATCAGCCTGAATCATGATTTATCTCATTCATATTATAATCTTGCACAATCTTATTGTTATTGTTAAATTTGGTTGCCTTTGAACTTCACCAAATACGAGAACTATTTGATCCCCTTAAGAAATGTCATAAGCCGGGACATGGGGTGATTTGCAGTTTTGGGGTGATAGGATGTCAGGGGATCTGTGTCTAAATGAGGTCCTAGGACAAAGTGACATGACTCAGAGTGAGTAAAATTTGGTGAAGTTTTCCCAAAGACATTAAGCCTCATTGAAACCTAGAAAAATGATGGCTTTGGGACTTTACAGGTTTTAGAAGTTTGAGTTTGAGGGACTTTGGGTAATAGGATAGCTTAAAGGGATCTATGTAGTAAGATCCTATGAAAAAATTACATGGCTTAAGGGAATAAAATTTGGTGGAGTTGTCTAAGGCAACCAAATTTTATTTTAAGGTCCTAGGACAAAATGAATGCTTTAGTGTTTAGGGTTTGGGAACTTTGGGTGAAGTTTTGGTGTCCTTGGAACTATATATGAATGGACTTCTGAGTTAGTAGAACATTTCTTTGTGGAGCAGTTGATTGAGACCTTGCTTCAGCCCGACCAACCCTAGATCATGAAATCTCATTCATATTATATCTTACAGGAATCACTGGCTGTTAGGTTTGGTTTGGAAACTTCACCAAAATTTGAGAACTGCTGAGTCGCTGCATCATCATATTAGGACCCCTTAAGACACCAATTTACGATTTAGGGTGATAGGATGGCTTAAGGGGATCTATGTCTAGTGAGGTCCTAGGACAAAATGACATGGATCAAGTGAATAAAATTTGGTGGCGTTGCCCAAGGCAACCAAATTTCATTAAGGGTCTAGGAAAAAAATGATGTCTTTAGGGTTTAGGGTTTAGAGTTTAGAGTTTAGGGTTTAGGGTAATAGGATGGCTTAAGGGGATCTTTGTAGTAAGGTCCTACGACAAAATGACATGGCTTAAGGGAATAAAATTTGGTGGAGTTGCCTAAGGCAACCAAATTTCATTTTAAGGTCCTAGTAAAAAATGAATGCTTTAGATTTTAGAGTTCAGGGTTTAGGGTTTAGGGAACTTAGGGTAAAGTTTGGGTGGCCCTTGGAATAATGAATTTGCAAGTTAGTGCCTAGTTTATGAATATTTTTCATTTTATGAATAGATTGACTATTTCCGTAATAGAAACACATAATTATGCATTATATTAAGATTGAGTTTGATGTATATTCTAACTGGATATTTTTTTAATTGAATATAAGATTATTTTCTTCAACATTTTTTTCATTAATATTTCCCACTTAAATGAATTTTATGATATAAAATGTATAATATAAAATTAGTTAATGTTGAATCAAGTATTTTATTTTTGATTGTTTGGAATCCAAAGAACCTAAAAGAAATAAAAGAAAAATATTTAGATTCTTTTAGTGTCTAGGTAACTAGTGTAAAAATTGAGATTTTAGACTAAACTAGAAGCCTAATTAACAAGTAATTGACTAGAATGAGGGTTAAGATTGTCAAAAGACAACAGACAACACATGCAAACAAGAAATGGAAACAAGGCATGACTAAGAGAGATCAAAACATAAAATATAAATGAATGTTGACTATTATCTAATTAAGTGACAATTGGAAATGGATTGCACACTTGGATTTACAAATTTGCTAACTAAATTTGCAAACAAACATTGATAAAATTTATGAATTGTAACTATTCTATAACATATTGTTTTCTAATCTAATTATAATTTAACATTGAAACTAAAGTTTAACATATCGTTTTCTCCATACAATGCAAATGAATTTTCTTCAACTCGAAATTAGAGTTTTCAAAATCAAAATGATTTGTTCGATTTCAATTTAGGGTTTTAGCAATTTTTTTTTGTTTCAATTCAATTTAGGGTTTCAATCTAAGCAATTAGGGTTTTTAATGCAATTTTTTGTTTCATTTCAAACTAGGGCTTTCAAATCCAATTTTTTTTGTTTGATTTGAATTCAGGGTTTCAAAAAGTTTGATTAGGGTTTCCAAATGCAATTTTTTTATTTCATTTCAATTTTAGGGTTTTGAAATGCAATTTTTGTTTAAGTTTCGATTAGGACTTCATTTAATTTTTTTTTTGGTTTGATTGAAAAATTTAGGTTTCAAAAGCTAAATTTTGTTTCTAAAATACAATTCAAGGTTCATTTTTTCGTTTCTATTCAATATCTTTAGGTTTCATTGCTTTTTTTCATCTATTTCTACAATTCCTCATTTCTACTATTACAAGAAATAAAATGCTTAAAACATCAAATAAATTTAAAAAAACATGCTAAAATCAATTCTTCTATTGACAATTTCAATAAAAAATGAAAAAATGCTAAAAAATGGGGGTGGAGGCATACCTGGAGGCTGGTTTTTGTTGTCATTGTTGCCCAAAAACTTGGGATCCCGTG
>VDFB02281492.1:922728703-922744458 GCA_007258455.2 Sequoia sempervirens
GTCATCCTTAAATAGAGTTGAGAAATACTAGATAGCCTCATTGGAGATATCTCTGAAGGAAGAAAAATGAGCCCCTAAGGAGTCACAAGTGAAGAGAGAAGATTCCCATGTCTCCTAGCCTTAATTGAGTTGAAGAAGAAGGTTGTGTTTCTATCCCCATCATGTAGCCAATCAATGCATGACTTATGTTTCCAAAAATTCCTCACATAGTTCCCATTTTGCAAACTTCTTCATAGCTTCAGCCTTTTCTTTAAAAGACCACTTGAAAAAACCATGATCTCTATTTTACTTGGTGATGCTCTCAACTCTTTTTTGGGTTGTTGATTTAGCTAGAAAAATATTTCCAAAACTTTTCCTATTCCACTTCTTTAGCTAATACTTCACATATTGAAGCCTTTTAATGTAGTAGATAGTCATTCCATGGGTAGACATACCCTGACTCCACCAATTAGCCAGAAGATCTCACAAACAAGGCCCAAAAATTCACATCAATTGGAGTTTAAAAGAGGGGTTCTTAGACATGCCAACCCTGACTGCTAAGGGAATGATTGGCCAATGGTTTGAACCCCTCCAACCCAAAATTTCAGACCTAGTAATCCACTTGTAGCCAATCAAATAACTCAAGACCAGGAACCTATCCAATATTTCAGAGATAGAATTGTCACCCCACCTCCTATTGCTCCAGGTAAAAACACCATTCCCTTGTTTAATATCAATTAAGTTTAAGGAAAGTATATTATCCTTCAACAAAGTAGACGGAGCCTCCAATCTATCAACACCCCCTCTTTTTTCCTTCATGCAAATAATAGAATTGAAGTCACCTTCCATGACCTAAGGAAAAAAGGAGCTAAGGATCACACAAAATGGATGTGAGCCCATAGGTGAGCTTTACCTGCATAATTAGTCAGGGCATACACATTGGTGAAGAGGATGAATTCTCCAAAATCAATGTTGGAAGCAACCAATTCCATCGAATGCCTACTCAAAATCCACCACAAAGGGATAATTGTACAAGGATCCCACAAGCAATCAATCCCACTAGCAGTACCCTAAGCACCAATGCATTAACATTGACCTATCTACCACAATTTGGTAGCAATATTTATCATTCCTTCTGCAACCAATTTAGACTTCTGAATAAACAAAACATTAGGATAATTTTCTTTGATCAAGTCACAAACAACCTTTTGTCTTGGGATGTTGTTCAAATCCCTCACATTCCATGACAAGACAATCATTTCTGAGGGTTTGAAAAGTGGGAATCAATAGTCTTAACATATCCTAATTCCACTAAATTTTCCCCCATTACCTTTAACTTATCTTGGTCCTTTCAACCAATTTTATAAGCCTTATCTAGCCCTCCATTTTTAATATATTTTTGTTGTAGTCCTAACAAGGGTGAAACTATGCCATCTTTTCCAGGAGCCAAAGAACCCATTTTTATGGCTAAAAATTAAGAATCACCACCATATTACCAACAACTTTAGTAGGTACCCTTAGGTTGATCTGCTACATTAAGATCTTCATTCCCTTTATTTGTGTCCATATTTGAAGCATTAAGAGCACCAAGTAGCCTATTCAGACTAACTACCTTCGTGGGCATCAACTACTCTTCACACACAAGACCTTCCCCACTAAACAACATATTACCTGAGCCCCCACTGCTTATCCAAGGCTTCTACAACCTTAAACCTGTTGAAGGTCTCCTCACCCTATATATCCTTAAAGTTCCTTTACAACCCTCTACCTTTGTTGTGTACTTTCACTAGAACAAAACCCTCCTTAACTAGAACACATTCAACCATAAGGGCTTTCCCCTTGTCCTTCCTATGCCCCAAGCGAGAAGAGCATTGGCTAAAGCCCCATTAGAAGATAAAATAACCAAGGAATTTTTGAGAATTTTTGCTGCAAATGACCATACTCATGGAAAACATGACACCAAAAAGGGAGAGCTTCATAATCTAGTTGTTGAATCCATGAGATAGAATCAAAGCATATTTCTAGAAAATTTGGAAGAGGGTTATTCAAATCAATCTCAACACAAATGTGAGCACAAGAGATTACCTTTTTGTCCAAAGTCTATTGCGACAGGACAATTGGATTTCCCAACAAGAGAGCAATCATGTGTAGGCTATCATTAGTCAAAAACTCCAATGGGAGCCATGGGAGGTGTTCTCAAATTGGAACCCTTGAAGGAAGTTCCTCAAATGGATTAAATCCAACATGCTAAAGCTTAATGAATTCAAACTAGTTATAAAAATAAGGACCCCCTTCAAAGGCCTTATTATGATCTGGTAGGCATGAAAACACCATCACAAAGTAGTAATTAGCTTCCAACATAACCTCCTTGTCACCTTCTGGATTCCAAACCCTACGAGTCCATAATTTTAGGAAAGGAAGAGAAACCTGAATGCCTATAAATTTACATATCTATACATGGTTTGATAGGTAGCTTACATCTTTAGCCACCAATTTCAACTGTATAACTAGCACCAAAAGAACTTTGCTTCTCTCAAGGCATCCATTTACTTTAGGAATCTAGAGACCTCCATTCAACACAAGACCCTCCCCTTGCATGACACTGTTCAAAAAGTTAAAAGCATTGGAATGCTCAGCCTGAGGCTAAGATAACACATACACCACATCACAAAAAGATCCATTCTTAAAAACCCCTGATCCACTCACTATAGCCACACCACACAATGAAAAGGATGAAGCACAAAAGAAGATAAAGAGGGGATGGGACCCTCATGACACCCCCATGCCAACCCCACACCTATACCCAAGTCTCTCCATACCCTACACTTCCCAACCCCCTCGAAACACCCAAACTCCTCTTCGTAACTCACGCAGTGAGCACTACTGTAGGCATAACGGGCATGCAAGCCCTATTGCAGCCTACGGGATGCCAAATAGCCACATAGCACCTCCCATAGTCACGCCATCTCTTCAGACTCCTATCATTATTAAATGATAAATTCTTAATATTATATTTATCATTAAATATAATAATATTTTGACATGTAAATTGTTGTTATTTTTTTTTCATGAGGTATTTTTATGTCACTATATAACACCTCTTGAGATAATTAATTAAAAAATGAACAAATGTTGATTTTTATAGTTAATTTGTTATAATAAGAAAAGAAAAAAAAATTATTAAAAAAAATTGATACATTTTTTTGTTCAAATTAACTATAAAGATAAAAAAAAAATGTATTGTAATTATATTATACTTTTTCTTATAATTTTATAATAATTTAATTATGATGATTGTCAAATCAACAAAATTTATAAAGAATAATTATAAAGTATTATTTAATTATATAAGACACACAAACATGATAAATATATAAAATACAAGATAATATTTATTAGTATAACACATAGTTAATGAAGGATGTTGACATGAAATGACTTTTTATATCAATTTTTTTAAAAAGTAATAAATAATTTAGACACTTATCAATCATAACAACTAAGAGATATATATATTTATTATAAAATTTAAATATTTATGTGGCTTCTCATGAGTCACATCACATCACATTGATAATAAATACTTGAGACATTTGTCAGTTTTGTATTGTAGTATAAAAAATCATTATTAATAATTTTGGTAAAGTGTAATAAGAAATCATATTTTTAGAGAATGATATTTTTTTCATTTATCATTAAAAATATACACATTTTACTTTGTCAACAATTTAAGAGCATAGTAATTAAGCTCCACAATCTCCCGCTTTGCAATCTTCCACCCTTGCAATTCAAAAATTTCAGCCATGTCTATAGGTTCTAGGGAGTACTCTACCTCCCCTTAGCCTGACCCCCCTCCTGATACAGAAAAGATTCACAGCCCTCATGTTTCTGCTATGACACATGGGGATGCGAGGTTCGTGCCAAGTGTTTCCAAACTGTAAACAGTGATTCCCACTGATGGGGACAATGGAAATATTAATGGAGATGACTCCTTTAAAGCTAACTGGAAGAGTGCCTTTATTAGGACTAGCAATAATGCTTTTGAGTCCATCATCCTAAACATTATTCAATCTGAAGAGGGAACTGAGATCTTCTTACCAGACATGGTCATGGACGAGGTTGCCTCCTCACTGCATCTAGTGTTGGTGGGGAGATTCTTTGCTTTTAGGCCTACTATTGACTGGTCCATAGATAGGCTAATGGTCGTTGGAAGCTGAAAGGTAGTGTGAATGTCTTTGCTATGCCTAGAGGTTTATTCCTCTTCAAATTCATGGCTGAGGAGGATTTGATCTATGTTCTTTCGAGTTCATGGGCTTAAGGCAAACACTTTTTAGCTTTGGCCAAATGGAAATTGGGCTTCGACCCATCTACGGAACCTAATCGAATGGCTCCTATGTGGGTTTGCATGTCTGGCCTCCCATTGGAATTTTGGGATGAACAAATCTTTCGTTGGATTGGTAACTCCTTTGGTAGTTATGTCTTTGCGGACGCAGTCACTCTAGCTAAATCCAAGTTATTTTTTGCTCAATTTTGTGTTAATGTAGCCATTAACAAGGCTCTACCCAACTTTATAACTCTAAAATCTAAATGGGGAAAATGGACCCAGGCCCTTGTTTATGAAAATGCCACTTTGTTCTATCAAAAATGTGGTAAATAGGGGCATGTTATTGCGGACTGCAAAGCTTTGGCACCAAAGGAACCCTTGTCAAAAGGGAAAAGCTCATCCCTTTCTTCTAGGGAGGAGTAAATGCAGAAGATCCCTAGGTCTAGTGATGCTCTAGAGAACACCACTCCAATGAGTTGGATGATTATTCGTTTACTGAAGGTCTATATGACATGATGAAATCCCCTAGCCCTGGAGTTCAGGAGAATACTATTGGGGAGAAACGGGGGAAGTCCCTTGGCTTCCTAGAGGAAGGTGAGATCTCCCCACTAAGGGATTTGGGTCTGTCTCCTCATGGTTTAGTTTTGAGGGAAGAGTGTAAGACTGATATTACTCCTTTGTCCTCTATGTGCATGGACATAAGAAAAAAAATAACGCTACTATTGTTGCTAACCAACCTCATGGTGTGGCTGTGGAGAGAAAACTAATGTTACAGTTCAACAATAGTTGGAGATAGGGATAGTTACCCCTATGAAGCCCAGGAAAGAGAATTCCACCTTGTGCTTTTACTCTTCCCAACCAATTGGTGTGGATGACCTAGCTGGGGAAGTCACTAAATTTGTAATTCTCACTTTGGACTCTAAGCCCTCTGCCTCTAAATCTCAGTTGGATGAGGTTAACAACGAAGACTGGCAGACTCAAAAGAGGAAAACAAGAACTAAGAAAGTTGATGTGGGGATAGATAACAAAGTTGGAAGGCTCCCAGAGAGATTGTCAAGGCACAAAGCTACAACAAGTGAAATTTCCAGTGGATGGCAGTCAACCTTGGACTCAATCCATCGTAATAGAAAATGAAGTTCCTCTCATGGAACATGAGGGGGCTGAACAATCCCCAAAAACAATTTCCTCTTAGGTAATATATTATGGGTTTTAAAATTGATGTCCTCCTTTTGCAGGAAGTTAAAATGACTTATTAGACCTTCTCCTCAATAGCTAATAAAATCTGGCCGAGTTCCTCCTTCTACTACAGTGAAGCGAATGGAGCCTTTGGAGGCATTGCTACTATGTGGAATCCTGCTAAAATTGATGGGGAAGCCTATGCATTTTCTCATAGTTACCTCGTTGTGATGCTCAGAGCTGATAACTACACTTGGCATATGTTTAATATCTATGCCCCAAATACTCGTGGAGGAAGGAAAATTATGTGGGAAGAAGTCTTATCTTTAATTCTGGAAGATAAAAATTCCTTGTATATGGTGGTTGGTAACTTAAACTCCCCTTTGTTCCCTTCAGAGAAACTTGGTGGCCTAATGGACTACAGTGACAACATGAGCGACCTCTCAAACTTCATCAGTAGGTCTGGCTTGTTTGACTTGGAACTGGAGGGTAATCCTTTCACTTGGTCTAACAATTGGAAAGGTAACATCTTATTCAGGTCCTTTTAGATAGAGTGTTGGTCTCTATGAGTTAGGATTTGGGGTGCAATGCTTCTCTTTGTGCCCTCCCTAGGACTGTTTCTGATCATAGCCCAATTCTTCTCCAATGGATGAATAAGCCTTTCTTTGGTCCTCACCCCTCCAGATTTGAGATTATGTGGATGACACATCCAAATTTTAGAAAGTGCATAAAAAACTAGTGGAGCTATCCGATCCAAGGGTCAACTATGTACAAAATCTCCCAAAAACTTGATCTCATTAAAAATGAAGTTAGAGGGTGGTCCAAATCTACCTTTGGTGACATTTTTAAGCAAAAAAAGGAGATTGGGATCAAGCTTGACAGCATCCAAAATCTAATAGCCAAGGGTAATATGCTACAATCATTGCATGAAGAAGAGGAAACTTGGAGGAGGAAGTGGAAAGATAATTTAATCAAAGAAGAAATACATTAGAAGCAGAGGTCTAGAGTGCAATGGCTAAAGGAGGGTGACAATAATTCAGCTTTTTTCCATAAGACGACTAGCATACACAAGAAAATAAATGTCATCAAATGCTTACTAAATGAATTCAACCAAGAGGTTATTGATGAAGATAAAATTGGTGAAATAGTTGAACGCTATGTTAGACATATATACTTGGATAATGGTACTTTCCTCTCCACTGACGTGCAAGACAAAATTTTGAGTCACCTCCCAACTGTTGTTAGTGTGGAGGACAATAAACAACTCTTAGCCCCAATTTCGAAGGATGAAGTTAAGATGGAAGTGTTTTCTATGGGTGCCTATAAGGCCCCTAGGCTAGACGACTTTCCTCCGACTTTCTTTCAAGAATACTGGGACATTGTCTAGCTATGACATGACCATGGGAGTCAGAGACTTTTTTAGAACTGGTAAACTACTAAAAAAGTTGAATAATACATGCATTGTCTTAGTCCCCAAAATCCAAGACCCAAAGTGTATGGCTGACTTCAGGCCTATAAGTCTATGCAATACTGTCTACAAGATTTTCTCTAAAGTTCTAGTCAACCAACTAAAGCCACTTCTGGACAAGATCATTAGCAGATGCCAAAATGGATTCATTCCAGGAAGATAGATCCTTGATGTTTCTATTACAACCCATGAGATTATACACTCTATGGAAAAAATTAGGAACCAAGGTATGGCTTTCAAGTTGGACATTTCTAAGGAATATGATAGAGTTAGATGGAAATTTCTTTACTTGGTTCTATCTAAATTTGGATTCAATAATAAGTTAATTGGGATTGTCCGGGAATGTGTTGAGTCGGTCCACTATTCTGTCATAGAAAATTGGATTCCTTGGGGATTATTTAAAGTTGGAAAAGGCATCAGGCAAGGTGATCCTTTATCACCCTACCTTTTCATTATGGTTGTCGAAGTCCTTAGTAGGAATTTTTTGTATCTTTCACATATGGGTAGGATTTAGGAAATCAAAGCTACCTCTACTCTACTCCCCTCGGTTCTACAACAATTTGTGGATGAAACTTTCCGTTTTGGAAATTCTTCAGTGGTTGAAGCTAGAGAATGGAAAGGCCTCCTTCATGACTATTCCAATGCCTTTGGGCAATGCATCAATTATCAAAAAAGTAGTATCTATTTCTTTAACACCAAGGTATATTTGCAAGCTAAGATCTTGTCTATCATGGGTTGTCAAAGTGCTTCTCTACCAGGAACCTACCTTGGTCTCCCTCTCACTGTGAAGGAGGTTACTCCCATTTTTTGGAATAATATTTTGGAGAGGATGCAAAAGAAGCTTGTGGGTTGGAAGGGTAAGCTCCTTGGTAGTGTTGGTAAATTACAATTGCTCTAAGCCTCTCTCCAAGGGATCCCGGTCTATTTCCTCTCTCTTTTTAAAATTATGGGGCTCCATGGAAGAGAAACTAAAAAGAATCCAAAGGACCTTCTTGTGGACTAGTGCTGAAGATAAAAAAAAATATTGGCACTTTTCAATTGGGACACTATCTGTCATCCTAAAAGCCAAGGGGGCCTAGGGATTATAAAGTTAACCAATTTAAATAAATCCTTCATTTCCAAAATAGGCTAGAATCTTGTGGTTGGAAAAGCTGAATGGTGCAACATTATGAGGGATAAGTATCTGAACCAAGGATTCTTTTCCAGGGCCCTTGACTTGAATGGTCTCCCCTAAAGATATGGAACAATATCCTCAAATGCATATCACTTATTAAGGAAGGTCTTAAATGGAAAATTGACAATGGGAGATTAATAATATTCTGGTAGGACCGATGGATTGGGGACAAACCCCTTGCTGACAGTAGTTTCAATATACTAAGGGAGCAGGCTATGCCCTTCTTTGGCACTTATATTGCAAATTATATTACCCCCAAAGGTAAATGGAAGAACCTTGATCAAAGTTTTTTAAACAGGCCTGATCTTTTTCCAAAGGTTGTTGAGCTTCAATCATTAATAAATAAAGTGAGACTTCCTCTTTTCCCTAAGGAGGACAAGATATTTTGGATGAAAAATCACACAGGGGCCTTTTTGGTTAAGACTACTTACCATATGCTATAAAAATTTGATGGTGATGAGAATTGTTGGAAGAAGGTTTGGAACCCACAACTCATCCCAAAGATTAACTTCTTTTGGTGGGCTTCTATTCATGGTAAAATTCTAACTCTAGACAACCTTGTCAAAAGGGGTTTTCAACTTCCCAACAAGTGTACTCTTTGTAAACAAGAAGAGGAGACAATCTCCCGTCTTTTCATCCACTGTCAATTTGCTTCCCAAGTTTGGAAAAAATTCCTTCAAAATTTCAACATCCAATGGGTGTTTCGCAAGGATATTCAACAATTTGTTATTAATTAAAGGTGCCCTACAAACCATCCCCTTATTAGACAACTTTGGCAACAAATTTTTCCTCATATTTGTTGGTGTCTATGGAAAGAGAGGAATAACAAGATCTTCAAGCATAAGGAGAGTAGTGTTGACAGTGTGTTGATAACTCTTAATAAACTCCTATTGGACAACATATTTGTTTGTAGATGGAAGACTCCTAGTAGTCCCCCAACCGGTTGGGACAATGCAATTGCTAGAGTTTGGAAACTTCCTAGGGACTTTCACAAGTTTGATAATTCTAAGAAGGTAGCCAGATACAACTCAAAATGGGAAGCTCCTAGACCACCCTGGTACAAGCTAAATTTTGATGGGACGACCAGAGATGGGAAAGTGGCTAGGGGTGGTGTCATTAGGGATCATAATGGTAGTCTGATAGCAGCCTACATAGGGAATTTAAAAGAACACAAATAATCAGGCGGAAGGTATGGCACTTTTTTGGGGTCTTAGGATTGCACTGTTGATTGGCGTCTAAACCTTGGAAATTGAGGCTGACTCTCGATTGATAATTGAAGCCATGAAAGATACAATGTCTGTTGGATGGTTAGTTCAAGGGATAATTGATGACATTAGATCTCTCCTTACTATGTTGGAGGAGTTCACTCTGCAACATGTTTTAAGGGAAGGAAATGCAGTTGCTGATAGTTTGGCTACTTTGGGACTTGATCATGAGGGGCTATGTTGTTGGAGGAAGGAATACTCCTTGCCTCTTTTTACATTGTCCCTCCTGAAGAATGAATCTCACTCAAATCACCATGGAAGCTAACAAAGTTGGTTTTTTAGCCCTGGCTTGGTGCTTACTAACTTTAGTTAGTGGTCTTGGTGGGGTTTTAAATTTTAAAAACTAGTTGTTGTACGAGAAGGCCTATGAGAAGAAAATGCGATGTGGCATGTACATTTTTTTCCTAGACACCACTGTGACATTTCATGATGAATCTAGTGGCCGGAAGGCTCATTATTTTTTGAACCCCTTCAATTTTTGTGTCATCTTGATCGGCCTCACAGATTTTCTTTGATTTTTTGTGATGTCCGGATTTATTAACGTCCCCATTTTTTATCGTGTGATGGACTTCTCGCATGACGGAACTGCCAATTTTGAGCTGGATATGGGGAGCAAAACTAATTATAATAATTTCGTGGATCGCCAGCTTTTATCTTGTTATTATTTCATTGTGGTCAGTTCTAATTTGGGGTTTTATTGCAATCACTCTACAACTCTCATTCTCACCTATATTCTGCCTAAATTTTTCTCTGCAACTGCTTTTTCTTATCACCATTTTCTTGTTGGCATCATGGGTGGAGATCATGTTCATGTTGAGCCTGATAAATTTCACAAATGGAAGAGGGACGACACTGTCTAGCATATTTGCAGAGAGGGAGGAATTACCCAGTTCATGGAATGTATGTTAGGGTTTGACAAAAGTCTCTCTAAGCAATTTTTCACCTCTTGGTCTGCAAGAAGGGTGACTATGGGGAGTATTTCCTTTAAAGTGAATGAGGAAGTTATTGCTAAGGCCATTGGTCTTGCAATGGATAGGCGGAAATGGAAGAAAACGAGCAAAGTTTCTGACCAGGCTAACCTCAACCAATTCTTTCATGGGGACAAACAGCCTGTCAAACTTCATGGTGGCTACGACTGCAAGCAGCTTCCTAAACCTTGGGACAAAGTGTGCATGGTTGTGATGAAGTATTTCACTCTTGAGGGGAGATTCAATGTGTATTACTACTACCATTTTCCTTTTCTCAATCATCTCAGGAATCACAACAATATTTCAATTAGAACTATTTTTCCTGTTGCACTCTCTAGAAAATATTGTGAAAGATGTAGTTGAGGCTATGAATTTGGGTAGGAATTTTACCATTCTTCACTAGGGGATTATGTTTAGACTCTACAATTTTCACCTAGCCCTCTGCCCTCCTCGACCCATTATTGTTGAAGAATCCCCTATCTCTTCTACTTTATCGTCAACTAGTATCATGGATACCCCTAGCCCCAACAAGAAAAAGTGTATTAAAAACCCAACCTTGAAAACCCCTCCCCAGAACACATCCCCTAATACTGGGTCTGTTGAAAAAAGGAAGGATAAAAAATGTAATGCCCCAACCCCCAAAATTAAAGCCAAAGCTTCAACGAAAACCAAATTCAGGCTACAACAAATTGACTCTGACATTGAAATTAATGAGGAGACCAGTACTCCTCATAGGTCCAGTAGACTGGTTACTAAGCCTGAAAAAGAGAAGAGTCCCAAGGAGGCCTCTGAGTCTGATAGTGGAGGGGAAAGTGAGAACAAGAGAAAGGATGAGAAGGATGTGGAGGAGGAAGCCCTTTCTGCTTCTGCAAGTAGCTCCTCCCATGTTTTTGAAAGTTTAAAAATGGGTTCTTTAGGTCCTTCCCGTGTTAGGGACAAGGGGGTTAAGACTAGGGCCTCAACCATTGTTGAAGGGAAGGCCCCATGGAGGAAGCAAGCAAAAAATTGGACACTGTTTGGGAGGAGGTTGACAAACTTAAAAAAAAAATGGAGAATTTGGAAAAATGACTTCATGATGTCACCCACTTTGCTCTGAATATTATGCACAAATCCGCCACCACTATGTTCCTGTTACAGAAGGATAATTCCACTGAAAATGTTGAGGACACCGACTACAAGGAACTTCTCAAATTCCTTATTAAGGATTGGGCTGCTATAACCCTCATCAAGACATGCAACGGAAAGAAAGATTAGGAATGTAGGATGTTTTTCATTTTGGTTGGGAATGGCCTTACTGTCCATCATGTCTTTTTGAATTCTCTATTGATACTTTTATGGTTTATATGTTTAATTCTGACTGGTATGGCCCCTGGTGGGCTTTGGTTAATACTTTTTTAAACTTGGGTTTCACAATGGACAATATTAGTAGTATAGTCAATGGTTTAGCGATATACACTTTTAAGTATACTGATGCTAAGTGTAGACTGGTTAGTTTTCTCAAGATGTTTGCTAGTACTATGGTTACCCTTCTCATCATTTTGATGTTGTTTTTGATATGGAATGGTTAGGGTGTTTGGTTCGGTGTTTTGTTTTTTCTATTAATGTGTTGATGATGTTATTCTATTGATGATTTCCCACAAGGCCTTGTATTAAAGGGACAACACCCCAGTTTTGCTACTTTTTATATCAAAAACAATTTAAGAAACTAAAATAGACTTTTTTTTAAAAAAAAATCTAGAAAGTAACAATAATAAGAACTAGTTAAAGATTATCCATCATAAGATTCACCCTTAATAATAACAATTAAATTATCTCAATTAGGTGAAAGCACATAAGTGACTCCCATTTTTGGTTCAAAGTAAAAAATATATCAAAATGGATCATGTCTAAAATCATATGATTGAAGATAGTTTGATCAAATCACCCTTGATTAATTCCTCTTTTTAATTTTATAAGTGATGAGGATCACTAATTATTTTAATTTTTATTAAAATTTGAATGAAATATCTCTATGTGTGTTGAGGACTTGATAGATATGTTCTTAAATATAGAAGGCCATTAGATCAAGAACTTTACACCAATTATCTAGTGCCACCACTAGCTGACTGGTGTAAATTCCTAATTCTATCCATGAACTTTCATTGATCATACTAGGGATTCAATCCAAGTCCCCTTGATCTAAGGGATTAATCTAATCCCATTGGTAGAGTGTTCCATGTGGGCCACACTAATTGCCTAAAATTATATAGGCATGCATGGTAATCCAATGATGGTTTGATGATCTAACACATGACCCACATGCCATGAATCCTTTTCTAAATATTGTTTGCAAGTTGCCACCTTGGAAAACCTTGTATGAACACAAAAGGTGGTAGGGGATATAACAATTTACCTTACTTAGCACTAGATAGAACTGTTACTAATTTTTTGCTTCCCGCATAAATTAGTGTAATTTAGAGGGGAATTATTTGTTGGGATACAATTTTTTTTATGTCTGATTATACCATAAACCTTTGCTCTCAAAAGAAAGAGTATTTAGGATTGTTTGGCTAAAAGTATTCAGCAGTTCTAATAAATTGATGAACAATCCTAACCAAGCAAATGATAAATAAGGTTTCATTTGGAAAGCAAAGAATCAGATTGAATCAATCATCTACAATGATTTTTTCTACTAGGAATATGACAGATCAAAGAATATAAATGCAAAGATAATCATTCATTATGATTATGGAACATATGTTTTAAACATTTGCAACTTCATAATTTCAAAATATGTAAATGAATTAAACTTAGAAAAGTCCATAAGTCATTACATATCATGAGCAGTTGATTCATTGAGAAATATGTTTCTGTAACTCCCACACAAGCTGTGGGTTATGACCAAGTTGATTAAATTCAACAACAACTATAAACCATACACCTGAAGATCAACTAAAAGAAGAAACACACAAAAGGAAGGTCATGTTCGTCATTACCTAAGAGGTTAATGTAGGGTTGACTTGTTGCTTCAGCTTGTTTTCCTCTGTCTTCAACTCCTTGCTCCCAAGTTCCAGAACCTGTAGTGATAGTGAAATTATGTTAGAACTCAGGGCATGATATCCAATTGTATGTTTATCAACAGATATATGATCAATAATCATTATCAAATTGAATCAACTGAGTCATACATCCACAAGATAAATGAAGATTGCCAAATCATTAGGAAGGAATCATTGAATCCATTATTTTTTACTGACTTGTTTGTTTCACGTGCAGAAACAAGAAATGTAAGGTTGCTGATTATTGAATTTCAAAATGAGTGGAGTTAAATGTGGCTCCCTCAAGGGTTGAGCTCAACTCATGATAATAACATTCGCTACAGTATGAAAGAAAAGTAATCAGAACCATTTATATCAGCTTTTCAATGATAGTGAACAAGCATACATGCCAAATTCATGAAGCATCTCTTCAAGGAATTACAGTAGTTTGAATATCATGAAATCAACATTATGTTTTGCAGAGATTTTCAAGAAAGTATTGCTACAATAGAGAACAACAAAGTAATTGTATGCTTTTGCTAAGAAGGTTTTATGCTTGAAACAACAATATTTCATTTCCAGAATCTCTGAAATGTGGTATTAAATATCTCAGAAGTAGATGGCAACTTGACCAATTCTCAGTCATAAAGTAGAAAAACTCTATCTTGAATATCAAGTAAAATGAAGCATCTGTGAAAGAATTTCAGGAAAGAGAGTTACTCAGCAACAAATTAAAGTTTCTCTCTTTTATTTTCTAAGTCTAAATAAGTAAGCTACATGAGAATTATTTATGAGTGTCTTATTCATTTTTCAGACATAAAAGCTTTCTTGTGAAGGTAAAATTATAATTACTGAAAACAACATATTACAATTATGAAGTAGGGATTATGACAGCTTCAAATTTTTGCAAGTATGAAGTTTCAGAAAATTCAATGAGTGTTGTATTACATAAAAGAAAAGTTACAATGATCATATTTTTGTAATACAATATCAAAAACACAAGGTAATTTTTTTTGTTTTGGCCCAAGATGCAAAGATACAAAGCCTGCAACCTTCAAAATTACAAGGGTTTTGTATTAAATGCAAAAAACAGTGAAGACTTAATACCCACTTTCAGAAAAGAGATATAGAGATTTGCAACCACTTATATATCAATTTTTTTACATATAATGAAGGCAACATTTGAAATGAATTACCTATTTTCAAAGAAAAAAAACTAAGGCTATGACTCATCAATACAACTTGAATGGAGTCTATTTTATTCTCAGAGAGAAAATCATAACAACAGTAAATGCATTCAAGGTATACAGAGCAATGGAAGAACTTTCAATGAGATTTTAAAGATAACTCAGAAAAGCTCATGGTGGCCTAGCCAGAAAGAAAGACCCAACAGAGAAAAATACAGAGAGACAGAGAATGATTTGCTCAAAGCCACACCTATGAGCTTATAAATTTTTTCAAGATCACAGGGAAATCTCCATATTTAAGCAAAGAATTTGACTCACCTTGAGTTTTTTGTAATGAAACCTCCAAGTGGCGTTTAACACATAAATTTCCATTCAAAATATTAAGCTAGATTCTCTTCTATGATGTCGTCTATATTTCCAGCAAGTCGAGTCAAAGTGTTCATTCATGGCGGCCAAGAGGGAATACCCAACATAAAAAAAAGTCATAGAAGAAAATACAGTGAGGCCGTAGCTAAAAGCTTACAAAAAGCTTTTAAAAAAAATCACAGCCTTCTAGATTTGAGAACTTACCAGATTCATCTTAAGTTTTCTACCTCATATCCTCCAAGAATCTTAGGAAATAGTGTTTGAAACAAAGAAAGCCAACAAAAAACGTGGCTAGGGTTTCCATGGCGGCGGCGCCCAGAAGTTTCCAGCAACAAGCAAGATGAAATAGAAAATGAATGCATTTCATTCATTTTAGGTTTCAAAACCTAGAATGTTCAATGGAAGAGCCTTTAGTTTTATTAAAAACTTTATTCATTTTCAATAGAATCCATGCTTTAAGCTTTTTATATATTTATTTTGAATTGTCTTCAAAATAAATTAGCACTTCAGATTATGTTTTTTCTAAGTCTTTTATATTTGACTTAGTTAAATGCCTTTTATTTTTGCATTGTAAGTCAAATAAAATGCTTTATTTTGAATGATTTATAAATCACTTCTTAATAAAAATTATTTTGAATGTAAAAGTAAAAATACCTTTAAATGAGGAAAGCTTTTTTTTTTTGCATCTATTTCAAAAAATGTAAATCTTTATTTAAAGTGATAGTTATAAATCACTTTTAAATAGATGATATTATGAATGCAAAAGTAAAGAGCTTTGATGTGTTGGCCAACATATGGAGAAAAATTAGGGATTTTAAGCACTTAATGGAG
>VDFB02281492.1:922744558-922847029 GCA_007258455.2 Sequoia sempervirens
CTGGGTATTGAAATAAATTACATATTTGGAAACTAGACTCCGAGTACTACATTTTATGATTAGTGAATTTTTCGAAGATTCCATCTCTAAGTGCTTCAAATTTTAAGGTCAAATGTGTCAAATTCTGAAAATTAGGGAAAACACTCACTTTTTGGCCAAAAAGTGGACTCAACTTCTTGCCAGCACCTGTAATCCCTTTCCATCTAGTGTCAAAAGGATCACTTGATAGTCTCATTGAGTTATCAACACTTAACTTATTTTTATTCAACCATCTTAGTTGCATTTAAATCTTGCATCAACAAATATGAAAGCCCTAATTCTTACATTAATTCTATCACTTCGACATCCATTGCACTTTGTTGTATCATTGTCTAAAGCACTCATTAGCATTTTACTACATCATTATTAGCTATTTGCACATGTCTTGCATAAGTTTCTTAACATGTCTTCCAACTTTTTCAAAATAACTAAATCAATCAACATGACTTGACTAAGGTGCAAGGAGAAATTCTAGCTAGCTTCTTGTCCTTAGCATAGCAAGTTCCCATAGTGCTTCTCAACACCACCAAAAATTCCAGTTGCAATTCTAGGTAAAGGCAATGAAATATCATTGTCAAACACTAAAACCTTTGACTATCAAAGTTCAAGGCCTCACAAAAGGGTAAGGGCTGCAATTATAGGGGTGAGATTCAAATTTGTAGATTTATTCTCACACATGCCCCCTTGACTTGGAAGTCTCTGTATAGTTCAAAATTTCATAGTGTGCATTCATCACAATTTTTTTTTTCATAGTTGATCTTAGATTTTGAATAGCAATGCTATGCCACACGTAATTAAGTCTTCCTCTCTTTGACATCAATGTATGTATATTCATTTTAGTCATTTTATTTATGTTTTAGTTCAAAACCTAGGTATGTGTCTAGACTCGACTCTTTTATCAAGGTTATTTGTCATATTGATTATCCAGTTAATTAATTAACCTAAATATTGTGGAGGTTATCATTTCTCCTCTTTGTTTTGTTGAACCCAACATATTCTACACCTCATAGGGTTTAATTTTCTATTTTTTTTTGTTTCTAATTTCCTAATCATTGTTTTGAGTTTGAATTTTGTAATGAACCCATATATTCTCTTTAGTGGTGACATTCTTCCTACATATCATGATAACTCCATATCCCTTGATCTATGTTCTTTTGATTTTTCATTTTTTAAGAATCCTAAGGATATAGATGAGCATTATGTTTTTTTATTACTTTGTGACGTGTTGCATGATCCATAAATAGGGTGGATATTCCCTACACTTTATTATCAACAAAATAGTACTATTCTTATTCTAAGAAAGAACATGTGAATACATTTAAATAGAAAGAAATAAGCAAAAAAAATGGAACAAAGATAGAAAAAACACCGTAAAGATGGGATTCCTTGGAGAATCCCCTTGTGGGGAAAACTTATAATAAATATGAGTGTACACTCACTCAATGCTTCAAAATGGTATTGCAATGGAATAATAACCCTTAGGCTTAATGGAAAAGCCTTCAAATTTAACATACAAAACTTAGGCAATAACCTCCACGAGATCTCAAACTCGCTTCCCCTTTTATCAATGTTAATGTTATAGTCACACTTGTAATAAAGAATGTACTAATAAAAGTCAACGCATAGCTCTTCAAGATGATGAAACAAAAATAAGAACTACTTTGGCACATCCTACAATGCTTGTTTATTGGTTATCACCAATCTAGGAAGATGGAAAGTCTCAAAAACTATGTTGAAAAGGGAAGAAATGAGATTTGGAAACTCAATTGACATACATGACAAAGTGTGAAAAATTCACTACTTTTGATAGAAAGGAATTTTTACATTCACCATGGTCATAGTGCATATGTCATGTTAGATGAAAAATTTATAATAATAATTATGTTTTTGCTACATATCGTTACTAGAGATTTCCTAAAAAAATTAAATTTGCTATTTTAAGAACACTTTTATTACATTGATGTTTGCACATGGATGTCCCATACAGTTCATTTAACATTTTATATCACAAAATTTCTCTACTATCTCAAAATTTTGTACATTGAAGCTTGCACATGGATGTTCCATACAATTCATGTGTTGAAGTATAAAAACCTATATTCTTTTTAGGTCAAACCTTCCTAATATGGAGGATTTTCATCTTTAAAAGATCAAAAAATTAGTAGATGAGAGTAGATGAATCTCTTAACTAATGATAATGTACGACCTTTCTTTTCACCATAAAATAAATATAAGAATTTTTTGATAAAACTTTATCTTTGATTGTCCATGTGATGTACAAGTTTGTTGCTTAAACATGAAGAAACTTGTCTAACAAATCAATTTTTTTAATGAACTCTTATGTTGTCACTCATTTTCCCATGAATATTTAGGACATTAGAATATTCTCTCTTTCCATCAAAAATATTACAACATGAAATATTTTCTATTATTTATGACCCAATATTTTTTCCATCTCCTATAGAAGGTTGTCTTTTAATCATACAAATAGGGGTTTCCTAAGACAACTCCTCAACATCTACTACAATCTTATCAACACATTCAAAATCAATAGAAAAATTTAATTTGCATTTCTTATCATTTAAAATTTGTGCACCTTCTTTAATACAACCCAAACCATAAGGATTAAGATGTAGATTTTTTTCAAATAAGTTTATCTACCAAACTATGTATAATCAAGTTAGCTTGAGCATGAGTTAAACAAAGCATCAAACTCAATGCCATTTATATGGGTGTCGATGTTAAATAATGATCTTTTATCTATCAAGGAAACCTTTTCAATGGTGCAAAAAAACTTAGAATGAATATCTTTTATCACCTTATTTTTAAGTGAGATATAAGCATCCTTTTTATCTTTTTTATTATGTGTGTTCTTTTTCAAATGTATCTTTCAACAATATCTCTCTTAATAACTATCCTTATTGCAATGGCCATAATGTTAAAATTACTTTATAGTGCTAGTATTCACCTTTTTATTAGCCTTAACTTCATTAGACTTGGAAGAGGAAGAACTATTTATCTTAAGATAATGAACATGTAAGTATACTCCAGATCTGTCATAATCAATTTAGAAAGAAATACCAACCTATGTAGATATGATTTTGAATATGTCCTATATATTTCATTAGTACTTATTCTAACACATATTTAATGATTTATATATCCCTCATACATAATCCTCTATCATTCCATACTCCTTTCTTCCTTATGACATATTGGATTATATTGCTTCTTAAAATATTGTTTAAAATTCTCTTAATAAAGTTTATAGAATTATTTTTCATAGGCATGGAATATAAGATACTTTCAAACCAAGGAACAAAATCCAACCATAGTCTAGTAAATTTAAGATCTTTCAAGAAGTCAAAGTATGCATACGAAAATATACCTCAAGTTGTATAGTTCAATTATCAATAATTTTTAAATCTAAATCCATGTCACTTTTGAATGGTGCTATCTTGGTCTTGTTTTGTACCTTGAAGAAAGGCTTGATTGTTAGAATTTTATCACCCTTTGAAGACTCTCCTTTATTGAAATTGGGATTTTTAGCATCTAATATCTCCATTAATAAATCCATTGGGCCTTTCGCTGTTTATTTTATTGATCAATGATTTCTATGACACTATGTATCCTAAATAATCTCACTTCAACATATGTATAATCCCCTTCTCCTTGTATTATTCTCAACTCCTTATTCCACTTATGAGATTTAATATATCTTTGCAAAGATAGAATATTATTCCCACTCAATCTTCTTGTGGGAATGAACCTCCAAATTTTTCATATTATTCATCCAAAAATGAATAACTACCACTCTAATATTGAGAAATAAAGTGCATAAAGATTGTAATAATTATTTTCAATTGTATGTGTAGTGTAGAAAATGCCGTCATTCAAATTTTCACACTTAATCTAGGAATAATTAATGATAAAATAGACTTGATATCACCTTGATCTAGTGTTGTGATGTGTTTTACACATTCACAATGGGTTTTAGACCCTTCTAAGCTAAATAAACCTAACCTTTCCTTAATTTAGTGTTGTAAAGTGTATTTATTCACACCTTCACATTAAATTTAGGAGGCTTGTAAATTAAATGGACCTAATCTAGTGTTGTAATGTGTTGAACACTTTCACATTGGATTTGGGGCCCCTAAATAAGCTAAATAAACTCAATTTTGGCCTTAATTTGATGTTGTAAAGTATATTTATTTACACTTTCACATTGAGTTTTTGGCCCTCTTTCATTTATGACCTTAATATTGTCATTAATAGGCCCCTAAGACCCTATATTGTGCATCCCAAGGCATTTTTCAATCAAATTTCTAACTATCAATAAATAAACTTAATTTCTTAACACCTCGACACTTTTGCCACCTAAAAAGGCCCTATGGGACCCATACACCACCTTGGGTGTATGAGTCCCATCCAAGTGGGACCCATATGCCACAAGTGGCGTATGAGTCCCATTTGGCCTATTTTTAAGGTTTTGAGCAGAAAATTTGGGTTTTAAGTTCAAATTTCATGAATGTCATCCTGTGGGATCTAATAAATGAGATATTAGATGGATTTCCTATATAAATGAGGTATCAAATCATTATTTCATCAAGCATTCATGATATCAAGTCAAGCACTCAAGTGTTAAGCATTCCAAGACTTTACAAGATCATCAAGCGATAATTCAAGATCATTTCTAAGGCATTCAAGGGTAGATTCTTCACCATTTTGTTGCAACAATTCAAGATCCATCATCATTTCAAGGATATCAACCATCAAGCATGTTATTAAGCTAGTTTTTTGATGTTGCATTCAAGATCCAAGGTCAAGCATTGTTCTACACTTATCCCAAGATCTAGATGTACATCCTTCATGGCCATTTCATGTTAGATTACAAATTTACAAGACATCACTCAAGGTATCATGTCCTATGTTTCATGTTTCATGTCCTTATTTCATTATCTCATCATTTGGTTTGATTACCTTAAAGGGGTTTGACCAAGGAAAATCCCCATTTACTAACAAATCAAGTTTTTCTCTCTCTACATGTGTGATTGTAGATATAGGTGTCTTGGAGCTTGAAGATCCCTTGGAGATTAGGTTACAATCTTGGATAAAGTTTTTGGAATTGTCCCCTCACTTGCAAGGTTGCTATCTTCATAAAAAGTCATCTATAGGTCCAAAATCGGGGTTTCAAATCCAGAAATCAGTTTGGAAGGAAAGAGAAAATATTAGAGTGCTAATCTAAACTTTGAATTCTCAAAAAATTGAAACAAGACTCATATGCCAGAATTTGTGTATGAGTCCCACTATAGGAATTTTTTCATATTTTTGTAGTTCCAAATACCCTTTTTCTAGAAACCCTGATCTGGGACTGATATGCCCAAACTGGCGTATGAGTCCCAGTGGGCTAGAATTTCAAAAAAATTAGTATTTCCAGTCCTCATTCAAGCCTCTACAGGTTTTTAGGTGCACAATTCTAATTTTACAACCCTCTATTCTAATTTATAGGTATTTCTAGGTCATTCATTCAAGTTTCGTGCATCACTAGGTTTAAACATTAGATCTTGCATTTCATTTGTCTTTCCAAGCCCTAGCTTGGTGGTGAACCCATCATTAGCTTACAATTAGATGCTAGGACAACACTATCATCAAATCTATTTCCCCTTTGCATACTTTAGATTGAGATCTTTAGGGTTTCCCTTCAATAAAATAATTGTAAAGTGGGTTTTCTCTAGGTCCTAAATCATACAAAAGTGAATCCATTTTTAGTTGTTTCCTTGAATGTGGAGTATAGAAAGCTTGTTGTCCTAAGTCCTAAACCCTAGAAATGATAATTTTCTATCTTACATTTTGGTGAGCCCACATTTACAACATTTCATTTTCTGATTTGGAGTGCATTATCATCCTAGATCTAGCTTGCATTAACATTGCATTAGGGTTTGCATTAGTTAATGTGAATCTAGGGTTTCTAAATTTTGCATTAGGGAAATTGCATATAGGTTACATTTTTGCATCTTGCATCACTGAAATTGATTTGAAATCTATAATTGAACTCAGTCCAGACATCATACAAGTTAGAAACATAAAAAATAACTCAAAATTTGCTAAAATTGATGCAAAAAACCCTAACTGGGACTCATACGCCCCTCTGGGTGATTTAGTCCTAGTACAGGTTATTTTTCCTACTTTCTGGGCTTTTTGTGTTATGCATTTTTCATCATTTAAACCCCTGAAATACCCTAAATGGGACTCATACGCCCCTCTGGGCGAATTAGTCCCAGATCAACCATAAAACTACCTTTTGCGGCATTGAAAACCTTGTTTATGCACTTTTGTTTGTTATCATTAGTTATATGTTTCAATTGGATGAATTTATGTTACGTGAATTTCACTAAATCTAGCTTAAATTGGTTCATTTCATGCATTTAATTCCAAATTTGCATTTATAATATTTCATTTTCAGATTGTTGTGTATTGTAATCAATAAATTACCTTGTTTGAAATCTGAAAATTGTATTTACACATTTCATTCTAGGTCTTTACATTTCATTTGACGTCTATTTCCACTTTAAGTTTGCATAGATTAATTTTCACAAATGTTAGTATCTGTCTTTTCCAATTTTGCAAAGAAAAAATTAGTTAATAAAGATATTAGTTATTCATTCAATACACTTCCTAGTTATGAGAGTCTCTTAGTGCAAGAAACTAAAAATGTTGACACTTACCTTAAATCTACACCCCCTCCTATCTCTCCTATTTGTGGGAATGATGTGATAGAAGAAGATACAAGCATGGACATTCATGATGATCATAGTTGTTCTTCTCCTGATACCTCTCCTTTTAGTGACAAAGGTACCTTGCTGAAATAAGATACAATCATGGAGAATCATGAATATCTTGTTTTTTCTTCTCCTCGTCCCCCTTGGGAAGATATTATAACATTAGAAGATGAAATCATTTCCACTACCTTACTTATTTTACATTCCTCTCACAACATCTCTACTACTCATGAGAATGCTTTAGAGAAAGAGAATACAATCAAGAACGATCATGAAAATCACATTTGTGAAGAGGACATGTTGGTGCTAGAAGATCCAGTGATTGAAAGTCATAGTATTATTTCTATCCTTCCTAATATCCCTAACATTTGGATAGATCTATTTGAGCAAAATGATTCAATCATTCACAAGCATAACAATGATAGTTCTCCTTCCCTTGAAACTTCCCCTATTTGTGATGAAGTTGATTTGGAAAATATAATCATGGAATGTGATGAACCTCTTAATAAATCTCCTACTATGGTAGAAGTTATGGTACAAGAGAATGAGACCTTAGAAAACAAGAATGAAATCATGGACAATCATGACAAAAAAATTTATCCTTCTAATATCTCTCCTCGTTGTGAAGAAGATATTTTAGTGCTAGAAGATCAAACCAATGGAAGCCATGTGAATCCTATTTTCCTCTCTCCCCCTAGAGAAAACATTATTGAACAAGACAATGAAATCATTGACGAAAAAGAAAATCCAACCATTGATCACTCCTTTTACCTTTCAATAAAGTCATTTTAGAAGAACCAATCTTGGAATGTTATGAACACTTGGTTTGTAGTTCTCCTAAAAAATCTCCTCCTAGGGAGGGTATCATGGTGCAAGAAAATGATAACGTTGACACTAGCAATGTAGTTTCCCTAGATGAAGATGATGAAGTAACGTTAGAATCTCCTTCAATAAGGGACATTAATATTATTCAACCTCAACTCATCCTTTACCCACCTTTACACAAACCTCCAACTCAAAACAAACCCAAACTTTTCCTCTACCCACCTAAGAATAATGTTTCACAACAACTAAGTTATAATATTGTTGTTCATACATATAACACTAGAAATAATGCAACCAAGAAAAACACCTGTTGATGGGTGTTTTACACACTTTCTCAACACAGGAAGTACATAGGTGCACTACCTCTCTTGAAAGGAAATCTCCAATGGCAAGTTGTTGATAATCTCCCTAAGGTCTCTCGGGTGTCAGGTCGTGACTTGTATGGAACTCCTCAGTTGATGTTGATGTGATTTTGCTGGGAATCACAGGGGAAACTTATGTAGCTGGATGCGAGGTGGATCTTCAAATACGAAGTTTCTGAGATGGAGGTCGAGTTTCACTTTGCTATAGGTTCGGACAGCAATCCAAGACTTCGATGTTTTCTTCAATTTTGGCTTTATAATGTGCAATGAACCTTAGTACAGGCTATTTCTAAAAAAATGGAAAAGGAGCAGGGAAGAATGAAGGTTCTTGGACCTGTAACTAACCTATGAATAGTGATCATGGGGTTCCTGCAATGGACAACTTCCTCAAAACAATATTTCACTTAACCAGAAATTTCACAGTCTCATGAAACTTGTGCTATCTTCTAAGGTCTGCAGATATTTCACCTTCCATTCACCATATACATGCATGAACAAAGATAAAAGTGTGGAGAAGCTTTGAATTTAAGCCCAGACTAACTTTGCACAGCTATCTACTAGTAGCAAACAACAAAAAGTATGGACTAAGAAGGCATCTACACAATAGGAATTTTCATAACCACAGAACAACATTTCTAAAATCTATCGAATCAAGAACACAGCTAACTAAAGTAGCAATATAAATCTAAGTAAAGTATCTAACAATGGAGGTTGAACCATGAAACATGTGAGGAAATCAGAAAATGCACCAAGTCAATGTATTTTCATTAAAAATTTCAGCAGCATGTCTTTACAACAACTCAACTCCCTTTGCAAATGAGAGGAGACCCCTATTTATAGTGCCCAAAAATTCTAATGAATGGCCAAGATTAATTCTCATTGTATGGCCAAGATTCATTACAAAATATGGTTTCACCAACCCCCAATATATTACAATTTAAAATTACATTTTGTCTTTTCCTTGTTTTGTCATCTATTGCCAGTCACTGTAGCAATTTCGTCCTTTGTTGATTGCTCTTTTACGGTAGCTACTCCTGGGGAAGCTCTTCATTGCCAATAGGGTTGTCCTCCTTCTTTGATGTTGTGTACTCCATGAATTTTAGAATGACCAGCTGGAGCTTGTCTACCTCAATGATCTCGTACCACAACATTTGGTAGCTCCATTCCTTTGCATTATCCTCAAGATTTTTCTAGTCTTCATCGTACTTTGTGCCCTGATCCCTGAATAGCTCTAATTGGTCAAAGGAACGGGCGTCAAAACTCATGAATTCCACCGTTATTTCACTAGACATCCCATCCTCCATCTTCTTTTGAAAGTAAGGTTTTACCTTTTTCGGATCCATCTATACTATGGGCATGTCATACTCTATCATCAGCTTAAGATAACGAGCACATTCCACTCTAATTTCCTTGATCCATTCGATGTCTGAATCCAATTTACTCATTATCTATTCCAACCTTTCTTTCCTGTTGTCAAAATCCCGCCTCCACACATCCATTAGCTAGTGGTCGTCTCTTTTGAATGCAAGCTCCTTTTCCCATGTAGCCTTTAGTAACTGGAGTATGGCCTCAATCTTTGGATAGGTAGAGTCGTATGTTGCAGGGAAGTCGGTGCAGAGCTTCCTCATGCCTTCGAGAGACTATTGTAGGTCCAAGAACTTGTTGGCTATTTGAATAGCCTAGCTAATACCCATGTTTCCAATGTACATGACCTGTCGGAACTAGCTCTCTGTAGTCTTGCCCAAGTTCTTTCTTCTCTCCAACTTGTCAATTTGTTCCTTGGACAGTAGTTGGGGTGGAGCCGCGGATGTGGTAGGAAGGTCATCTATTGAGGACCATTGTTGGATGTAATCTGTCAAAGCAGCTACTTGTTCCTTGAGCTCGTCCTTTGAAACTTTGTCCTACTTTATCAGGTGCACCACCGTAGCCACTGATTCCTCAAGATGCCCCACCTTCTTCTCTTTGGTAGAAATTCCCAAATCAAGGGTGGAGATGTTGTAGCTTAAACCAACCTGGCCTACCACAGGCATTGCTATCTGCATGGCTCGAGACCCAGAAGCATCCATTGTTACCTTGGATCCAATCTTAGGCTTCTCTTTTCTAGTTGTGATTTGTGCATAGGCTAAGATGGCTTCTAGCCTCACTCTCGGGTCTTTTGGTGCAGGAGTTTTCTTTTCAAGCTATTTTTCTAGCCATTCAGGCATAGCAACCTTTTCTTTAGGTGATTCACGATCACCTTCGCCCCCCTTGGCTAAGGCTTCTATTTTCTTATCTCCTGGGGCCCTTTCTTCTGCTTTAGCAGTATCTCCTTCTTCTTCATCAGAGTCCTGGATGAACACAAGGTGCTTAATAGGAGGCTTGGTAGATAATTGCTGCTGGGGACTTTCTTCCTATTCCATTTCCTTCCCCTTCTTTTCCTCAGTTTGCTCAACCTCGTGCACGTGCTCCTTGGGCTGCTCAATTTCGAGGCTCTTGATAGCTTGAGCCTCACCCTCAGGTTTATATTCTCCTGGATTGTCCTCTTGTTTCCATCCTTCTTCTCCAAGAGGTGACCTTTTTGCTTCTTTTTCAGTGCCTTTCGGCTGTCGGGCCATTTCTTCCTCAAGATCATCGTCGAAGGCTTGCACGATGACCCTACCACCGGTATCTTCCTCCTCATCTCTGCTCTCTGAAGAGCCCGTTCCTTCCTCCTCGTAAGGCACCCTGTCAATTTTCTGGTGTTCATACTTCTGGTGCTCGTGGTATTCATCAGCCTCTTCTTCAAATGACTTTGAGGCCTCTTGCTCTCACCTCTCCCACTCCTCAAAAATCAACATGGTGGCTTCCATAGCCGGTGGTCCTGCCAGAGGTTGTGAAGGTTTGGCAGTAGTGAGGACCTGCACTATGGCAACCTAAAGAGTGGGGTCCATAAGGATCTGGGAGAGCTCAGAAGGGAGATTCTGCATATGCTTGGAGAAGGGCTCAGGAAAGGTGGAAGCGAGTATTGGTGTTGTCATCGTAGTTAAAGGGGGCGATGTGGTAGGTAACATGGTAGCAGAGGAAGGAGGAGTAGTTACGACAGAGGAAGAATCAATGACTATATTATAGGCTCGGTCAGAGGTGAAGGGGCGAGATGGACGGAGATGTCCACTGTCAGTGGGGATGTGGCAACCAATGCTAGAGAGGCAGATGATGGGGCAGTTGCAACAGGGAGATCTGAAAGAGATTTTACTTAGTCTATACCTTTTGCTCCTTCCTCTTGGGTTAAGGGCTGCTCTATGGTGCCCCCTATTTGTTTAATCCTTTTAGAAGGTGAGCCCCCCAGATCTTTCCTTGTATAAAATTTGGGATCAGGGGACTACTATGTTTCCGTCTCTTTCCTCTTCTTGGATCTGGTGACTGGAGGAGACTTGGATGTCCTGCCTGTTGAAGTAGTGGCAGTGGCCTCCTCCGTGGCACTTGGTTCACTCTTGAGTCCTTCGTATGTCAAGACCACCCCTTGCTGTTTCAGTTGGGCTACCTGTCCATCAATCCATTCATTGGTACAGGCCAAGATTGGCTTGGTTATAATATCGAGGTCATCGACCTCTTGCTCATCCCAGTCTATTGTTGGTATCAGAAAATTGGCGACTGCGAGGTACCTAGGGTCCATTACGGTGCTTTCATCCTCTTCAACTTGATCTGGTATGGGAAATGGTTGCACCTTTCTTATAAAATACGCAGTCATCCACATATAGTGCCTTGCACGTACTTCCTTATCATCCTGACAATCCCCCCAAACGTCCTCAATGTGGTGCATATGAGTGAACCCCGGTCCTAGTGCTTTCCTTACATTCCCATATGGGTCCATTCGCGGGCGAGCAGTGTGCAGGTGAAAATGATAATCTTTCAATTCTTTTTCAGAGTTCCCAGTGCACTGGGAAGTTTGTAATTTATACATTCCTTGGCCGAGAGTTATGGGATAGGGGATCCTTGCCAAGTGTTTTCCGGTGAGGACTGCTTGTATGTGTTGGAGCTATCGAGAAAGTTCCAACAGGATGATCTAGTCGTTGGGGTATCGGGGCAATTTATTTGGCCTTTCCGTGAAGCCCTAGGTGCGAATGTATGTGAACTTGAGATATTGAATAAAAAGGAAGGCATACTGCTTCAGGAATGCTCGAGCACTATGAGAGACCCTTCTTTCAAAATCCCCTGCAATCATCCTGATGATATGGCCAATGAAGGCGTCGTTGACCCTGCAATATTCCTTCTTGAAATTTCGGTACTAGAGCTAGGGGTACCTGTCATAGGCCTTCAATTTTTGACCCTTCTCTTCAACGGGTACCACAAACAACCCATTTTATTATCTCTGGTCTTCCAAGGAGTAGACGAGATATGATGTCATGTAAAACTTGGAACTCTTCTTCACATTGACGAATTGCTCATGGAAGTAGTCGCTTATTATACCTCCCCAGTAGAATGAGGACTTTGTGGTGACATCCTCATTCTCGTTGAGGATCTATTCGACGAAGTATACCATCCACTCCTGAAAGAATGCCGCGGTAGGAAGACCCATAACCCTTCTTAGCATCATGACCAAGCTGTGGTAATCTTCATGGAAATCACTGCAGAAGAGTTCATGAGGAACCTTCACAGTGCTGCCCCATTTTTCTTTAAGCCAATGCTGATTAATTAACTTTTTGCAGCTTGTTGGGTTGTCATCCCATGTTTCCTAGCATTCCTCTATGGTAGGCATTTCCATCTCTTGAAAAGTGGGAATATGGAAGGTCTTTGTAATGCCTTCAGCTGACATATCTACTAGAATATTACCATCCCTATCAATAATTGTCCTTGTATCTGGTTGATATGCCTGCCAACAAGCCATGACTAGCTCAGGGGCCACAAGGGATGGAGGGAAGCCTGCAGCTTTTGCAATTCCACTTTTTCTTATTAGCCTCTCATTCTTAGTCATCGGGTTGACCCTGACCCTTTGTTTAAACTCATCAATATCGACATGGCCGATATTGGTGTTGGTGATTTCTTTCCAATCTGTGGTAACCTTTGAATGCAATAGTTCACCATGGAACTAGTACTTTATTTGGTCCTTGTCCTCTTTTCCTCAAGGAGTCGTTCCCGACTTCTTTCCTTTGTCCTTTTTTCGCAGCTTCCCCCAAGGGTCCTGCACCCAATTCCATATATTCTACAAGAAAAGGCGCAGTTAGTAAAACTGATCATGAAAGTTTTGACATTAGTCAAAATCCCATAGATGAAATCAGCTTTAAACAATTTATTGTTCATAAAATCATACCCTTTCTTCTAAATGTTATTTAGTCTTTTAATTGAGGGCTTTCGGACAATCCGGGCCCGGAGGGCCAGACTTCCTTGGCAGGAATGTTGTTTTGAAAGGGAAAACAGGGTAGAGCGATCTGGGAAACTTCTCCCGACTGAATTTCAATGGTTCAAAAGGATCGTAGCAAAGAGGGCTGAATTTGAGCACATGGGTCGAGATCAGATTTTAAATTTGAGGTCATTTGGATCGATTTAGGAGCATCTAGAGGTACAAGGCCGGAAAGCCATCTAAAGTTCGTTGTTTGAAACGGCCAGGCATAAACGACGTTCCGGGGATGGAACTCTAGGGTCCAAGGGCGGCTGGTAATTTTTAGCTATCAAAGTGCTCAGGAATTAAGGGTCAGGAAGCTGTCAGGCTTTCACCGTTTAGGACAGCGATCGTCGGACGGAAGTTCAGATGGGGCGGCTCAGTGGACCGGACCTGGCACTAAGGTTGGATGTCAAATTTTCATGTTAAATTCCCACAGTGAGTAGGAAGGCGGAGCCTAGAGCTCGAAAGGGCGGGTGCGATTCTCCCTTTTGGACTAGCGGGGATGGGACAGAGTCCCAGGGGGTGGAGCCTGGCAAGGGCGAGGATGCTGAAGTTGGCGTTTAGAACCCTTGCTGCGAAAGGTCACCCTAGACCCAGGAGGCGGGAAGGCGCCAACGGATTACCGTTCAAAATGGCGGCGATGCCGCCCGGAAAGTCCGCAGTTCGGGACACCGACAGGGGAGCTAGAGTACATGGGTATCGCGCAAAGGCCAGGATGACAAAAGAGGAGGCTCGAGGGCCAGAACCTGAGCTGAATGGGGTTAATCCGATGCGTTCGAGAATGCATTTTGGAGCAAGTGAAATCCACGGATGCAAAAAGTCGAGCGGGTCGGGATGCGAGAAGAGTTTCAAGTCCAACGGCGGACGGATGACGGAGTCCCGAGGAGCTGGGCCTGGGAGAGGCTGTGGCCGTTTTGAAAAGGGTGCTTAATTTAATAAGTCTCGATGGTGGCAGAAGGGTTCGGGCTCGAAGGACTCAAATTCTCTATATGAAGAACGGCTGCGGAAAACGAAGATTTTGGATTGACCTTGATGGCATTTTGGAAGTTATAAATAGATTCTAATACATCAGTTTTGCGCATTTCATCGTGTTTTATCAATTAAAAGTGTTTTTTAACCCATGTTTTTCATCATTTTAGGCATTTAAAAGCATAATAACTTCTTAGAAAGGTAAATGACAAACCTACCTCAGGAATCCGATGAGAGGAGGCGCGAAATCCACTAAGGATTAGAAAGTGATGGTCACAAACGTGAAGACGGCAGTTGACAGATGCACTAGACTCCTCTAGCAAGCTCTCTGATCCTTCTTTGCAAACCTGACAAGTGAAAATGATAGGTTGGGGTCCAATACTTATACCCCCTGCCATTAATGGGCTCATTAAATGCAAGTACGATGAACAATTTGGTTGGTGGATTTTGAATTCACGGACGACGGTGGGAGGTTCGGGGCCCGGAGGCCAGCAAGACATGAGGCAATGGCCATTTTTGGAAATCTAACTTGGAAACTACCAGCGGCGAAGAGGAACTCGGGGCCCAGAGGGCAGAGTTCCGTTAGAGGTTCGCCGTAGAGAACGACGAAGTCCTCACGAAATTTCGGAAGTAGAAGTCTGGAGGGTCGGGTCTGAAGGGGGAAAAAGTAGCCAATTTTTTTTTTGCAATTTTTACTGGACGGAAAATAGGGATCTAGGACCTAGGCCCCGGGAAGAGTGAGCCATCCGCCCGTTCGAGACAACTTGATGGGAAACCCGGCCGAAACCAGTATTGAAGTGGAGCTGACGAGGAGCCACAAAGACCCTGCCAGGGCAAAAAGCTGCCAGGGGACCCATGAGCACGAGGAGCAAACAAAATTGAAGGGTGAAACATGAGGTCAGCAGGGTGGGGCTTGAAGGTATGGTACTAGGACCTCAAAATGGGGGTATATGCAAAGCGAAGTGACAAAAAACCTAGAAAGGTGAAAGAGGGTCCCTATTCCAAACGAGGCGTGTGTGCTGATGGCACAACAATACCTTCAACATCCCTCCCATTGCCTAACCCTATCTTACCTAGTCCTCCTCGTTTACAAAGTGAAAAGGAGTACAATCTTGTTGAACAACTAAAGAATACTCCTGCTAATATATCATTATGGGACCTTATTCAAGCCTCCCCTCATTATCATAACATGATTCAAAATGTTTTACAATAAGTTCCTATCCCTCCTAATGTGCAATTGAATGAAATAGCAGCCCTGATTCAAGGAATAAATGTTGACATTTTTTTCCACCAAAGTGAGATCCCTCCTTTGGAAGTACAAAAACAAAATGATGCTTTCATGATAATAGCTATCCATAATAGGTTGGGAATAAAAATAACCCTCGTCAACAATGGCTTTTCCCTTAATGTGTGTAGTGTGTCCCTTTTGGATAAACTTGACGTGGATAAATAAAAAATTCAACCTAACTCTTTATCTATCAAGGGATTTGATAATGTAGGAAAACAACTGCTCGATGTGATCACTTTTCCTATTACACCTGGAAAGACCACATTAGAAACACCGATTCATGTTATGCTTCACAATTTTTCATATAATCTCCTTTTAGGTAGACCGTGGATTCATGCAATGAATGGGGTTCCTTCTAAAATGAAGTATGTCTACAACAACAAAGTGTACACACTCGAAGCTGACCCTGAACCAAATAGTTATTTGAGCATTGAGAAAGGCAAGAAAAATCCTTTGAAAACATTAACACCGACTACACAAGTAGAACCCATGCAACAAAAAGACAAAGAAAAACATATTGAGGAAGTCACAAAGCTATTAGAAGATGATTGAGGTTCCTTATATTTTGAACCAATATTCATGGGAGAATAGAAGATCATAAACAAAGACTCTAAAAATGGAAAAGAGAAAGTAGTATTTTCAACGCAAAATTCAGAAGACCCTTCGAAAGCATCCACCTCAAACACTTTAGAAGAAAAGACAACATACACAACAAACTTTGATGAAACTAACTATCAACAACCCTTGAATCCTAAAGAAATTAAAAATCTTTACAAAAGAGGTTATGCACTTATGAAACAACTGGGATATAGTGGAAAAGGATGTGGTGCTAGAGAAAAAGGTATCCATGTCCCAATAGAGCCTCACACACAAGAACAGACTAGTGGTATTGGTTATTGTCCCTCAAAAGAAACAAACAAGCCTTCACTCAATATGAACACTCTTACAAAAGATTCTTCTAAGCAGACTTTAACAGTGATGCATCCTGAATTGATAGACACTAGTGGTATTGATTTTTACCTTTTGAAAGAAACAAAAAAGTCCTCACTTAACATTAATTTCATCACACAAAACACTTATGATTTGAACTTGATAGATTTTACACCCTCATGTAAAGGAGAGTACAAAATTTTGAAATCTAAAGAGTCTTGTGTAAGTATGACACCTAATACTAAGCAAGAGATATCTTTTTCGCAAAATAAAGCAACATCTAGTTTTGATCAAGAGAGTATCTTGTCAAGACTCCTCCAAGATCGTTTGATATCTCTCCCTCAAAGAACATGAAATAAATTTTACTACAAGAGTTAATTTTGTGCATATCATAGATTTCATGGTCATTCTACTAATGAATATAAGGATTTGAGTAATAAAATTCAACATCTTAAGGAGTGTGGTGCTCTTCCTTATGTCAGAGCACCTAATTCCTCTAATTGAATTTTATTTTCACTCTAGCATGTTTCTCATCGGCTCACCCTTGTCCTGCACTAAGTCGGGGCAAGGGGGTTAGGTAGCCTTGTCCTCATACACCACTTTTCATTGTCTCTTTTGGCTATTTGACTGCCTTTCATGTACATATAAGAGCAATCTTGGGATGTGGATGACATGCCTTTACTTGGCTCACATGTGACATACTAAGTTATACTTCTTGGGGGCAACCCCTTTTCATGACATAGCTTATTGGAAACATATGACTTGGCATAGGGCTTTTTAAATAATCTCCCATGTCTTCTTCTACTTTAAAACAATTTTTCACATTAATGGTGTTAGAAACCACTTTAAAGTGGGGGCATACATCGACACTCATGTTTCAATGTGCAATTTTCTTTCTTTTTGCGATTCACCCTTTTCTTGGTGGTGTTATTGGGATTGATTTCCTTCAAGAGCGTGATATTTCTTTGACTTGTCCTCTCTTGGAGACATTAGGCACAATGTTCCCTAAGAAGAGACCTTGCATGAACTAAGCAAATCCATTTGAACATACCTTACACTATTTTTCATTTACAACAACTGTTATATGGCCACCTTGCGTAACACACTTTGAATGCCTGTGGAGCCATCTTTTTTGTTCATGAGTTTCAAGCATACAAAGTGTTTCTTGCCTCATGAAGCTCGAAGTTCATTGTTGTGTGGTTCCTTATCAAAGTTATCAGGAGGTTTAACTTTGGTATGGTTTGACGGGAAACCGATTTGAGGCATGACTTTCCCTTAGCCACTCACGTGTGTTGTGAGCACATACTGGTCACGTGTGTATGTGTCTCACTCTCTTGGATTACTCACCAACAGATAGCCTGAAGTTTCGTTTCCTTAGAGTGAGCGTACATCTTTGGAAAAACAACTTAGATCTGATCCACATCGTGTTGGACAAATGGTTGAGGCTTGATCCACCTCTTGTTACTTTTGTTTTTTTTTGTTTTTCTTTCTTACTTGTTGGCATTGTATGTTTGTGTATTTGATGCAAGCACAAAACTATTGCTCACAAACACAATGCAACATAATCTCTACTGCAATAAAAAAAATTCATAAAACCCAAAATGAATGCAACACATTCAAATTTTATTGCATTTCATAATTTCTGCAACAACATTGATATATAATAGCTTCTCCATATGTCAAACCATGTCAATCTTGCAAGACCAATCTTCAGGAAAACACAAACAAATTTCATTTTCTCTAAAAATACCTACATGCAACCCAAAATCTAATTATTGATTTTTTTTAACATAAAAAGGAACCTACAACACATATCAATTGACATCACATCCTCCTCCTTTCAAAACAATCACCATTTCTCACATTCCTAGCATCAATTTTCTCCACCAAAAGCTTCTTAAAACCTGCCACATTATGTTCCCTCATTTTTCTAAATCTCCTCAAATGGTTTCTAGGTTTGATGTGCCTTGTTTTCAGCTTTCCAGACCATTTTTAAATTCTTTATTTCGATCTTGTATGAAAAATTTATGGCCATTTTACTAAGATTGGGTCTCACAATTACGACCCTCTTCCTCTACCCTACTAGTCAAACTTCCAGAATGCTCTCTCATCCCTTCTTGGATGTGGTTTCCTCTTCCTAGCTTGAGAATTAAATGACCATTCAAATATAGTCTTCTCTCCTTACACCCACTCTCTCCATTCCATTAACACCCATCTTTCCAATCCTCCAAAAACATGCAATTTCATTTTTTTTAAAATGGGGTTACAATTTTACAAAAAATACCCACTCACAAAAATCCCAACATTAAAATTCACTATGCTAGAGGATTTGAGGATTTAAAATAATATTTCCTACAAGAAAAAAATCAAAGAAAAACACAAACATAAAAAAAAATTGGTTGTGTAGGATTGTTCATGCACTTGGATGCTCCTACATCAAACACACCGGGTAAATTAAAATGTTCCATGAGCTGAAAAATCATGAACATTTGGATGAGTTAAAATGTTCCATGAGCTGAAAAATCATGAACATTTGGATGAGTTAAAATGTTCCATGAGCTGAAAAATAATGAACATTTGGATGAGATTGGGATAGTAATCCCAAGCTTGTTCTTGATCCATATGTCTTCTTTTCCCTCATGCTCCTTTTTCTTCATTTCATTGTGATCTTCTACAACTCCCTCTTGCCCCATATTTTCTTTTCCTTTCTGTTGATTTCTACCTCCACATTGTAAATTTTCATTGCTAACCTTCTTTTGTAAATCTGATTTATATTCTTTGTGAGACTTAACCATGTTTTTAACCAATGATTTCTACTGATCCATCTTAGTATCACTACTCTTCTTATGTACCTCCATTGTACCTCCATTCTCAAAAGCCTTCTTCCAACTGTTTCCATCCTCTAGTGCAACCTTTGCTTCTGGTTTTTCTAACCTACAACAATTCATATGACTACTATCCTTAAACTTCTTCTCTTTCTCATTTAATGAACTCAAAGTATACTTCTTCCCATCTTTCATAATGGTGTACAATTTCTCTCTACAATCATAGATATCCTTTCTATCAAATTGCCAAGGCCTTCCTAACAAAACATGACATGCACTCATGGACATAATATCACATATAGCATCATCTTTATAAGGACCAATATGAAAATTTACCAAGCATTACTCTTTCACTTCTAACTCATGATATTCTTGCAACCAACTTACTTTATAGGGATTTGGATGCTTAGTCCTCTTCAATCCTAGTTTCTCTACCATCTCTTCAGAAACCAAGTTATCTGTACTACCACTAGCTACAATGATCTTACAACACTTACCTCCTGATTTACATACGGTATGGAAGAGACTCCTTCTCTGACATGGTCCATTCTCCTCTTTTCTTGGATTCACCAATACTCTCCTGAACATAAGGGATTATCCATGCTTTGGTTCTACCACATCCTTTGGTGATGCTACACTCTCCTTGTCTTCTTGCACCATTTGATTTCTTGTTGCACTTCTTTTAATAATTTCTTGGTGTATTTGTGGACACTTATAAACTCTATGTCCTATTTCTCCACATTGGAAACACTTTCCCAGGAACTCTTTGCTACTTTTGCCACATCCGCTTGTTGAATACTCTTTTCCTTGTGTTCCTTTGTTCCATTTCAAGCTTGTTTCTTCAAAAAAATTCTCCCCTTTGTAGCTACTTGGTTGTCCTCTTTCTGTTGCTATCTTCCCCTTTCCTCTTGAACTATTTTTCTTCCTTCTATTTACCTTTTCCTCTACTTTCAAAGCAAACTGGTAAGCCTCTTCAATAGTAGAAATCTTCAACATAATCATCTCATCCTAGATATTAAATCTGAGTCCATTTATATATCTAGCCACCTTCTCTCTATCCATTTCATGATGCCCTAACCTAATCACTATCTTGTAAAATTCCTCTGTATACTCCTTCACACTAATGTCTTTCTGTTTCAGATTTTAAATCTTTTTGATCAACTCCAACTCATAATCTCCTAGAATAATTTTTTCCTTCAATCTAGCAACCATCTATCTCCATCATGTTATCTTCATCTCACCATTAACCACTTTTTCTTTTGGAAACTCTTTCCACCACAATGTAGCATGTCCCTTGAGCTTTATTTGTGTCAATCTTACCTTTTGTGGGTCTCTAATATTCTAAAACTCGAAATAATATTCCAACTCTCCAATCCAATCTATTAGATTTCCAGGATTCAATGTGCTTGAAAAATTAGGGACTTCCATTTTATGGCCTCTGCTAATTTGGGCTATTGCTCTCAGAAATATTTCTTCTCCTTCATCTGTTGGCTCTTTATTTTCCCTCTTAGGTTCTTCATCTAAAAATTCCTCATCTTCAACATGTGTATCCTCTTGCTTTGGATTTCTTCTCAAACCTACAACAATATTTTTGAGTTCATTTCTCATTTCATTGCGAAAGTCTTCTAGCATTTGCTCTATTCTTCTAGGAATTATCCTTCTCAGAGGCATCTTGAAATCCTCTCAACCTCTTCTTCTACAAAATTATTGTCTTCTCAGCTCTCCAAAGCTATAGGAATCCACACACCTACAAAAACCTTTGGATCTTTGAACCAAATTTAATCCTCACCCACAGATCCTGGCATAAGCTCCCTCACATTCGACACTCTGCTTATGCACTCAAGATCACTGACTCTAATACCATTTGATGCAAGCACAAAAATTTTGGTCACAAACACAATGCAACATAATCTATGCTACGATAAAAAAATCATAAAACTCAAAACAAATGCAACACATTCAAATTTTATTGAATTCCATAATGTCTGCAACAACGTTGATATATAATAGCTTCTCCATATGCCAAACTATGTCAATCTTGCAACACCAATCTATAGGAAAACACAAAAAAAAATCATTTTCTCTAAAAACACCTACAGGCAACCAAAACTCTGATTATTGATTTTTTTTAACATCAAAAGGAACCTACAACACATATCAATTGACATCACATCCTCCTTTCAAAACAATCACCATTTCTCACATTCCCAACATCAATTTTCTCCACCAAAAGCTTCTTAAAACCCGTCACATTTTGTCAAACCATGCTCCCTCAATTTTCTGAGTCTCCTCAAATGGTTTATGGGTTTGGTGTGCCTCATTTTCAGCTTTTTAGATCATTTTTAAATTCTTGATTTAAATCTTGTATGAGAAAGTTATGGTTGTTTTACTGAGACTGGGTCTCACAATTACGACCCTCTTCCTCTACCTTTCCAGTCAAACTTCCAGAATGCTCTCTCACCCCTTATTGGATGTGGTTTTCCTCTTTCTGGATTAAGAATTAAATGACCATTCAAATATAGTCTTCCCTCCTTACACCCACTCTCTCCATTCCATTAAAACCCATCTTTCCAATCCTCTAAAAACATGCACTTTCAATTTTTTTTAAATGGAGTTACAATTTTATAAAAAATTACCCACTCACAACAATCCCAACATTAAAATTCACTATGTTAGAGGATTTGAGGATTTAAAATAATAGTTCTTTCAATAAAAAAATCAAAACAAAACACAAACATAAAAAAAAAAATTGGTTGTGCAGGATTGTCCGTGCACCTAAATGCTCCTGCATCAGTATCTTGTTTTGCTGCAAATCATACACCTTGTGCATGTCCTTTTTGTGCTTATGTCGGCTTGACATAGGATCTTAGATCCTGGGGGATTGACCACCTCCTTGATCTTTTTTATCCTAGACCATCGGCATTGATACAATTGGACCCCTCTTGAATGTCTACTTTAGTGTGAGTTTGAAGCAAGTTCCCCCTCTTACTAAAGTGGGGGCTAAATGTAGTGTAGAAAAATGTCGTCATTCACATTTTCACTCTTAATCTAGGAATAATTAATGATAAATTGGACTTGATATCACCTTGATCTAGTGTTATGATGTGTTTTACACATCCACAATAGGTTTTGGACCCTTCTAAGCTAAATAAACCTAACTTTTCCTTAATTTAGTGTTGTAAAGTGTATTTATTCACACCTTCACATTAAATTTAGGAGGATTGTAAATTAAATAGACCTAATCTAGTGTTTTAATGTGTTGAACACTTTCACATTAGATTTGGGGCCCATTTAAGCTAAATAAACTCAATTTTGGCCTTAAGTTGATGTTGTAAAGTAAGTTTATTTACACTTTCACATTGAGTTTTGGGCCCTCTTACATTTATGACCTTAATATCATCATTAATAGGCCCCTAATACCCTATATTGTGCATCCCATGGCATATTTCAATCAAAATCCTAACAATATCAATAAACAAACTTAATTTCTTAACACCCTGACACTTTTGCCACCTAAAAAGGGCTTGTGGGACCCATACACCACCTGGGGCGTATGAGTCCCATCCAAGTGGGACCCATGTGCCACAGGTGGCGTATGAGTCTCATTTGGCCTATTTTTAAGGTATTTTATGAATGTCAGCTTATGGGATCCAATAAATGGGATATTAGATGGATTGCCTAAATAAATGAGGTCTCAAATCACTATTTCATCAATCATTCATGATGTCAAGTCAAGAACTCAAGAGTTAAGCATTCCAAGACTTTACAAGATCATCAAGGGAGCATTCAAGATCATTTTTAAGGCATTCAAGGGAAAATTATTCACCATTTTATTGCATCAATTCAAGATCCATCATCATGTCAAGGATATCAAGCATCAATCATGTTATTGAGCTAGTGTTTTGATGCTGCATTCAAGATCCAAGGTCAAGCATTTTTCTACACTTATCCCAAGATCTAGATCTACATCCTTCATGGTCATTTCATGTTAGATTGCAAGTTTACAAGACATCATTCAAGGTATCATTTTCCATGTCTCATGTCCTATGTTTTATGTTTCATGTCCTTATTTCATTATCTCTTCATTTGGTTTAATTACCTTAAAGGGGTTTGACCAAGGCAAACCCCCATTTACTAACAAATCAACAAGTTTTTCTCTCTCTACATGTGTGATTGCAGATCTAGGTTTCTTGGAGCTTGAAGATCCCTTGGAGATTAGGTTAAAAGCTTGGATAAAGTTTTTGGAGTTGTCTCCTCATTTGCAAGGTTGCTCTCTTCATAAAAAGTCATATGCATGGCTAAAATCAAGGTTTTGGATCTAGAAAACAGTTTGGAAGGAAAGAGAAGAGATTGGAGTATTGATCTAAACTTTGAATTCTTGAAAAAGTGGAACGAAACTAGTACGCCATAAGTGGTTTATGAGTCCCACTATAGGTATTTTTCTAGATTTTTGTAGTTCTAGATATGTTTTTTCTAGAAACCCTGATCTAGGACTGATATGCCCAGAATGGCGTATGAGTCCTAGTGCACCAAATTTCAGTGTTTTCAACATTTCTAGTCCTCATTCAACCCTCTAAAGGTTTCTAGGTGCACACTTTTGATTTTACAACCCCCTATTATGATTTATAGGCATTTCTAGGTCATTCATTCAAGTTTCATGCATCACTAGGTTTAAAGATTAGATCTTGCATTTCATTTGTCTTTCCAAGCCTTAGCTTGGTGGTGAACCCTGTAGTACCCCTCCGTTTATGCTTATGCTTTATGTTGATACTTTCTCATACTGTTAGACCTATGTTGTTTTGTTGGATACTTTGATCGCTGGTTTTGAGCGATGATGGATTATTCTGTGACATGATGATACTTTGTGTGATGTTTATTGTTTTTAGACATGATATGATTTAGTGTAGATGTTTACTTTCAGTTGTTTATGGATATGCACATGCTTATGATGGACTAACAATGTTTATTGAGTCAGTTTTCTGTGAGTGTATTGGTGTGGAGAACAGAATCGCATCACTCGCTTGCGAGTGCCCTGCGATATCTGTGATTTTCTCCGCACGGTGTGTTGTTTTGTGCTTTATATATATATACATGTATGTACATTGTTTGCTCGGTTGCAGGATTTGCAGGTACATGACACCGACTCCACCTGTGTAATCAGGTCTGAGCGTGTCAAGACTCAACGGAATTGTTGAATGGGAGATAGTAGTTAGGTTTATCCTAGTCCAATCTCTAACCTTGGTCATTAGTACGGTCAGTTTTCAGTTTTGAGTTGTAGGTTGTTTTTAAGCGTTTCTGTTGGTTAAATCATTTTTGAAAAGGTAAATGTTGGTTATTTTTAATGTTAATCATTGTGTTTTATTTATTGTTATTAATAAATATTTAAATATGATTGAAATTTATTTATTTAATAATTTAATACATTAGTTAGTTTAATTAGTTAAATAGTTGATCTTTAAAAGGATTTAACTATTTAATTAAATAAATAAATTAATTAGATTAAATTATTAAGTGCATAAATTATATTGTGTTTAAATAAATTAGAAAATAAATTAAAATAGAAAATGCATGTAAAATAAAATTGTTATTGAAAATTAATTTTTAGTATTTAAATAAAATGCATGCAAATTGATTTGTTAAAGTTTAAATTAAATAAATAGGAAATTGCGTGCAAATTATTGAATGGGAAAACTGCCGAGAGGTGGAGAAGATATTTTCTCAACAACCTCTCGACATGTGTATGAGTGCCATAATTACTTTGGGGTTGTTGAAAATTTTTACGGAGGTTATTGAGGATCTCAGAAAATTGCACGGGGTTATTCTATTGCCTCAGGGAAAATTTTTCTGGGCACTGGCAAAATTATTTCTCTGTGTGTAAAAACCCAAAATTTCTTAAGAATTGGTATTTTTCTCTCTGTTGGGGTTGTGATTTTCTTTGGAGGAAGATTTTCTTGGTGGTTGGATATTTTGTGGATCTCGGGATCTTCTTGGAGAAGCTTTTGGGGATTTTCTTTCTACAGGCAAGAGGTTACATTCTTCAGGCAGTTATTTATCCAGGTATTTTTCTTGTGATATTGGTTTCTTGTCCTATTTGTAAAGAAAATCTACTTGATAGAATTTCAATTTCTTGCTGTTTGTTTTGGAAATAAATCTGGAATTTTAGCTATTGAAAGAAAATTCTTTCATTTCTGTTTTTGAAATATACACAGATACAGTGTTATACTGTTATGAAAATAATATATATATATCCATACAAATTTAAAAAAAAACAGCTACAGAAATTTATAGTTATTGGAAAATTTATATATATACAAAAATATATTTATACATAGTAGTGAATGATTTAAATGTGAGAAAATTATTTTAAATTAAATCGCCGTACGGATAAAAATCCGCAGGCTTGAAGATTTTTAATTATTTGTGATCGGAATTTTCTTTGTGTTAATTTTTAAATAATTACAAATTCGTTTGAATGTTGCCGAGTAGGCAACAGGGGAGGGTTTTCCCCTCCCAGCCGCCGCTCCCATGGAGAGGCGCGGCTGCTGTGAGGGCGGCGCCCTCCACCAAAGTGTGGAGGTAGCGCTGCCTCACAGGCAGCGCGTCCTCTCACGGGCTACGACTGTGTGCGGGGTTAAAACCCCCAAAAATTGTTTAAAAATTAACTTTCATTTAAATAAAACGAAAATGGTATTTGGAAAATGTGTAATGCGAATTTGTAATAAGATTTGTAATTTCGGTTTTATTTATATATATTTGTAATATGTGAAATTCAAATATATAATTTGTTTTATAATATTTTAATATATATATAAATATATATATATATATAAATATAAATATTTATAAATATATATATATATATATATATATATATATATATATATATATATATATATTTAATATTTGTTATATAATAATAAATTTGATAGATTATGTTGCATGAGAATTTTTATGGTTAGTTATTTCTCGTTATAGTTAGAATAAAATAGAATATTTAATATATTTATTTGTTATTAAAATTGGGAAAATCAATCTAGAATAAAATGGTGCAATTCCTTATGAAATAGTGAAATTAATTCTAGATATTTTTGATTGACTGAATGGATTTAGCATATCCAAATGATAGAAGAGTTTTGCCTAAAATTGTTTTTTTTTTTTTGTAAACGGGCAAAATGGGGGAAAGTCTCTATTGATTAAGTCTTCCAGACCAAAAGGGGTAAATGGGAAATTGTGATTTTTAATATTAAGTTTCTTGTATTTTCTAAGTATGTGTACATGGATTGTTGGTGGTTGACATCTGGTTTATGAATTTTGTTTGTTGTTCATTATAAAGTATTAGGCTTTTTTATTGTTTATGGTTATTTGTACACTAGTAAACCTTAGACAGAGAACATAGTCTTTCCCGTGTTATGTTAGGGGAGTGGCTAATTGTAAGGGCCGACACACAAAGTGGTGTCAAGGTAACTTCCAATTAGTTTACTAAGTCAGTGATAATTAAATGACATTGTAGATTAAAATTAAAAACTTTTAACAAGTTATGTATGCCTCGTTTATGACTCATAAGCTACTACAGTTATGAGTATAAGTCGAGAAGGCCTGGAATGGCAAAATCGGTGTCTCATTTTCTCAAGAGGCATTCGATTCTGCAACTGTATGTAATAGGGGCCGGGTTTCGTAAGAGGTTACCAGGGTAACCCAAGGATTGGGGGCCGGAACCTAGGAAGAAACACCAGGGTAACCATTGCATCGTTGTGATGACACTCCACCTAGAATAACAGTTAAACTTTGTGTATTGTACTTCAAATCAATTGTCAAATCTGGAAGCAATGTAACCAATAGTGTGTATGTACTAGTGTCTAGGGTTAGTAGTTTTGGTCTAGGTAGCCTAATTACTATCTCCTAGCACGGGGGGTGGACCTACGGGTGCCACATGGTTGGGTGGAACGTGCTCCTTACTCCGTTGGGTTCCCAGTTCGATTGTAGCATTGAGCGCTTCATGGATGGAGAGATCGCACATGGATTCCTTCTATTACTTCATCATTGTATATTGTAAAACTTGAAATGTAAAAACATCCCTCAAATGTATAAGAGGAGATCATTTGTAAAATTGTAACTGTTATTTGAACTATCTCATCAGATGGATGAGCAATGTAATATCTTATCAATGCAATGTATGGAAACGTATTTGTACCTTATTATATCTTGTATGAGAATTTAAATTATTATGCAATGTTTACTTTATGTTATGTTTTAATTGGGAGCAATGCGAAATACTTAAGTCGCTTAAGGAAAACTCAAAGTAGTGTAACGTCGTTTAACCTAAGAATGTATGCAACTATTTAACATAGTATTAATATATAAAAAAAATTTATTACACTTTTATAACACCTTTGCAACATTCTTAGGTTATTTAGACGGGGCATTACAAATATGCCACATCCAACACCTATCGCATCTAACGAGGCTCACTTGAAAGCACGTATAAATGATCAAGTTGCATCCTTACAAAATCAAATCAATGCTATGTAGAGTCAATCATTGATTCCTCCACATGTGAGACGTTTTACATCTGCGGTGCAAAACGTTGTTGATGCCATCAGGATGATTGATTCTAATCTTGATAGGAATTGACGAGAGAGAGAACAAATGAGACAATTTTATTTTGATGGTCTCTCTTACAAAAAAATATTAGACGTTAAAATAACTAAATCCCATCTAGCCCCCTACTTTCTTGACCTACATTGCTTGACAATCCACCACCCAACAAAATCCCAGAATATCCATGTGAGGTGGTGCATACATCCCTTGAATGAGTGCACACATTTTTGGGATTGATGGTATATGGTTTTGATAGTCCCCACATGCTGAGTGGGGGTGCTTGGCCTTTTTGAGAAAATTGTGGCTAATGTAAGAGTTTGTTTTGGGGAAAAAGCCCAATTATTTTGATTTTAGATCATTTTAGGGTGTTGGTGGCGGCATGCCACAACAAAGATTAGGGGCAAGGGTTGATCCTCGAAACCCTATGCATGTATAACCCCTTGTTGTTGCTCCTGGTCCTCCCATTCCTGTACCTGTACATCATCGAGCTCTGGTCTCAACATTAGGTTCCCTTAGTATACTCGCAGGAGACCTTGATCAACATGCTTCTGTGATAGCGGGTGGGGAGCACAGAGACGATGATGATGGAGGATTTTTGTATGGAGCTGGTCCGAGTACCACTCCAGGAGTGTCGAGGCTCGTCCCCCATTTATGTACTAGTTGTCATCAAGTATGCTATGGACCTGATCATGCCACACCTAGTTCAGGTGGACGGGGAGATTTTGGTGGTTCATCTGGTCGCATCAGTTCATTTGTAGAGTTTCTCACAACAGACCATCACCCTGAGGACACTGCGACACAGGTATAAATATGCATCTAGATGTATGTTCATTTTATAAGAATTTTGATGGTTGTATATAACAAAGAAAAGTTTGCAATACATTTAATAATCAAATTGTTTGGTGCACAGATGACACTAACGATGGGGCAATCATTTGTTCCATGAGTACATACATCGACACTGGTCGTAGTCGACAACCCTTATGTGGTATTTTGATTTCAATTTTTAAAATTATATATGAAATCATAAATTATTTAACTTGAGTTTTAAATTTATAATTGAATCACATATATGTTTGAAATATTTATGTTGGTTTAGGCGAGTCAATCGACATCCGCGTCGATTCCTCTGAGGGATTGACAAGCACTTTCCTCTCCACTACATGGGCGTCATAGTCGAGGGGCAGGTACATTCATATTGTAAATTTGTTTAAAGTTTACATTAGTATAATTACAATTTTATGAGTTTTTGAGATTCACTAGATATATGAAGCATGCATGTACACTGTAAATATTATAAGCATTAAATGTCTATGTACATGTATGTCTAGGTTGATACCACAATAAGAATGGGCGTGGGCAAACATTTGACATTGCAATACTTGTGAGGCCACTGATTTCCAGGTTGTTTACAAAAATTTCTACACAAAATGTGCAAACTTGAATATATATATTAACCTAATTCAATTGTCCATGCTTTAATTTTGATCTTGTAGGACTTTGTTAGTGCCACTTTCAGCCCTAACCTAGACATAGTTACACCACCAGGAAGACATGTAGAGCAGGTTCTAGATCAAATGGTAATTTAATTTTTTTATTATATTTAAAGTCAATTATAAATTATAAATTGAATATATACATAATATGAGATTTTTACATATTCTTTTTCTTTTATAGCATGAGACACATCTTGTAGTTGAGCATGTACAGATAGGTCCTGGAGAAGAGCCTAGTGCACAACCTCGGAATATGATACAATTAAAATATGATAAATTATAAATTAAATTGAATTAAAAAAAATTTAATTGTAGAGTTTTACATCTAATTTCGAATTTCTTTGTCTTGTTTATGTAGATTGATTTAGAGAATTTAGAGGTTGCTTTAGGTGCACCAGAGCATCCAGATGTAGATATGACGGTAATTTAATTTTATGATGGATTCTAAATTAAATTGTCATTAAATCATTTTTCATTGTCTTACATCTGATTTCATCTTTCTCTTGTACAGAGTGTTTCAGGTCATCCACATAGTCCGCATGGTGTGAAGAGGTCTCTTGATTATAGAGGTAGTACATGACCTAGAAACATGTGATTTTATGTGTTATATTTGTTTATTTCATGAACTGTATTTCTTGTTTCTCATGTACTCTGTTGGACTTTATTTCATGCACTTAATATATTGGTTTCATGCACTTAATATGTTACATAAATTGTGGACTTTATTATTGTTTGAAATTTTAATTTACACATGTACATTTATGCATTTTATGTTTAGAGTCAAGACATTAATATAGGACATTAATGTGAAATTCAGTGATCTCATACATGATATTAATATAGGACATTTTAATATTTATACTTTGTAAATTTAGTGATTTCATACATGATATGTACATTCAATAAATAGCGATAATTACTCAATGAACTTATTCAATTCACGTCAATCAATAATCAGTCAATAAATCATAATTTACAAACAAAAGCAATCTATTTATATACAGAAAGGATAAAATTTTAAGAAATAAACAATACCATAGAAGATTAGAGAATAAAAGCATTAATAAATTCTATAAATAATAACATCTAACACTAATTTATAAGTTGTCAAAACAAATAATTACGTCTTAAGGGGATGTCTAAAGGGGTCATAATAGAACGTCTTAAGGGGATGTCTTAAGGGGTTATAATACGTCTTAAGGGGATGAATTAAGGGGTCTTAAGGGGATGTCTAAAGGGGTCATAGTAGAATGTCTTAAGGGGATGTTTTAAGGGGTCTTAAGGGGATGTCTAAAGGGGTCATAATAGAATGCCTTAAGGGGATGTTTTAAGGGGTCTTAAGGGGATGTTTTAAGGTGTCTTAAGGGGATGTCTTATGGGGTCTTAAGGGGATGTCTAAAAGGGTCATAATAGAATGTCTTAAGGGGATTCCTTAAGGGGTCATAATACATCTAAAGGGGTCATAATAGAATTTCTTAGAGGGATGCATTAAGGGGTCATAATACGTCTTAAGGATATAATTGATTTAACAATAATGTATGCATGATATTTAGTGATTATACAATTAGACATAAAGTTTCAAATTAGTAAAACATGCACATTTAACAAACAAAATATATAGAATATTGATTTGATACATAGAAGTACATAGAGTATGTTTAATTCTGTAAGTATGTATGTAAATATATGTCATCTCAAAACAATGTTTATAAAATTTGGATATGCCATCTCAAGAACATCTCAAACTCGTGGCTAGAATGTAGTAGGTCTTCACACCATCTGATATCAAAAAGGTACAAGCAATATCAATGAAATCATCAAAACATACATATTTTAATTTATATAAAACTATCTATATGTATAAAGGAAACTCAAGTACACATTTAAAAAGTATTCCACACATGTTTGTACTTAGGTTGAATCGAGATCCTCTCCTTTTTTGTTTTCAAAGGAAGTATGAGATCAATGCGTGACGGTTTAAGGATACAAAAATGACGATAAATCAGTTTTAACTATTAATGTCCAAGCAATATCAATATGCAATCAAAACATGTATTTAAATATAATTTAACTAATAATTACCTGCTTTTACCAAGTATTCCATGTTGTCTAGGTTGAATCTGCATGGACTAGATCCTTTTTTGTGATTATGCCTTAAGGAAGTATAAAAGGAAAATTTAAATCAATTTCAACTAATAACACACTTGACCAATGTTGAAACATGTATTTAATGTATTTAAAGGACAAAATAAAACTAAAACTATATTTACCTGTATTTACTTATTCCATTGTACCATCTGCATCCTCTCTTTTTTGCAATGCATCTATGATTGCCTCATGCTCTTCCATAGAAATTAACCATATCACTTTTTTTGAAGGTCTTCCACGATACTGCTCTAGTTTTATATTTGTTGCCACCACCAAATGTGAATAATGTATAATTTTTTTATGTGTTTCATAGTCTTCGAATGCAGGTAGACCATTATTTCTTCTCAAGTATTTTAGTATCCAAGTGCCAACAACCACCACTGATCCTATTGGAAAACATGTTAAAAAACCATCATCAAATAAGTTCTCAAAATTTTCTTAAGGGGATCAGAGTCTTGTTCTAAAAAATTGCTTAAGGGGATCTAAAACTTGTTATCAAAATTTGCTTAAGGGGGTGTCTTAAGGGGATCACTGTACTTGTTGGATAATGAAAGCCATCATCATCTTCTCGAGGTGTTATTAACTTATGTTTAGTTTCCACACAATGAGCCAACCAATATTCTGTTTGCTCTTCATTCCCCTCAGGTGCAATAACAACATACACATGTCCTGCCAACAAAATTCAATTTAATAACTTGTGCATATCCATATAAATAATTTAGTATTACAAAATAACTTTATAAAGTGAAATAAAATGAAATAAAATGAATTAAAATTACCTTATTGTACAAGGTCTGAAACACAGTCATAATCCTCAGATGCAAACAGTTGATCATTTTCTTCAATAGTTCTTTCATATTGATTATGTGCTTCTGTAGGTGTCAATGATCTTTTCTCCCACTGTTCAACCCATTATGTATTTTCACATGCTTCCCAATCTCCTGAGATACAAAACTGGCGAAAACATGCAAGCTCCCTTGTCCAAATAGTCCCTGTGCTTGCTGTCGCACTCCTAAATGAATGCCATTTAGTAGAGCCACTGATTGTCTCACAATCAACTTTAGTTACAATGTTCTCTTCTTCCACCAACCAAAATAATCGATGAACTGTAGAGTAATCACTCAAACCAGGTGCAGATAATATTCTATTACACCAATCCACAATCTCACGTGCATCTTTAAATTTTACTGAATCCTCAAATTTTAATTGTTCTCTAGCAAGAATTCTTTTGACACACGCACTAGCTTCATCATGTTCTCCTTTACCATGCCCAACTTAAAAAAAACTCCATATATGCTGGACATTAAGTTGCTTGTGAACCCTACTTAACCAATAGAACATTCGAGCATTCTTGAACTGCCTCGTACAATTATCTGACCATATGAGGTGTTCTTTCATCTAGATTCCTCTTTCTCTAATTTCTATAAAATATACTAAAATAGTATTGAACAAACTTTGACGAGTGTAACCGATTGTCACAAAAATAAAAATGATACTCCCTCAAAAAATTTCTATCATCCTCAGTGCTATCATCTACATGTCTATAAACAATATGGACAAACATAGCTACTTGCACTGAATTATAATATTGAGATTGAATTTCCTCTTGCGGAGTGAGAGTATAATTCTCTGCAAAATCAACCACTGAAATTATAGTACCAATTGGAAATTTGTTTCTACATGCGTGAAATTGGCCATCAAGCCATCAAGCATGTTCAAAGTGCATGTCATATTTTAGTACAATTTTATTCTTAAATTCACTCATAAATGCATGCACACTAACTTCTTCTATAACTAAATCACAATGCTTTCCTATTTTTTTGTCTTTTAAAGAATAACGAACATTCCTAAATCTTTTGACATCTACTAATTGTTGTCCAAAATCATGATCAACACTTTCATGCAAACAAATTCTTAAAAATGAAATATTTCCACAGTTAATGCATTGTCCATAAATACAAGAACTTAAATAAAATAATTTATCATTAGATTTTTCACAAAACAAACCTAAAATAAACTCTCTTATTGCTTCAGGTGGCATATCAATACCACACTCCTGTATAATCATGTTAGTATGCAAGGTACAGCATTATATGCTCGAAAACCATCATAAAAAATAATGAAATTGAACATGTATTTTACGGGTATTGTTGCTTATTAATTTTTTACATACTAGGGTTTACATTTTTCAAAGACTGACTTGTTTTAATATTACGGTGCTCTTGAATAAGCTACAAAATTTTCTATAAAACTGGTTTGTGTTGTATCTAATGGGTGTTTTGGGTGAGGATCATGACTTTTACGGATGACCCACCCTTAATTTTTAAAACATCTCTAGCATTAGGTATTCCCTAGTATTATGTGCCAATGTGCTAGATAAAGTTTGGTACAACATTCAATTTTATATCAGACCTGGTAGTCATCGAGAAACTCCAACATTGATTGATAGGATCATTTTCTATACTTTCTCTTCTTTTTTCTGCTCTTAGTAATGTTTTAGGATGTATTTTTAGAACTTCACTAATATTGCTTACCATTCTTTTATTCAAAGTTGCTTTATTAACTATAGCAATTGTTATAGCTCTTCTTGCTACTTTTTTATCTTTAGATTGACTATTTTTCCCAATAGATTGAATGGCACTAGAAACAATAGACATAACATGTTTTGATGATTGATATTTTCTTTTTGGTTTAACATAAAAGCCTAACCTTTTCATTACTTTCCTCATATTTTGCATTCCCATCAATTGCATCATTAGTTGACATTGAAATGCAAATTTTTTACGATAAAAGAATTTGGTATATATTCTATTCGCATGTGTTCTTATTTTCCTCCAATAAATTTGACCAGGAAGATTATCGAAAACACCACTTCCAATTTAAAAAAAAGTATTTTCATTAAATTCAACATCACATTCTAGATTTTCATCTTCATCTGCATTTTCATCAACAAAACGTGTAATGCCCCGCCACACAACCCTAGAGGAAGTTGCAATTCACTACTTAAATGAACCAATTTTTTTTTTTTTGTTAAGTACAAACAACATGAAAGATGAATACACATTTCCAACAACCTCTAAGGCCACGAGACAAAGATTACTTTAAAACCCAACAACAACAAACATTAATATAAACCGAAACATTAATCACACAAGGAACTGAGACAACATACTTTCCATTCATAAAACTATACAATTTACATCCAAGAGTATGAAATACCCCTTGATTCCAATAACATGATTTACAATAAGATTACAATACTCATTCCCCGAATGAGGCAAGTCCAACAAATAAGATTACATAATACAATTCCACCTCGATAACAACTGAGGGGTAAAAAAATACAATAAGAACTGAGAGAACAAGGCGTGAGAAGAAACTGATTCCTACGAGCTCTCCAACTGGAAATCACGAACACACGATCATGAAGAAGAACCAACGGAATAAGATGCACGCCACCCGACCACGTGGAATCCAAAAGGTTCCACTCCCTCCATGCTAGGAGATAGTAACCAAGAATTCCTACCCAAGAACATCTACCACTAGACACGGGCCACACAACACTGATATGAAATAAATACAAGACCTCATCACATGATTGAATGGTCATACGTACAACTCTAGATATGACTCACACAACATTGACAAAGGTTACATTGCTTCCAGACATAGAATAGATCAAGAGTGTCACAAATATCAAATACAAACTGCTGACTTAGGAAGAGTGTCATCACATAGTTCGTCAAGGGATATCCTCTAGGAATCTTCCTAGGCCCCGACCCCCACTCCACGGGTTATCCTGGTAGCCTCTACCGCATTCCCGGCACCCATGCTTACTCATGCAGAACCAAATACCTCTCGTGAAGATGAGATAGATGATCTTGCCATTCCAGGCCTTCCCGTCTCATCCCAAGTCTAAAACCAGCCCCTTGGGCCCATGAGCGAGGCACAAATTATCTTGTTTAATGTTTGATGCAACCTAAGCTTCTAAAAGTTTAATTTAGTTATCATTGAATTAATCAACTTGCAAAGGGTTATCCTGGCACCACTTTGTGCGCCGACGCCCATTACAAGCCACTCTCCTAAGAAAACACACATGGCTATAACCACAATAGGTGACCAGATAACACGACCCCTCCAATCCCAGGAGGTAAAAAACAAAGGAACTCACTCCATACATTGGAGGAAAACAAAGTACAAACCCACTCCAAACACAGGAGGAAACCAATTACAAAAACCAACTCCTTTCATAGGAGGTACAAATCACATTACCCTCTCCTATTTCCAAGGAGGCACAAATCAAGAACTCATTCCAACACGACAAACCACAAGGTTAAGACTCTCTCCAACACTGGAGGCAACAAGGTAAACACCCTCTCCAAACGTTGGAGGCAAACAAGGTCACATAATCCACTCCATCCAAAGGAGGCACATATTACAAAACCTTTTCCTATTTCCCAGGGAGGCACCAATTACAAAACCCGTACGTGAAAACCGGGTGAAACGACATGGTGTAACTATACATACCTTCCCATGACACAACGAAATTGAATCACGTACCACCATCCCATACCCATACATGAACTTCTATCTGGAAGACTTCAACATTTACTCTATGTAATGCCCCGTCTTAATAACCTAAGAATGATGTAATTGTGTATAAAAGTGTAATAATTTTTTTTTTAAGTTTAATTATTAAGTTAATTAGTTGCATACATTCATTAAGTTATATGACGTTACACTACTTTGAGTTTCCATAAGTGACTTAAGTATTTCGCATTGCACATATTAATTTATAATATAAAGATAAACATTACATAACATTGAAATTTCATTCAAGATAATATAAGGTACAAACATGTTTTCCATACATTGCATTTGATAGAATATACAATACTCATCCATCTGATGAGGTAGTTCAATAATAATTACAATTACATTTACATTGTTCACCTCACAACATTTGAGGGATGTTTTCAAATACATAATTTATAAATTACAATGAGGAGGTACACATAAGAACCAAGTGTGAGCTCTCCATCCATAAAGCTCTCGATGCCAAGATCAAACTGGGGACCCAACGGAGTAAGGTGCACGTTCCACCCAACCATGTGGTACCCGTAGGTCCACCCCCCGTGCTAGGAGATAGTAATAAGGTTACCTAGACCTAATCTACTAACCCTAGACACTAGTACAAAACAAACTATTGGTTACATTACTTCCAGATTTAGACAATTGATTGTTTCACAAATACAAGGTAAATTGTTATTCTAGGAGGAGTGTCATCACAACGTTGCAAAGGTTACCCTGGTGTTTCTTCCTAGGTTCTGGCCCCCAATCCTTGGGTTATCCTGGTTACCTCTTACGAAACTCGGCCCCTATTGCAAACTATTGTGGAATCGTATGTCTTTTGAAGAAACAAGACACCGATTTGCCATTCCAGGCTTTCTCATCTTATACTCATGACTGAAGTAGCTCAAGAGTCATAAGAGAGGCATGAATATCTTGTTAAAAGTTTTAAATCTAACTACTATGTCATTTAATTATCACTGACTTAGTTAACTATTTGTAAGTTACCCTGACACCACTTTGTGTGTCGGCCCTTACAAATAGCCACTCCCCTAAACATAACAAAGGTTTCTAAGTTTCCCTGACTAGGTTTTACAAGGTGTACATATAACCAAAATCAATAAAAGACCAAACATGTAATAACGAACATCAAATCATTGTTTATAAAACAGGTGTCAATTCACCACACAAAAGCCATGTACACATCCTTAGCTAAGTCAAGAATTTAACTTTAATAATCACAATCCCCGTTTAACAATTAGTCTGGAAGACTTGTACAACTAAAATATTTCCTATTTGTCCCAATTAAATAACGCAATTTAACAGAAATCAGGGAAAATAGATACCTACTATTCGGATCTACTAAATCCAGTCAATCAAATATAAATTGCATACAAACTAATCATCATAATTGATTTGCATATTTTAAATATTCTAATTTATTGCCTTCACAATTAGAAAAATAACTTCAATTTACTAAATGTAAATATCACATTTAAATAAATCAAATCTTAGCCTTACTAATATTATTTTTCTAATAAAATAAAATAAATGAATTAAAATAATCATTTAAATGTTTTATTTAAATAATTATTTTGTCATTATAAAACATATATAAATTTTATATTTTTAACTAAACAAATTACTTAATCATTGTAACTATAATATATATATATAATGTATGTAATATTATATATATATATATAATATAAAAAATATATTATATATAATATATATATTAACCATATATCATATAAAACGAAATTTAAATTAAAACAAAGTTTGCGAATTAAAATTTCAAACGATTTTTAAATATACTGTACTGTACTGTACTGCCGCAGCCCCTGCTACGGACTCCCTTATTGGGAGGTCGCAGCCCTACCAGGGCTGCGCCCTGCGCAGCCTTGGTGGCTGCGGCTACCAATATGGGAGATGGGGAGGGTTTCGGCCCTTCCCCAAATTCTGGTTATAATTTTTTTTAACAATTTTCACACAGTAAAATCCACGGATAAATACTTCCGCCTATGGATTACATTCTAGATTTTTTTTAAAAAAATTCACCTGTACGACATACAAATTTTAAAGAAGATTTCGCATAAACATAAAGCTCCATTCTCAATCCAATTTATATATATAAAATGTATATATATACTAAAATTTCAATGGGGTTTTAACAGAGAAGTAAATAATATTAAACTGTACTGGGGAAATTAGAAAAATAATCAAATTTCCTCGAGGTTTTCAAATGAAATCACGCACAAACATTTTGTTTCATATCCCAAATTATTCCCTGTAGAATCATTTCCCTTTTTAAACAAATATTTCCCTTTACAAATTTAAAATACTTTCTTTAGAGAATTTTTTTTTTTTTTTAACAGAAGCTTTCTGAAGCCATCAAGAATTCACACAAGAAAATATCTACAGAAGCTTTCCTTTCCAAAACTAATAAAATAAATTTTACAAGAGGATTACCTGATTTCCTTTGCTAACTGGTGAAGAAAATTCTCTGTTGCCTCTGTTGCCTGAAGCTTCTAATCTCTTCCCGTACAACAAATCCCAATCCAAAAGTAAACAAAAGATTTTCCACAAATATACAATATTTCAAAATAGCACACACAAAAGTTTTGCAAAAGCTCTGATAATTTTCCCGTGAGGAAATTCAATAACCTCTCTGCAATCCCAGATCCACAATCCACTCCGTAAACAAATTTTCAACAACCTTAAGCAATTATTGCACTCACACACATGTCGAGAAGTGGTTACCAAAATATCTTCCCACCACTTCTTGGCAATTTTCCAATTTTCAATATGCATGCAATTTAATTTATTTAATTTAAATTTACAATTTCCAAATACATGCATTTATTTTTATTTTAATTTAAATTTATAATTTCCAAAATATAACCATTTATTTAATAACCAAAATACCTTTTTCACAAATAATTATTTAATTTTCAAATATTAAATCTTTTCACACACTTAATAATTTAATTTAATTAATTAATTAATTTAATTAAATAAATTCAATCTTTTAAGATTAAATCATTTAACCAAATAAGCTAATTAATTAATTAAATAATAAGTAACTAATTTCTTCAACATTAAAATATTAATTTAAATAACAATAATTTAAAACACAATAAACTATCATTAAAAATTAACCAAATATAACTTCCAAACAATTCCAAATAGAAAATGACATACAATCCTATGACTCTGAACTAAAACAGACGATGTACTAAGACCAGGGTTATAGATCAGACTAGGGTGAACCAAACTACTATCTCCCGATCAATGTATCCGTTGAGTCTTGACACGCTCAGACCTGAGTACCCAGGTGGAGTCGGTGTCATGTACCTGCAATTTCCTGCAACCAAGCAATAACATGCATACAAATATATATAAATAAAGCATTAAACAGACACACCGTGTAGAGAAAATCACGGATATCACAGGGCACTCGCAAGCGAGTGATGCGATTCTGTTCTCCACACCAATACACGTCACAACAAACTGACGAAATAATAACTGTTAGTCCATCATAAACATGTACATAGCAATAAACAACTGAAAGTAAACATCTACGCTATCTCAAAGCATGTCTTAAAAATTAGTAATCACCAAACAATGTATCATCATGTCACGTATCAATCCACTATCGCTTCAAACCAAATGATGAAAATATCTAAACAAAGTATCTAGTCTAACACAGGAAACACAACAAATAAAGCATGCTTTTTACAAACTGAGGGGTACTACACACATAAGTAATATGCCATAGTGTAGTGAATTGCATGGTAAAAACTATTTAAAGACAAAAACCCCAGCCTCCAAAGTAACTCAATATATTATTTAGTAATCAATAGTTACAATACACTTGTAGAGTCTAATACTTTACAAGAATATTATCAAAAAAAATACTTGGAGTAATTTTGGCAACATAATAATACCTAAAAAATCACTATCAAAATCTCCATCTCCACCACCTAATAAATAGGAGAAATAATACACAAAACCATAAAATAGTAACTAAAAAAGGATGAGCTAAAACCACCTAAAATGTGGCACCCAAATCCCTAGTTAGAGATCTAACACCTAGATCCAAGATGAGTTCATAGGATAAGAATAGCATATTCTTTTCACCTTATATAATATTTCCATAACCCACCCATCAAATTGTGTGTTCCATCTTGGATTCATTATCTTCATTTGAATTCGCCTTATGATGCATTAGAACATGCATCATAAGTTGGTCAACAAGTGTAACTCCCTCTTACAACTCTTTTGTGTCACATATATTTTTATATTTCCAATGTGGGAGGCCTAACTTCTAGAGGCAATTTTTTAAAATTGTACATAAAAAATTATTTTATCCAAAATGAACTCTATATCCCAAAAATTGAGTTTTGTGTTTGATATTTTGACAACTACATTTTTAATATTCTTAACATTAGGAACAAGGTGGAGACACAATTATTAACATTCTCCCACTTATCAAACACCTTACAAGAGAATAGGGAGTGCCAACACTATCAACTAATTTCTAGGGGCTCAAAGGCCCATAGACTCATAACAACACCTTAATTTTTTTGTGCTCATTCAATTCATTAATGTATTTGTAATTTTTTTTTAAAGTTTCAACTTTCTCTAGCATCACCCTCACATCCTCTATCATGTCACAAAATAATTCTATTTAACATCAAAATCATTTATCCTCACATGAAAGGTTAGGTTATTTCCTAGATATTGTACTCTATCACATAGAACAATAATAGCTTCCAGAGCTAGCCCCACATATGAACATAAATGTTTATATTAGATGGATTATTTATAAGCATAAGTAGTTTTGATGCACTCTACTTATCTAGTGGGAAAAATGACCATAAGACATTAATCATTAAATTGATAGCATCAACAAACATAGTGAAAATAAATCCCCTATTGTATCTCTTGATGTCAAGATTCCCAGCATACGGAAAATTCATCGCCAGCAATTCACCAACGAAAAATTCACCATCAACAATTCACTGTGGGAAAATTCACTACCATGACAATTCACCACGTGAAAAATTAATTGCATGAATTTTTGGTGGTTAACTTTCCATGGCGGTGAATTGTTGGTGGCAGTGAATTTTCCCACGGTGAATTGTTGATGGTGAATTTTCCATCGGTGAATTGCTAGTGGTGAATTTTCCTAGAGCTGACATTCCCATCCCAATCTAAATCCATAAATCCATGAATATTCATTAAATTTTAGTCCCGTATAGAATTTACCATGATAAAAAATGGATTAATTGAAGGTACCCCACAAATATTTGAAGACTCTCCTCACTATAACCAATTGTTCTCATCTAGGATTAGCCATGAAATGGATAAGTAGTCACATGGCTTGGAAATGTCTAGTGTCATACACACAATAACATACATTAAGCTCTCAACTACACTAGCACAAGGTACTTTGGCCATATCCTCCATCTCACTCTAGGAGAAGTTAGACATTTCCCTACTAGTAATTTGGTCATCACCAAAATGAGAACACCCAATAGTTTGAAAGTTATGACTCTCCATCTCTCCAAAACAAAGTTCATATAATTTCTCTATCCCAACCAAAGTTGTATGTTTTATCTATCTCTTCTAATATCCATACCTAAGATGAACCTAGCAACCCTTAAATTTTTCATCTCAAACTATGTTGAATGTTAAGTATTTAGTTCACAAATCATATCATTATTATTACCAAAAAATATCATTTCATCAACATATAATTTGATAACAAGGAAATGATCATTGTCTATCTTATAATAAATACAATTATCTAATTTGGATCTCAAAAATCAAAACAAGCACAAAGGAATCAAACTTTTGATAGCACATCCTACATGATTTCTTGAGAGAATACAAATATTTATTCATTTTATAAATTGAAATTTGTTTACCTTTTTTAGTGTAGTGCTTTGCTTGTTTTGTGTAAATTTCTTCCTCCAATCACTATGAAGGAAAGTTGTCTTCAAATCCATTTTCTCAAACTCGAGATCAAAATTTGTTGCAATAGATAATAAGAAATAAATGGATTCTAGATTAGAAACTATAGAGAAAATATCACAATAATCAATGCCCTTGACCTGTGAATATCCCTTTTCAAGCAATCTAGACTTATACTTCTCAACATTCCTTCAAAATTGATATTCTTGTTACCTGATTTTTAGCTTTCAACTAAAATCAGGTAACTTAGTGTTTGCTCTTTTCAAGTTGTTTAAACATTTAAAAGACAAACCATTAAACTGCTAGTTTCAATATGCATGAAAGAGTGATTGTCAAATGAAGTAGTTTACACCTTTTCATTTCAATGTTGTATTACAACAAATGAGAAAGAGAATCATGGATATACAAATGTAGTCTTTTATTGATAATCTTGAAATATACATGTCCCTCACAAGCCAAGGGAATAGCTCTCTTATTCAATGAAATATGAAGCAACTTCATACATGAATAAGTAGAAGAAAGAGATAAGTGTGCATATAAGAATGGAACTAGTCATTTCCTGTGAATGACTGGTTACAAGTCGCCCGTTGTCATGTTGCTGCTGCCCCGAACCGCTTGTGTCCCTCCCAGCTCCGTAGCACTCCTCACCCTGCATCTAAAGAAAACATGGTGTTAGAGCAAGGCTCTAAGAAATGAATGATTCAATCCTTGCATACACACCTACCTATGCATGTATAAATTGATCCATAAATGCATTAAACAAAAGAGCATCCAATGAATACATTTATTTTCTAACTGTTTGCTTCATGTGCAGATTTAGGACAAGTCTGATTATTGTTTCATTATCAGATCAAATGCAACATGTGGGGTAAATGTGGCTCCCACAAGGGTAGAGCTCAACGTGCTTTGAAAGAAAAGGAAATTGAGCAACTTGATCAAAGATTTATCTCTTATCAATGCATTAAATCAATATGGAATCATACCAGTTGATCAACTTTCATTATCAGATTCAAAAGATGCACATACTGTGCTGATATGTCTTTCAATCTTCTTAAGTGGACCCTTGATCCATTTTATAAAAGGAAGTGATTTTGAAGATGCATCAAGATGCATCAAGTGTTTTCATAGATGCATCAAGGTCAATTATGCATGTATTAAATAATGAGGAAGCATTTCAAGTTGTTGTCAAGCCCCTCTCACCACAACCCTATTGGGCAGTCACTCATCACATAGGAAAGTGAGTTGTTAGGTCACCCACATATGTGATAGGTGGTTGTCCAATAAGGTTACAATGAGGAAACTGTGTGTATTTATTATACATAACAGAGAAAAGAACAATGGATGAATCAATGTCATGGTACAAGTGAATCATAAACAACAGTGTTCATAAGGGGATGCTACAAGATAGCCATGAAGGTAGGGACAACAATAATGAATGAGGCAAACAAGTGGCCATGTCACATTCTATCCATGATGTTTGAAGGAAAAGCACAAAAAGGAAAATACATTCAAGAAACATCAACTCTAGTTGACACAGATATGTTCATACTGTGAATATGCCATTGTAGGAAGTTTATGACAGCAATAAAACCCTCATATGATGTGATCATTTCCAATTGGACAATCATATACATTGGCAGGATCAATGTTGGGAAACAATGCATGAAAAGGCAGTGAAGACAAGTTACAAATGACAGTCAAGCAGTGATGATTCAAGGAGATACCAATCATAGTGATCTTTTCATGATGACAAGAAGTAGATCATAAAGCACATTCACAAGGACCACCAAATTCATGATTTCAAGGAGGATTCAAAGGGACAGTTCATTATTTTCATAGGGGTTGAATATGTGCATTGACAAGCCATCATGAAGAGACAGGACCCAAACTATAGTCCACAGTGGCGGGGAGCAAGAGAGCAGCACTGTGAATTTAAATGGCATCTACATACTCTTGCTCCACGATCTAAGGGTTTGATCTTCATGTTCTTGATTTGTTCTACCCTTTGAAGGTATGTATTACCATGATATAGGGCTGCCCCTTTGAGTCAAGGGTTCGTTTCTCAGTGGAAAAGTCTGTTTTGTTACTATTGCCTTTTCCATCTTTTGAGGTTTGTAGCAGCATATAGGTGGTCTGCTCCTTAGATCACAGAGGTATGGGAAGCACAGTGATAGTATAATTCAATCAAAGCATAATACAGTCAACATGTATCTGGGGCAATAACTTACAACAATGAATGAAGGAAATAATATAGTTTATAGTCAGCATTGTATCTGAGACAATGACATGAAATGTGTAAGCCTAAGAACAATAACCTTGGAGTTTATCGGAGGATCAATTCAACAGAATTTTGAAGCCCTTTCAAAAGCTTTAAACTACACAGGAAGATGGTGAGACATGTAAGTATCTGAGGTGGAGGAAGAACATGGAAGCATTGGTAATGCATTACTCCATCTACAGAAGCAAAATGAGCAACTTTTTAGCATAATTTTTGAACTTGAGAGCCAGCAAAATGAATATCAACAAACTGAAAAGGAAAATATAGAGATTATAAAAGAGAACATTCTATAGTAATGAAGAATCTGGTTGCTCATTAAAGTTTCTGAAGCCCTCCTAAATCATGTTCAAGAATCAAAAATAGCTTTTTCAGAAGAGGTTATGCAAAGTTTTTGAAATCATTGGATACAGTTTCGAGTAAAGCCAAGGAACTTGTATGAAATATGGTCCAACATGTAGCAGTGTCATGGAACTATTAAAAAAATTGATGCAAGTTTCACAATGTTCCACTTCTTGAGCTCAAAAAGACCTTATTCCATACTCCATTACTGAGGCCAAGCAAATGAGGATACCATGTACCCAGATGTCTAAACAATAGAAAGGTGAAGGAATTTACTAAATCATCTGCATTTTGTAACAAGTTTGAACCTATCAAAGAAAACATGGAAAACCCACCCGGGTTTGCTGCAAATCTGTGAAGGAAAATGACAGTATGATAAAATGCTACAGGAGCTAAATAATGGAAAGATATTCAGGTGTGTTTGACAAGTTGTGGTCAAAATGACCTTTGTTTTGCAAAATCTGGAAAACCCACCTGGGGGTTCAGGTCTAAAACAACATTGTTACAGAGTTCAAAATATAAAGTGCACTTATAGACCCATTTGCAGTTTATACTTGAAAATTTTGAGTTTTTTCATGAAATCAAGATAACCCAGCTAGGCTCTATCAAAATTTGCAAATACAATGAAAAATGGAAAGGAAACCTTCTAGGTTGAAATATAAATACAACAATGTGATAAATCCCATTTTTTTTCCTTACTGGGCACGACCAGAGGCATGCTTCTCTGCACCAAGTCAATAACCCACTTGGGGTTCAAGAAAAAATCAAACACATAATCTTTCAAAGGCATTTGAAAACTTGTTAAGAGAAAATTAGAAGCATGGTGCCAAATCTCACTATGTTACAGGTCGTGGCTGAGAGATGGCCTTTTGTCTACAGAACAAGGAACCCAATTGGATTATTTTTACACATTGCAAAAAGTTGAAGTTTTGAAGGAAAAAACCATCTATTCTTTCCATAGCCGCAACCAAAGGGTGTATTTTTTCATGAAACAACTAGTAAACAAAATGGAGTGTCTTTTTTAAACAACAGAAAGGAAACAAGCTTCCGCCCTTTATTGTCAACGAGGAAACAAAGCACGGGGTCTCTATTGCTCAGATTCAGAAAAATGGAGCCTATTGAATGTTTACCTGAAGCTTGCTCATACAATCTCTGCATTTTGGCAAGATTTTTGTCGCACAATGAGCTTCATATAAGCTTTTTAGCTTTCATGGCGGCTGTCAAAAGAGGAAAGCAACAACAGAAAAACAAGTTCATGAAGAAATTCCATCAAAGTCTGTTCATGGTTGCGGCCTGTAAGTCAAGAAGTGGCCTCTAGGTCAAAAGATGTGAGCTTATGTCAAGAAAAAACATTTACCTGAGATCCCGTGATGTTTTCATGAAGAGAAATGTCAAAAAATGACTGAGAACACATGAGAAGACATCATTTTTCCCGTGTTCTCCAAACCCTCATGGCGGTAGAGTGACATCCTCCAGATTCTTCGAAGACCAAATGATGATGTTTTTTCATCATTTTGGGTATTATGTTAGGGTTTGACCCTCTTCTTTGCATTTCGATGGGATATTTTATCCTTTCTTTTAAAATCAACACATGAAATGTGATGGGGCCGAAGCTTGTATTCCCCCTTAGGCATTTCATGCCTTATAAACTTTCCCACTTAAAAAGTTTTGCTAAGTTTTCACTATGTCATGCGTTATCACTTAGGCATTTTATGCCTTAGGGATTTCTTCCCTTATTTGACTTATGTTGAAGTGTGTATTGACAATGTGTTGCCATGAGACCCTTAAGTGATGCCTTGTCTTGCCAACATCATGTGACTTGGAATATTCTTTCCAAGAGTCTTGGAGGTCGGCCTTATTAGCCAAGTAATATTGATAATATGTGCCTTTGCAAACCATGTGATTATGACATATGTGGGAAGAATGGAAAATATGGGTGGTAAGTTGATAGTCAAAGTGCCTTTGAAGCTTTTGAAAGCTTTTGCCATAGCATTTGATGTTACATTTTATTCCATATCTGAAAATATCATGTAAGTGATTTTAAAATCACTTTTATTGTGCCTTTTAATGCTAATGTAACATAGAAAAATGGTGGGGCCCTTTTGATTTGAGCCTAATTGTAAAGTGATTTGTTAATTGATGTTTTATAAATCACTTAACAAAATCACTATATTTAATGCTTGAAAAGCCATGTTTTTTCAGAAACACACATATTGCATGATGGGGAATGTGGTCAAATGTTGAAATAAGACCAATGATGATTTGCAGAGGTGTGGGAAGTGTGTGATGTTGTTTGGACTATTTTTAGTGGGAATGAGGCCAGCTGGAGATATTTTTGTCACACTTTTGGGATGGCTATTGACTTAGCTTGTTTTTTCTCCATGTAGAGGGCATTTTGGAGACTTCTAGAAGATTCTTTTGGGGCCTTTTATATTTTATCTAACCAGAATCTTCTAGAAGGACAGGTGTTGGAGGTTTTTGGTGGGGGTTAGTTAAATATGTTCATTTTGGACATTTGAGGGGGGTTCTTTCTTTTTCAACAAGAGGATAGCTACTCTCTTGGAGTTATTTTTCATGAAGTTGCATTGTAACTTAGACAAACCTAATATACAGTAAGCACTTTGATTTAATAGATTGGAGCATTGATACCTTTTCTAGATTCATGTTTTGTGGTGTGTCATTAATGGTTGATCAATTTGTTTTGTGAAAAGTCATTTTCCTTATAACTTGTCCCATGTTTCATGCATCCATTTGACAGAAAATGTATGTTTATAGGTTATAAATTGTGTTTTTTAGTAGTGTTATTGATTGTGAAATCTGTCTTTTCCTTTTAAGAACACTGTTATAGACCTCTTTATAAATTATTGATGTGAACTGCATTGGATAGGGAATTGTGTGAGTTAGCTTTGAAATATTAATTTGAGTGTGCAAGGCTATTAGCAGGTCTAGGTTGTTTTGGTGTATCACCTTAGTTTATTTTCAATATCAAGTTTAGTTTATGCAAACTCTTACCCTTATCTCAGAAGATCAAGTAGTTAGGTGGCATCAAAAGGGGAAGCCAACCCTTATCACTGGAGGTCTGCTTTCAAATAGGTTACCCACAACCTGAAAGCAGTCCAATGTTAGTCCAAATCTGCTGAGTGCAATTAGAAAAGCTTAGCAAACAAGGTATTTGGTGTCCTAACAATTCCTTTTGAACACCTATTTGCATTCAACGTGTTTTCATCCATTAGGAAAAGGTACTAAGTACCATGTGTCATTTCTATTCAATTCAAAAACCTCTTCTTCTATAGACACTATCCATAACTTAGACTCATGCATGCACAATGTCTCCAAGTTATAGTTCTAAGCTCATCTATATTAGAATAAAAAATAACCCCTCCAATCATGAGGATTATATCTATTTTGTTATTGTCTATGTTGAATGGACCTCTTTAAGAGATGAGGTGGAGCTCCTCTTGAGAATTATATAAATTATCTAAGCTTCCTTCTTTAGGTCCTTTGTGGGATTTTGGTTCACCTTCTTGGTATTCAAGGGTAGTTAAATCACATATTCCTTTTCATCCTTCTCTTTCTTTGGGGGTAATTAAACTACTTATTTATTTTCATCCTTGTCTAGCTATTTAAAATATTATGGAAGAAGATTTACCTTCTCTAAAGATATAAATTATTTTATGTAATATTATTTTAGCCACAATATCTCAAAGCTTGTACCCTTTCACATTGACTATTGTCAATAAAGATACATTTTATAGTATTTTTCTCTAATTTAGATAATTTCTCCCTAGGAACATGTGCATATGCATCACAACAAAATACTCAAAGATGTCTTGTTGAAGGGTTTTTTTTATCAAGAACACCTCCATATATGTATTTCCAACAAGAGCTAATTTAGGAGACTTATTAACTAGGTAACAAGTCGTAGCAACCACTTTTTCCCAAAAAATATTCCAAGTTAACTCCATTAAGTGTACTCCTATCTCTCTCTATCAACATCTTAATCATTATTTTTACAACTACATTTTTTGAGGGGTTTTTGAAGTTATCTTATGTTTCTCTACTTTGAGATCCTTATATAATCTATCAAAATCTATAAAATAAAACCTACCACCATTATTAGTCCTCAAAATAAATCTTCTTACCATTATTAGTCCTTAAACTCTTTCAGATTATTGAAGACTTTAAATAAATACTTAAAAACAAATATACCTATGTCCTTCTATTATACTAATCAATTAAAGATACATAATAAACGTATTTAGAAATCAAAGGAGAATTAATAGGATCAAATATGTCAAAATGAATTAAATTGAACACCTAAGAAGATTTATGATAACTAGGATAAAAATGAACATGGTTCTATTTTTATATATAAAATTCTCACAAAAATCAAATTCAAGATTAGAATCATTTAACCTCAAAAAGGTTTTTATTTTTATGGCCCTTAGACCCTCTCACCTATATGGCCCATCCTTTCTTGCAATAACATTGTCTTCTTAGCTTGTAGCTTAATCTCCAAAGCATGTGCACCCATAGGTACCTAGAAAATATGACCATCAAAATTGAATGCAACACTCTGCTTAGTTATTGGTTCTAATGATGAAAGTGTAGATTTTGTAAATCTCTTAATTATAAGAATAGAAGATATATTGCACTTAACTGTGCATTCATTTAGTTGAAATAGAGTTCCTATCTATACACACTTAGAAGGAACCATAGCTCCTCTCACCATATTTCATGCTTCACTCAAGCTAAACACTTGAATCATCATGTTTACTTATAGAAAGTAGGTTTCATGCCAAACTAGGGACATGTAGTACACCATTTATCCCTTTCACTCATCCATCAAGGAATCAAATCTAGACTCTTTCATGGTTACAATATGTAGATGAGATTTATCTCCAGGTACACCTTCTCCCCATCATATTCTTCATATTTCAAGAACCAACCCCAATGTGAGGTCATATGGAAAGAGGCACTAGATTCTATAAACCACTCACCATCCAATTCATGTGTATCCAAGGCTAGAACAAAGGCATAACCATTATCTTGGGAAGGATTTTTAGAATCATTATTAGAATCCCTCTTATTCTTCCTTTTCTCCTCCTTGCATTCTTCCAAAATGGCTAAATTTGGTATAATTCCAACATTTTTCTTTAGTCTTACTAGGAGATTTAGATCTCCCAAAGGATTTAGATATAGACTTGTCTCACTTCTTGTCCATTTTATTTAATTCCTCTTTTTTATTTTCTACAAATAAATGGCATATTCTTAGTTGATTTAGAATTTTTTCTCAATTTGTTGGTAGTTCTCATAATTTTCAATTTGGTGGTAGTGCTCCCAATATCCATGATAAGGTGGTCCCACAAATATGGAAAAGAAAATAGAAAATTCATGCATTTATTCTCCCCCATCTCCATTCCAATGGATTGCAACTATTTCACAATCATATTGAAATAATTTAAATGTTTGGCCACAAAACCACCATTCATCTTGAGGGTACCCAAGTTCTTCCAAATGTTAATTGTAATGGTATCTCCATGCATAATGAGATCCTTAGATTTTTGGTCTAAAATATCTCTATCTTGGATCATTGTGACATATTTGGATCATGATATAACTATCCATAGATCACTATCCATAAACATATTCTCCATCATGATATTTCAAATCTCAAAATTTTTGCTTGAGAACTTCTCTATCTCTATCCTTGATGTGCTTATCACTCTTCTATGATTGGTACAAAAAATCCTTGTCTCTAACACATAGAATCCAAGGTGATTAGTCACTAATATAAAATTAAATGAATAAAAGTGGTAAAATATGCTTCCTATACTAATATATGAGAGGAGGTATGTGCAAAAACTAAATAAATCATACAATTACAAGGAAATTAAGATAAAAGCAATATACCATAACACAATGACTTACATGGGGAAAAATTTTTGAGAGAAAAACTCTAGACTCCAAATAAAATTAATGTTTTATTCATTAATAAAATATTACCATGCACTTATATATTCTAAGCCTTTATAGAAGTATAATCGACACCAAACCTAGAGTAATTTTGGTAGCATAACATCACCTAAAAAATTCATTGTCAAAACCTTCTTCTCAAACACCCAATAACTAGAAAAAATACATGAAACTATGAAATGGTAATTACAAAACCATGAGCTAAAATCACCTTAAATATGACACTCAAATTCCTAGTTAGAAATACAAAACCTTGTAGGAGCTAAAGATTAGCTTGACACCCAAGACCACCTACAAAAACATTGGGAACATTCTACAAGAGAGTATGCAAGAAATGAGATTTATTGATATTAAGATCTATAAAATATGATGATGTGGTATATTACAAAAGTGTACATTAGACTTGCTTATATAAACAAGGTGTGATGAACTACCAAATGTAAAAAATTAAATGAATTGAGTCATTATTAAATGACCTAGGACACTAGAATTAAATAAAAGTTAAAAAGATAAGATTGGATAAGATATTATCTAGACAACTACTTGACTTATAAAAATATTCCTAGGACCTAAGTCGACTTAACATGTAAATAGAACCCCACTAATTAACTAGTTGGGTAAAATACCTATTTACACCAACACCCCCCCTTAAGTGCAACTTAGGGAGAAGCAATTATTATGCAAATTATGCAAAGATGGGTCTCAACTATGAGTTCATGTTAGGTACCCATGTACAAATGCAATCTCTCATAAACAAAGAAAAGGAGAAAAACCACATGGGAAAAAACCCCTCTCCAAAAGAGAGAAATGATACAATTAGGTGATGAAGGATGGAGGAATCCATTATACCCCCCAAGTACAACATCCATCATAAATATACATTAAAAGAGGGCCCCATAAGAGGGAAAGAAAGAGACTATGTAGTCCCCCAACAATGCAACATGTAATCTCTTGTAAAAAATCATAAGTGCCCGAAGACAAAACATGATCCACTATTGACAAACAATTTGTCTCCCTTCCAAACAAAACAAAACCATGTACAAATGCAAGAATGCTTCCCATCTAGGATATGAATTGAAAACAAGAAGCATAGATATGTATGATGATGCCTTTGAAATATTCTCATGTGTCTCCTTGTCCACTAAATATGAAGATGACACAATCAAATTAGGTGCATGCCCAATCAAAGAAGACAGTGACAAGCTAGGACTATTTGGAGACTAATTTTGAACAAGATCCAAAGACAATGATGGTTTGATAGTATTTGTGCAATGATTGTCATCAAAGTGGAGAGATAACCCCTCAAATGTTTCCTCCAAATCTAAAATGTGAGATTCCACAAACAAAGATGCAATGTTTGATAAATAAGAATCCCAATTAGAAAGACAATGAGATAACTTTTGGAAAGAATCATTGAAATTTCTCAATGAATCACTAACATAAAATGAATGGTCATGTTGATCAGGAGTGATGTGAGCCTCAATCAATGACTCTATGCAAGGAATTATTGAAGATGAAGGTACCACAAATACCTCTAAAGGAGAAGAAAGAGCATCTAAAGAAACCTTGACATCCTCATTTGAAGATTTAAAGTACTCCAAATAATCAAATTCCCACTCATAGTATCATAATCATAGGGTATCCTTTCTAAAAAATGAAGATCCACAAGAGAACCTGAAATAAGATCATCTGGGAATGGTTGAGTATTAAGATCTCCATATATCTCCCAAATTTTAGTCCAAAGAGAATGAGGACACTCAAAATGAAAACTAGCATTCAAAATTTCATCATCAATGTGCATAGCTATAACTCCTAAGACATAATCCCATTTGTAATTCCAAGCAATTTTCTTACTATTAGTACTAGGAGGGGGAACAAGACCATACAAATGTGGCAACATATGAAGCCAATAGAGATTATTTATGATGCAATCTCTCCATTGTTTATAGTTTCCCTTTTTCAACATAATTGGAGAAGGATGAAATGAAAACCCTGTAATGAACTATGAGAAATTTCCAAAATTAAAAAGAAATTAACCTTCAACAAAGATTAGAAACATGGCACTGTTTAGAGCGCTTGCTCGGAGCAACAGTAAAATTTCAAAAAATGGTGAATATTCTCAGCATCTTAGGGGCTTTCAAGGCCACCATAGAGTTTTCCAGGCTATGGATAGGCAAGACACTATCATATTACATCCTTTTGTTAAGCACAAGCCTTTTCTCTGAACAAAAACAAGGTTGGAAAGGCTTCCTACATGGAATAAAGGGAAAATTCCAAAATGAATGACCAAAATAATAGATACCAAGGCACTCAAGAATATTATAGAGGCCCACCTAAGATAGCTAGGAAAAACACTCACATCTAGATCCCATCACAGGCCCTTTTATCAATTTCCAAATGGTATCCCACCAAATCAGACTATACACTATTACATGGTCATGTCTTGGAAAGAGGAATCTGTCATCAAAACCCTCAAGTATCTTAGAGATCATGAGGCCCACAACCTTGAGATTATTAGAACTCCGCCAAACCAGAAGGTTTTTCCATCCATGGAAAAAACTTTGTTGGGAACAAGAGGTCTTTGAAATATGTGAACCTGAGGAAGGCCAAAAAGGGAATTAGCTACAACAATCTTCAAAAAAATCCTTGTGGAAAGATTTTTTTTTTGGGTTGAAAGCCCCTCTAACCCATCCAAACTCAATCCATGTCAAGTTTGCGCTACCAGACTATTTGTATTTTGCAGATGGGAAACTCTTCAATCCAAAGCCCTCATCACACTACACACCTTAAAAAACAAATTTGGAAGGTGAGGGTATATCCTCAGAGCAGAAGCAGGATAACAAAACTAACAACAAAAAAGTCTGGAAGAAGGAGGGGACCAACAAAACTCAAGAAACTAAGTAGAAGGAGCTTACTTTCACTAGATAGAATCTACAACAACACCCCCGACTCAGCAAAAGACCATGAAGAAGAGAGTTTTCTCCATAAATATTTCAAAAGACTGCCTTGACCTACAAGTTTAGGACCTTCAACAAACAGTCTTAATCTATAAGTTTGGAAACATACTCTTGACCTGAAATCTCTAAAAGAATGAGTATATGAGATATGGGAGGGTGCTAATCAAGTTTTCTACATAGACCGGGGCTCTGGTTTCTTTGTAGTTCTCTTCTCTAAAAAACACATAGAGATAATGTTTTTAAAGTTAAATCATGGTTTCTACAAGGTCTAAGTTTACACATGTAATCTTGGGTCCTAAATTTCAACTCATTGCTAACATCTACAAAATATGTTCCCTTCTGAGTTCAAATGCATTCTCTACCTCTAGAATATAGGGAACTTGAAATTATTGAGATTTTTGCTAATCAAATGGGGATCTTCTTGAGACATGATAAAACTTTCTTTACAAATCTTGGTTTCCTTGTTAGGGTTTCTGTTGTACTAGATACTGATAATGAACCCCCAAAAGAGTTGCTTTTCAAATCCAAATATAGGGTATGAAGACAAAGTGTCTTCACTGAAACATAGGAGAACAACTGCTCCAAATTCCATAAGATAGACCATATAGAAAAGGATTGCAAGGAGGATCAACAGAAACATAAGGGGATAAAAAAGGACATAAGTGTTAAGGCCCCCTCTCTTGTTATAACTCTGGAAAGAGAAAACAAACCTATGGGGATATGTACCTCTTCTCCCCAAAATAAAAATGGTTGGCCCCAGAGATCTCATTTACAAAAATGGAGCCATAATTATCTCTTATGCAACCAGGAATGTCCCTAATATCAAGTTAAACTTTCCCTCTTTAAGCAACACAACAATTCTCACTTAGAATAAAAAACATCTGGCAATAAAACTTCCTTTAATTTGTCTCAATTTGAAGAGATTGCAAAATCACTTATATTTGATAAGGATATAAAAGGGGTGGTAGTTGAGAAAATAGAAGAGTTAGAGTAAATACGTGAATTTATATCTTTCACACCCCAGCCAAATGAGGAATGTCAGATGCCACCCTCACAACAAATCTACTTGGAGGACACAAAAGAGGGGAAACTAGATATTTTAAACTTTTCTAGTTTATTCCAAGCAAGGAAGTTGGAAGAATTGGTGGAAAATATCTTAACATTAGTAGGATTAGAGATCATTGAAAAAATAGCAAAGGAGGAAAAGGCTAAGGAATATGATTTTGACTACTCTAAAACCCCATCCATTTCCTAGACCCCTAGTTCACAGACTTCCAAGAAGAAGACTCCAGGAAAAAGGGGTAGAAAATCACATGCAGTGAAACTTCAGGAAGAAATTGAAGCAGGACTCCAAGCAACTTTGGATGGTAATGCAAAAATGGTCCCCCTTAAGGAACCAAGAATGAGGAGAGTGTACTTCTCTCCTTGAGCATAATGAAAATTGTTTCATGGAATGTTAGAGACATTAATTCCTCTAACAAAATAGCCCAAATCAAGCATCAAATTGAAGCTTGTGGGGAAGATCTGAATATCTTGCAAGAAACAAAATTCTCCAATGATATGTTTGAGGGAACAATAAAAAGGTGGATGAAATGGTCTACTATTCACTCACCAGCCCAAGGAGCTTCTGGTGAGTTGGCTACCCTATGGGATCCTAAGTCCATAAAAATTGATTGTATCTCTAATGACAAAAATTGGTAGTTAATGAGAGTAACTCTCTTTGAATTAAATTTATGGTTGGTAAATGTGTATGGTCCTTCATCAACAGTAGCCAAGAAGATGTTGTGGGATGACTTAAAACAATTCCTAGACCAAATAGGCATGGAGAGTGCATTGATTGTAGGAGATTTTAATTCCATAACCACTCCACAAGCAAAAAAAGGTGGAATATTGCCTCCCCATAAAGTTATGGAGGATTTCTTAGCCTTTATCCATGACAATGCACTCCAATACATTTTACCAGCCAACGGTAAATTCACTTGGACCAATAGGAGGAAGAAATTTCTTCAAATTATAGAGATATTGGACATATTTTTAGCCTCTCCTAATTGGGCATTTGGAGATTATTCCTTATTATCAGAGATTTTTACACTAATAGGTACATACCATCATGCTATCTCTCTCAATGTATCAACAAAAAATTTAGACCTCTCACATAAATCATCCTTCAAATTTGAGAGCATGTGGTTCATACATCCACAATTTCTACTGCTACTTGAACAATGGTGGAAAAATGCTCTCTTTATAAAGGGTTCCAGGATATACCAACTATGTAAAAACCTCTAGTATGTGAAATAACAAATCAAGTCTTGGAATGTTAATGTGTTCATAAATATCTTCGTCTAGAAAGAGAAGGTGTATAAACAATTATCTAAAGTAAATGAACACATCATTTCACATGGACTAGATGCATCATCCAACGATTAGTAACAAAGATTACAATTAGAATGGTCAGAACTACTTGCAAGAGAGGAAACTTACTGGCAATTGAATTCTAGGGAGATTTGGTTAAAGGATGGGGACAAAAATACTAAATTCTTCCACATATCTCCGCAGATAAAAAGAGCTAAAAGTTCAATTTTCACAATTTAGGATAGTATCACCAGTGAATGCCTCACAAAGGAGTGTGACATACAAAATGAAGGTGTTAAATTCTTTGCAAACTTGATAATTTCCTCCACTCCACAAGTTTCTAATAGGGAGAGGGTAGAGCTACTGGAGTCTATTCCAAAGTTAGTACAATAAGAAGAGAATGAGAGGTTAATGGAGCCTTCCACCCTATAAGAGATCAAGCAATATTTTTTTCTCTAGAATTTGATAAATCCCCTAGCCTAGATGGCTTCACAGCCATGTTTTATCAAAAATGTTGGAAATTTGTAGGAATTGATCTCCTTCATGCCCTTGAGGAATCCCAAAAAATGGGATCTATCCTAAAACAATTTAACCTGACACATATTGCAATCATTCCTAAGGTGCTAGTGCCTAATTTTTTTTCATAGTTTAGACCAATTTCACTATGCAACACCATCTATAATATCTTTACCAAAGCTATGTACTTTAGGCTCCAACAACTCATTCTCAAGATCATCTTAGAGGAGCAAGGTAGATTTGTTTCGGGAAGGGAAAAATCAGAAGGAGCCCTGGTTGCTCAAGAAGTCCTACACTCCATAAATTCAAATAATTTTCCCTCTTTCATAATAAAATTGGACATGATGAAGGCCTACGACATAGTTGATTAAGATTTCCTAATCTAAGTATTAAAAATTTTGGTTTTGGGCACAAAAGGTGCAAATGAGTGTTATCTTGCTTGTCAACAACGAAATCTTTAGTTATTATTAATGGGACACCTATTGGTTTTTTCAACTCTACTCAAGGAGTTAGACAGGGTGACCCCTTATCACTGTTCTTTTTTATCATTCTAGCAGAAGCACTAAGAAGATCTATTCATAAAGCTAGAACTCAAGGAACTTTGAAAGGTATATCTTTGTCATCAACAAACATAACAGTATCACATTCCCTATTTGCAGATGATACCCTCTTTTTTGGGAAAGCCTCCCTACAAGAAGCCAAACAATTCAATATCTTGGAAAAATATTCTATATCATCTGGTCAAAAGATTAATGCAGAAAATTCAACGATTTATATCTTCAACTCAAAGACAACATTGAAAAGGCTCATTGTAAAGCACCTTGGGTTTCAACTAGCAAAATTTCCTTGTCCCTTTTTGGGAATACCTTTCTTCTCGGGAACAAATAAGGTGTCATACTGGAGCAAGGGTATTCAAAGAATTCAATCTAAAATTTCCTCATGGAAGGGCCATTGGTTCTCTCTCAGGGAGAATATTAATGGCAAAATTAGTCCTCTTTACAATCCCTAACTTTTACATGTTAGTATTAAAAACTCCAAAGTCAATGATATCAGAAATAGAAAAATTAATTAGAGATTTTATGTGGAAGGGAAACATGGACAAAAAAAGGAAAATACCATTGGTTGCACTAGAAAAAATCCACACAAATAAATACAGAGGGACAAGGATCCATAATTTGTCTTCTAGTAACTTGTCTTTAGGGGAAAAACTAGTATGGCATATGTACTCTAAACCCCATTCAAAGTGGTGTAGAATAATGCAGGGAAAATACTTGGACACTGAATCCCCCAGTAGGATATTCACCATCTCAAATCCCCCAATGGGATCCACAATGTGGAAATTTTTGATAGAATGTAGGAAAGTAATTACTCCATATTTAACATGGGAAATAAAAAGTGGTGAAAAAGCTTTGTTCTGGGAAGACTCATGGAATGGCTTCCCTCCTTTGGAAGCCTCGCCAAATTTTTAAACATCATAGCAAGTTTTGCAAAAAAATTGGGGAAAGAATGTGAAGGATTACTTTGGGATGGTGGATGAAACATCTTGTAAAATCACATGGAAATATTTCACCATGTTACCAATACATTTTGATCAAAGATCTATACTGGAGAAGCTCTTAAAGGAAAGGACAATATTCAAATCAGACAGTCCAAACAAATTGCTATGGCCCCCCTAAAAAATAGTTGAATATTTAGTAAGCTAGGGTTATAAGGTGGTCTCACAGAATAGGTTGAGCTTACAATCACAAAGAGCCTTCTCCTTCTGCTGGAATGCAATGACCCTCCCAAAAGCAGGCTGCTTGTCTAGCTCGCACTCAAAAATAGGATTTTAAAAAGTGACAGACTATCAAAATTGGGAATATCTACCCCTTTTCCATGTGTGTTATGCCAGGAAGCTTTGGAGGATGTTAACCATTTTTTTGTGCAATGAAAATTTTCTCAACAGTGTTGGTCTTTCATAAAAAAAACTGAATTGTTATTCCCCTTTGCAAGATTCACTTTGGGCAGTATTCGCCAGTTGGTCAATATTATACAAATCCTCACTATTTGCTTGTATTTGGAGAGTTGTACCTGCAATTGTCATTTGGTGTATTTGGTGGGAGAGAAACAAACAAATATTTAGAAAAAAAATAACAAGGGCAGACCAAGTTCTAGCATCTATGGAGAAGTCAATTTCAGAGGTTGTAAATGCATATGTCCTCAAAGCCAAGTCAGTATCATCCATATTCATAAATTGGGATGCAACCTTGCTCAAAGGGTGGAATTTGTTGTCGTTACCATTAAAAGGAAGTCTCCACCAGCCACAAAAGAAGAACATTGACAAAAATTCAATCTCATGGATACCCCCCTACCCCCCCCCCCCCCACAAAGTTTTAGTAAGTTAAACTTTGATAGAGCCTCCAAAGGTAATCCAAGCAAATCAAGACTAGGGATAGTTATCAAGGATTGGAAGGGTAAATTGATAGGTGCTAAATCAATCAAGTTACCTCAAGGCACAAACAATATGGAAAAGGCACATGGTGGTCTACTCTTTGGGCTCAAGATGGCAATTGACCTGAAAATTCCAAAACTTCAAGTAGAAGGGGACTCTTTACTAATCATAAATGTAGTTAAAGAAAGGAGAATTTAGAATTGGAAGTTGCATTGCATCCTTCAACAGGTATGGGTACTATTTTCCAAATTTGAAAGCATTCATATCATGCACACATATAGGGAAGGCAATAAATTAGCTAACCTCTTGGAAAAAATGGACTATGAGAAAAAAGAGGAAGTGGTCACTCTTAACAATACAAATATCAATAACATTAAACAATCGAAGACACTCCTATCTAAAAAAAGGTGTTCAAATTGAGAGGGGACTACCGCTTAATAATTGTTGATTTGTAGCATGTTGCAAGGATTGTAAAAATCAAATGTAATGTCGGCTATTAAATTGTAATTTCATTAAGGGAAGATGTACAATGTGATTAGTTGATAGTTGGCACAAGTCCGAAAGGATTCAACATGACAATCTCACGTGCAAGAAAGCCACATAAGTTTTAGGCAGGATTCACAAAACCTTGCTTCACTAAGCTGAGTCAGCACCTGGGAACCAAGTCACCCCTCACAACATTTCTCAACCAACCTACAACCCACCCAAATGAAGCCACCCTAGCAAAGTATTTCACTATTTTTCCTAACATGTCTTCTTGCAGGTACAATAAGCACATCATGACAAGAAGTGAGCTAAGGTTCAATTTATTCCACACATTTGAGACTATTTTTCATGAGTTGTGAAGTTGTTTAATTGTGGTGAAATATATGGTATGCAAAGATGTGACAAGGGTAACCAAAGCTTAACACCTAGCGCACACCCATTTTCCATCTCCACCAAATCAAGCTTAAAAATCCTTCCACGCCATCTCATTTAGCAACTCTAGAATTTTCTATTGGCTCTGGTTAAATTGGGTGTAGTGTGAAGAATTGTGTGCAAGAAAAATTTGGTCAAGACTATAGAACAAAGGAAGGCAAGGTAGGGAGATGGAGTACAAACCCTAGAAATTTTACGTACCCATGAAAGTGAAGGCATTGGAAAGGCCATTCTAAGGATTCTTGTTGCATGAATACCTAGATATTATTTTTTATTTGGACTGTTCAAGAGTAGAGGAATGCATTTGCATGGTGTTGGGGATAGATATAACCAACCCACCAGCAAGAAGAGTGTTGTTTCCCTCACAGGTCCTCTCTATCTTCCTCTCAAATTTGTTTGATTTGCTTCAATCACTCAGTGACCTGGAAGAAATCACTGAAAACTTTGAGAAGGAAGTATTCTTAATTGATAATGGCCTCTTAAAGGGGGTCCAATAATATGATATCTATAAAGGAAAGGGGTTCATTGGCAGATTATTCCCAAGGAAATATTTGAAGTAGCTCCAAGGGTTTGCAGAAATCTACATGACTATCAAGCAAGCATTTGAACACAAATGTGATTGCATTTTCCTTTGAGCCATATGTCAAAATTCCAATTGCATCTGCACAAGCATGGGCATGAATATAAAGGAAAAGTATTATGTGATGGTCTTCCTCAAAGCACATTCACACCACCCTCCAATATTTGGCTTTCAAGGAAGTTCTTCTTAGGTGAATTCGTCTCCTCTGGTAGTTCAAGATTTGAATGTTTCTAGAGTGTAGGTTGATACAGAGGCGATAGAGGCTACGGAAGTTGTAAAAGGCCAGGCTGAAAACTCCATTAGCCTTGAGTGAATGAAGAAGTAAGTTATGATCAGAGTTTGCTAATTTTGTTTACACCTAGTATCTTTTTGTTCCCATAAGTCTATGAATTATGGTCATGTTTTTCATGAATATATATCCTGATAGCTATCAACATGTATGTCGGGGGTACAAATTTGTTTTGACAGAAACAAGTTTCAAATGCAAATATATTTGTAAATCTAGTCTTTCGGGTGGTGCTATTTTGGGAAATATTTTGATAAGGGTAGGAGTTAAATGCAATGTATAGGAAAATATAGTCTGCCTCAGCCAAAGAAATGCTTGCAAAGTCATGTTATACTAATGGCAGGCAGTAAGCTCTAAATTTTGTTATGGTCTTCAATCTGCCAATCCCTAAATGAAAGTAATTCATTGTAATCTCTTCTTTAAATTAATATAATCTATACAGGTTTCATGCCTTTTATAAAAAAATATATATATTAGAAACCCCCAAACATGATGTATACTAAAAATGAAGCCTTCCCAAAAAGATAGAACCTCTTTAGGAGTTAGGATGTCCAAGTAATCAGTCACAATGCAAAATATGCAAAATATTGAATACAATATATTTGGGGCTGAATTTGGTAAAATGCATGTGCATAATGATAGAGCTCCTCAATATCTTTTTGATGCCACAAAATCATGAAAAATGAAGATCCAATCAAAAATTTATGAGCTTGGAGATCCAAAAGGGAAAATGAACTTCAATTTTCAATAAAATGTACTTACAACAAAATCTAGCAAAAATACCTATACCATTGTGAAGTATGTGGAACCAGCGTTCCATCGGTATCTTGTTTACGCAAAAATGATTCCTAGTTTGTAAGATATGGCCCATAGAAAAAATCTACCCAATTTGGACACTAGGCACAAGATTTTCCCCCCATGGGCTAGTGCTTGGTCTGTAATGTGACTACCCATAGAGGATAGGGGTGTTGGTAGGTTTGTAAATGCTTGCACCGCTCACAGAGCGATGGGCAGGTGGTGACTGGGGTGGTATCACATGTGGGAGCCTAAGCACTCGAGCGCTGACACAAAACCATCATTATGACCTATCACCAAGAAAATAAAACCCGGTCTGAAATAATAAAATAATATTAAAATTTCTAACAATACCTCTCGTACCCTTTTGCGGCAACAACTATGCAAATGTGACATAGATTGGCGTAGACTAGTGTACAACAGACCGAATATGCCACCAAGATTCCTTTGTTGACACCTATAATACACTACGATTGTACCCTTCCGTATGTCACATGTCATTACCATACTATATGGATTCCATATAGTCGTATGGACAAAAATGACATTTTTTTAAAAAAAATCCTTTAAGGGCTCAGGGAGAAAATCTATGATTTTGACGATTTGATAGGAGATCTTAGAGTTTTTGGGCCTTCCAGACATAATGGCAGGGTTTTTTTTGACCCAAAGTGCTCCAAAACATCAGCTACCACCTAGATCTAGTAACCACCTCCCAACGTCAAACCCTTGTAGATCTAGTAAAATATGTCATATTTTGACAAAATGAAAGCCAATATTGACTTTCTTTGTCACCTTGGACTTAATGGTGAGCTTAGATTACCTCCAAAACATGCCAAAAGTAACCTACAATAGAAATCCACAAAGAGGAAACACCTAAATCTGGTGTTTTTTCAAGTTTTTTTTATTCCCTAGATCACCATATGGTGCAAGGGAAGACCATGCTCAACCTTACTAAAATCCACCAAGATCTCTCATTGGCAATAGCTCTACCCTCAAATTTGAGAAGGAATTTCCATGACCATGGCTTTGATGCCATGTAGGAGTTGAAGATTAGCTTGACACCCAAGACCACCTACAAAAACAATGAAAACCTTCTATAAGAGAGTATGCAATAAATGATCTTGCTTAATATTAAGATATATCAAATATGACGATGAGGTATTTAATAAAAGTGTACTTTAGCGTTGCTTATATAGACATGGTGTGATAAACTACCAAATGAAAAAAAAAAATGACTTGTGTCATTATTAAATGGCCTAGGACACTAGAATTAAATATAAGTTAGAAATATAAGTTTGGATAAGATCTTATCTAAACAACTTAGACCTCTAGAAATATGCCTAGTACCTAAGTAGACTTAACATGCAAATAGGACCCAACTAATTAACTAGGTAGGTAAAATACCTATTTACACCAACACACCCAAATCTCAAGATGAGTCCATGTGATAAAAATAACACATTCCTTCCACCTTCCTTAAGCTCATCATAATTCACTCACCAACTTGGGCATTCCATCTTAGCTTCATTGTTTCCATTGAAATGGGCCACAAATTTTAGAATAGGAAGCCATTAGGGACCCCTTCTTTTTAACTTGTAGAGCTTGAAGATATCTATCCATCACGCATCCTTGGAACTAATTCAAACAACCCAAAAAAATTATTTTGGCCAAAAATGAACTCTATTGTCTAGAAATTGAGTTTTTCTATTTCATACTATAAAAACTACATGTTTTTAATATTCTTAACATTAGGAGCAAGGATGAGATATCTTTCCTAAAAATTACTATTTTCCAAATACTTAGTTCTAATGATAAGATTCCAACCAATGGTTTCTTTCAATATTTTCCATCATACTTTAGCGTTGAGGGAAAGAATAAACAATTTTTTTTTTAATTCTTAGATCACACCCTCCTCTTCAAAAGACACACCTAATACTAGGAAATAAGTGGGATTCTCCTTTTTTCCTCTATGCTAGTGTATAGGTACCCTTTTTGGATTTGCTCATATTTTTCAACAATCTTAGAAGGAAGCTCAAAAGACACAAAAAAAATAAGAAGGTTTTGAAATGTGGATTAAATGAGTTGAATCTTACTAGCTTCATTGTGAAAATATCCCATCCACCTAACCATTTTTTTCTAAAATGCATTGATGAGGTGAAGATCAAATAAATTTCAAGATGAAATGTGAAAAAATAGAAGATCACAATAGGTAGATAGAAGAGCTTGAAACTAACATCATAAAATATCAACATTCTTCATTGATGTAGGAGCATCCTTGGGTCGTGACAATCTTGCATCAACCAAAAATATTTTCATTCCAGTTTGTCTTTGTTTCAATTCTTGTTTGATTCAAGTTGGAAGATTCAGTATTTCTTCATGTTTTCTCACCAGACCTTGCGGATCTATGTTTACATCGTGGGCATGTTCATTTTCCTTATTCCAAGATTTGAGCGCAATTGGTTCTTTTTCTGGCAAGTTATCGCTTCTGAATTAAGTGGCAGTTTCTTGAACCGGCACCAAAATAATTTTCTAAACTTAACGGCTAGTTTGATCACTTGTGGATCATTCCTGTATCTTGCGGATCTTGATGGTGTGATTCAAAATGTTCCATGGAGTGTCCCCGACCTTGATTATAGGTCTACACTTCATACAATCATTCACGAAGGAGTAATTCAAATTTGAGGCCAACCTGTTCATGCACACGTTACATTTTCTTTAATTGAAGATTGTAATAATCTTTGGCCGATGCAGATGATCCTAGATTTGTGAATGCGATATAAAACATTGTAATAGATCATTAGGAAGGAAGATTAGAGAAAGATAAGATTTGATCTATAGGATTTTTGCTCGCATTGAGGAGCATGTAGGAAGATGGTATCTTGAGCATGTTGTAATCAGGTCTATGATATGAATCTGTAAACCCAGATGTTGCCGATTGTATGTAATTGAATCTTTTGATAATAAGAATGTTTGAATTTGTATTTGCCTCCATTTTTTGTGTTGCTTTCATTGTGTGACTCTTGATGCATGGTCTAGATTGTTCTCTTTGAGGACCCTCTGACCATGGCTGCATCAAATGGTATCTGAGCAGATTGCGAACCTGCGAATCTTGAGATGAGAGCTAGTTGTGAACCTTGAGTGGGTTGTGGTCCTTGTAGCATTCCTTGGGTGAACAAATCACTGATTTGAGGTAGGCTATAAATGTGTTCAATAGATCACCGAGAGAGAGGAAATTGAAACCCGTGCCAATTTACTTTATTAGTGGCACCTAGTTCAGTTGATCATCTCAGTTTCAACCCAGTTTGACAATTTGGTGAGCAGACAGTGAATATTTGAGCATTTAATGATATTTGGAGAAATATTAAAGTGTGACTTTATATTATAAAGTCAATTAATTAAATATTAAAGGTGTCAATGGAATAATATAAAGTATTAAATACTTTATATTAAAGGGGGGGCGATTATTATTAATGATTTATGTATTCATTAATCATTTAAAAAGGGGACGCCAGATTATAATAATTTCTCCTAAGTTTCCAAGGGCGAATTTGATGATTTATTAAATGCTTCTTGAGTTGCTTTTTTGGGTCGAACTTGTGAAGAGAGTTTATATTTCACATCAAGGCAAATCGAACTTCATTGTGAATTATTCTAATTTGTCTTTTATTCTCTCTAAGTACATTGAGCTAGGAACAAGGGTTTCAGAATCTTCAATCATTGATTTTGGAGAACGCTCTCTTCGTAATCGTATATAATGAGACCGTGGAGATACTAGTTGAAGCTTGTCATTGAGTGGCTTCATTTAGAAGTCATTACGTATTTATTGTAAGTTTTTAATCAAGGGTTTGACTGACCTTCTTTAGAAGGGAACTCATTTTGTAGTGTTTGTTCATTTCTATCATCTAGCACTTATACCAAGGTCCCAGACGATTGCATTAATTATCGGGTTTTTGGTCGCATCTTTCACCTACAAGGACATCTTTCTCTCTGAAGCAAATCACTTTTTTTGCTTGATTCCTTGATGGGTGGCGCCTGATCTGGCTGTTCATGCTATTATCTAAGAGGAGATCACCAAGCTCATCATAGTCGTACTCCATTCTTTTCATCATTCGTAGCTGCAATAAATACCAGGTTTTTCATTAAATATTATTGCCTTTGGTTTGCATGTTTGAGTTTCACCTTTGTAATCTTGCAACAAATGAAGTAAATCCATTCGCCATCCTTCTAGGAGTTATTTTTTGCATAGTTTATCATTCTTGTATTTATTATGAATTTTTAGAAGCATTTGATGCAAAATCGCACCATCTCTTTAATTTACAAAAAACCACAAAAAATCAAAAACAACAAAAAAAATTGCATTATCATCATTACCGTGGTTGAGAGACACCGTCTCCTACAAAGGTATCGTACGCTCTTCCATCCTATACTTTAGTTTGATGTGTGCTTTTTTCGATGCTTTTCATGAGTAGAGACATTATATTCTACAAGGGTAGAGGAACAGGCAGAGTAGAGGATTGGATAGGTCCACCTATTCCAGAAGGTGAGACAGTATCAAGGGTTCTGGGTATACACAGATCCAGTTCTAGCAGCAGTGAGAATAGTGTCACCACACTCATGGCAGATCGTGAGACTCCTATAGAGTCTCATAGGGATACAGGGAAAGAACCTACTGAGGGTGAGATGTCTGATACTAAGTTCAGACGGAGACATGACAATATGATGGACATGATGTCTCAGTTGATGGGCACGATGAGGCAGTATGGTCCGCCTCAGCAGCATTACATACAGATAGGACAGACCAGCAGAACTGCAGGCATAGACCAGCCACAGGTGTCAGTACAGCAGTAGTCGTCACCTATCTTTCATGAGCGTAGGCCTGGACAACCTACCTTTATTACTAGGGAGGCACCTCTGACTCCGGAGGCAGAGCAGCAGGGTCACCAGCCAGAGTTTCAGCCACAGCATGGTACATCAGTGGCAGACTTGACCAGATTCTTTGGAGAGTACTCGACATTGGCTCCTGAGATTAGGCAGTCGTCGTTTCATGAGTTCATGGATGTGCATAGACCCAAGGGTGGAGGTAGATTTGAGCCAAGAGAGCCCTGCTCGCCTATGGAATGTAATTAAGTACTATTTAAGCATCGCGGCATCAGCTGGGCGTGCGTGACATAGAATAATAAAATCAGAAGACATCAAGCGTTTGAACACCGTGTTTTATTCATTATCGTAAATATCATGTACCCATCGTAGAGTATCAACAAGTAACAATATAACCATCGGCATAACTATCTCCCGACTACAGCAACTGACTACATATAACATTCGGTGATAGTTAGATAACCAACCGATACGACGTTTCATAACAACATTAACATTAATCGGGACTTGATTACCCGAAAGTACATGACATGTATTATTCTCACTAACTATTGTTTTATTAGCAATTGGCCGACTACGACCAAGGCCGACTACGACCGACTACAACAAAGTAAAGATATACTACTTACATCATCCCCCCCCTACAAAGTAGTCGTCTTCCAGACGACTGAAAATAAAAAATGCCAACTCCTCGTCCTTTTCGTGTAATTGATTCTCCCTCTGTGCTGAAAGTCGTTGTGCATCGGCCACCTGGGTATCATTCTCTATCAACTGACCCAATACTCTATCCCTTACTCTATCCCTTTCTGCTAACTTCTCGAGAGTTGTCACTCTCATTTGCTCGGCTGCCAATTGCTCTTGCAACTGTACTACATTGGTTGGCTGTATTGCAAATGGACAAATCCAATAAATTTGATGGGGGTCTGGGGGCAACGCCCCCAGCGGGGTCAAGGGGCAGCGCCCCTTGTGGGGGTCTGGAGGTAGCGCCCCCAGCGGGGTCAAGGGGCAGCGCCCCCAGCGCGCTCCCTGTCACGATACAGGGCGGGGTCGAGGGGCAGCGCCCCTGCCGCCAAGACCAATTTCACACTTCTGAAACCACCCGAAACTGCATCGCGTACCTCATTTTCATGACTTTTCCAAAGGTTCCAAATAATGCTGATGAAGTTGAAAAATACAAATTTTGCATTGTTTTTCTTTACTTTATCTCGATCGATGAATGGTACGACTTCTTGTTGCTTGCTACTTACGGCTTCTCTCTCTTGCTCTGTCCGTACGCCCCGAGGGATTAAAAACTGCCGTACGACCTGATCTTGGAGATGCCGTACGACCAATGAGTTCTTAGTACGCCGTACGATGTGAAGAATTGCTTAGTGTTCCTTAACCAAGATAAAAATCCGTACGACCCTTAAATTGCAATGTCGTACAACTTGGATAACTAGTGAAGTTCTTACAATATGCAGACTCTGTGAATGCTGTACGATGAAGTTCCCCTGTAAATGCCGTACGATTAAGATCTCTTTTAAATGTCGTACGATGTAAGGATGTCGTACGACCTTCTTGACCACCTCATGACTCTGTACGAATTGAGAAGATGCTAAATATTGTACAATGTAGATCTCTCCTAGATGCCGTACGACTTGCAAATAGTCTGGATGATGCCGTACGACTTGAGAATAGCCTGGATGTCGTACGACTTTGAGACACTGTGAATGTCGTACGATGTGATCGATGTGATTGAGGGTAATAATCCGCCGTACTGTGAAAACTCTTGCGTACCTTATACCAACTCTCCTGTAGGTCGATACATTTCTTCCTTGGAGTCATTCTTCCCTTCTTTGGTTCCTTTTATGCTTTCGCCCTATTATTCCCAGTGTGTTATATGGTCGTACATCGTACTCCTTGGCCGAGCTTAGGCTACGTTGCACTTTAAGGTTTCCTCTTTTAATACTTCGCCGTGTTTTATCTCCCCTGGCGGCTTTTCCCCATAGGCGTACGATTTGCCTCATGGCCACGACTTTCATTTTAAATTTAATTTTAATTTCTCTTCCCTTGGTCGGCTTTGATTTTTCCATTTCTCTATTTCTTTTATTTTTTCGAACTCCATATAATACGTCTGTCTTTTTAATTCTTTTATTTTCGCCTTTTTGTATCTTTTCTCTTTTTTCAATCTCTTTTAATTCCCTCTCCTTATTATTCTCATCTTCTCTCTCCTCTCTCCTCCATTTGTCCTGTTTTTCGTCATTTATTCTCCTACTCTCCATTTTTTGATGACTTTTAGCTTTTTTCTCTTCTATCTTTAATTTTTTCAATTTTTGTTTATTTTCTCTCTCATCTCCTCTCTCTTCTCTTTTCTTTTTTTCTAATTTTTTAATTTTTTCATACTTTTCATTTTTTAACTCCAACACAATTTTTTCATCTCGTACCTGTTCGGATTTGTGGACTGGTGTATCGTCCAGTTTTGATACTCTTTCTTTGTACTCTCCATTCTCGGCCGGAAATGTTTGGCTGGGCCTTCCCTGTTTCTCTTCTTCCTTGATTTCCCCGATTTGTAGCATGTTACACTCTCGGTGGAACACTTCATAGTCTTCCATCTCCCAATGAAATAAGCCATTCAGTGAGCTTGTCTCGTCCTCCGAACAACTCTCGAGTTCAAGTACGCCTTCAGTGTTCGGTTCCATAGCTTTCCTTCCTTTGTCCTCATCCGACTCCCCTCCATCCGATTCAGATCCAGAGGAAGCCAATTCTTCGCTCACGGCCTGGTTCTTCAAGTCAATGACGTACTTTCGCCCGTTGTTCTTGATCGAGAGTGTGTTCCTCTTCCAATTATGATTTGCCTTCATGGCTATCAGCCATCCTCTCCCAAGTAGTGCATCGTATGCTTTCCTCTGTAATGGGATGACAACAAAATTTAGCAAAAACTGTTGTGTGCCGATCGTCACCTTTTGCGCCATCAGTGTTCCCAACAGCTTGATACCATGTTGATCAACGCCCACCAGTTGGAATGTCGGCGGCCAAAGTGTAGGCTTCCCGAGACTCTTGCATGTGTCTTCAGGTAGTATGTTGACTCCCGATCCTCCGTCGACGAAGATATTCCCTTTGATCTCCATATGCACGACCGCTGGCATCTTCCCGATGTTCGCTGTGAGCAATACTGGCTCGATTGTTTGTTCACCGTATGGTGGCAATTCCGGTATCAATTCTTTCCTTCGTTCCTCCGATTGCGGTTGCTTGCCATCCCCGACGATGTTTGTGATCGCCAATCCCAACTGCAGCATAGTCTGGAGAAGGTCAGTTACTTTGATCGATATGGTGGTCTACAGTACCTATCGTACAATATTGGTTTCCGCCTCCGACCGTCGAGAGGCTCCTGGCTTCTCCAAAGGTACTTTGTTTTCCTTCGCCATCGCCAGTTCCACTTTGGTTTTTGCTTCCTTCATCCTTTGTTTCTCCATACATGGATCTAGGTAAGTGGCCTTTTTTACTTGTGCTCTGGTGATCGCCAATACCTCTTGTTCTTCTACTTCCAGCATGTGGATACCCTTTTGCTTAGGGCATTCGTTATCTTCATGATCGCCTGGTCCACACCACTTACACAATCTCCCTCCCAAACCTTGACCGTTCTGGCAATCCCTGGCGAAGTGGCCCCATTCATTACACTTCCTGCATTGGATCATAGGCCTTCCTTTTGCATCGTATTGTATCATGTTTCTCAGACTTCTATTGCTTCGGTAACCTCCAGGGGATGCATTGCTATTGTACTGGGGCTTTGGTGGTGTGTTCGGCGGTGTTGACGGCTCTCCATGAGTGAAGAGTACTTGTGCACTTCTGGCTTTTAAGTTGTATGGGCATTCCTTGACGGAATGTCCCATCACTTGGCAGATATCACAAAATAAGTTCTTGGGACAGTTCGCCTTCGTGTGACCTTCCGCATTGCAGTTCGTACACCACAGTTCTCTAGCTTCTCTCGTATTCTCCTTGTCAGCCTTCAATTCTTTCATCATTCACATCATATCTTACCTGAGTGCTTGTACTATTTTGGATTCACCGTCGCTGTCGTCTGTACTCTCGTCGTCGTCTGTCTTCTTTTTCCCTCGGGAGGATGTTTTATTTTCACTTTCTATGTCCATTGCCTGATTGTATGTTTCGGCGTATGACGAAGGAGGTACGACTTTCATTTTCTTCCTTAATGATGGAAGCAAGCCCTTGATGAACCATCTTTTCTTTAACCCATCGGCCGGTTGTGCCTCCAATTTCCCCAATAAATCTTTGAGTCTTCGGTTGTAGGTCCACACACTCTCGTGCTTTCCTTGCTTGGTATTGTATATCTCTGCAACAATCTCGCTGTCATCTCGAAGAAGTTTGAACTCCTCCTGGAAAGCTTTCTTCAATAACCTCCATGTAGCTTTCTGTGCTTGATCCAATTCAGAGTACCAATCAATGGCACTCTCTCTGAGTGTCGCTGGAAATGCTTTCAGCCACTGGTCGGGATCATCCTGTCCATTGGCTATCCAAATAGTCTCACATGTCTTACAGTGCCGTACAGGATCTTCAGACCCATTCCCCATGAACTTCGGCAGCTTTTGCCACTCCGAATGAGCCATCGTTCCCCGCTGTCCTCCTTGTGTGTTGGACCCGATTAGACTGGTTTCCTCACTACGTTCCGGTGCGTCACTTGCACTCTCGGCCACGTACGAGTCACTCCCACGTCGTTCCTCAGTGTTCGCGACACCTTAAGTCTCCTGGAGTTCCCTTTGGTACTCTCTCCGCCTTGGGGTACTGGGCTCTGATCTTCCACTCGTTAGGCGTTCGTCGTTGTTTGACAAGGACAACTCCCGAAAACGGCTGATGCTACTACTCAATTCATCTTCGTTCTCATCGGGATCATATCTTCCTATATACGGGGTGCCGAAGGGTTTTCTGTCCCCTCCTGTCAAACTTTGGTGCGCTCGTCCAATGGATGTGTCTATTCTTGTCAGATTTTCATATGTTCTTTTTATGCTCTGATTTATTTCAATTAAGTCCTCATCCAATTCCTTACCGACTTGCTTTAGTCTTCTTCGCCGGTTTTCTTGTTCTTGCAGCCTGAGTGATCGCCGAACTTGCTCTTCCGAAGTCCCGTGCCCGTCAGGTACTCGATGCTTGTCTTTGTTCGGCCGTACGGGCATTTATTAGTTGTTCAAGCAATCATTGCTGGTTGCCGGAAGTACGGCGCCGGCTAGTATCTCGTTCTTCCTCTTCACGTTTGGTTCTGTCTTCACAACGTTGTACGATTTGTTGCCTTCGGCGCTCGCGATCCTCTTCTTCTCGCAAATCCTGCAGGATAATGAAATGGCGGGCCAGTAACTTGGGCATGCGATTCAAGAGGTGGTTCACCTCGTCGTTTACTTCCAACCGATCCCAGATGACTTCCTCAGGGATCTCCCGAATGTGGGATTCCCTACGCACGTGGTCACGTAACGATATTTTCCACAAATTTACCAGATCTTCTGTCAATGAGTCTTCCCGTTCCTCATTAGCATTTACAGGTTCTTCCGCCGGTTGACCCATTACGCTGCCATGGCAGGTGATGCCCTAGTCCGTTCAGGCAACGACGCCAAATGTTTGCCTACGAAATGTAATTCAAATCTTACGTACTACTGGCAAACTAGTAATGTGCAGAACATAGAATAAAACAGTAACCAAAAAGATATCATGTTTGAATGCCAGAAACTTTATTCATTTTCAGAAAAATCATGTACAATCACAGATTATCACAATGCTTAACAATATAACCATCGGCACACGACTATCTCCCGACTATCCCAATAGACTACATATAACGCTCGGCGATGGTTAGATAACCAACCGACACGACGTTTCGTAACAACATTAATATTAACATTAATCGGGACTTGATTACCCGAAAGTACATGACATTTATTATTCTCACTAACTATTGTTTTATTAGCAATTGGCCGACTACGACCAAGGCCGACTACGGCCGACTACAACAAAGTAAATATATACTACTTACAATCATCAACCATGAATGTGTTGGCGTTTAAATTCGCACCTCTGGAATGCGGATTTGAAAATGGACAGCTATGCATAGATAAACTGCTCTTCAAATTAGGAGGGGAAGCTCCCTCTTGCTGATGGTGTTTGAAAGAAAGTAAACTAAAACTAAGTTGCCTATCTTTTTGATCAGCTTAGAGCACAAGGTTTTTTAAACACAAACGCCGCAGTGAGATTTTCGATAAGAAGTTCAACTCGACTAACTTAAACTAAAGACGCTCCTAACCTCAAGTAAGCAGAGCAGAGAAGTTAGAAATTAACAAGGTAGATTTTCGACAAAATACTTCAATAATCTCTCTTTCAACGAACACCTACACACTTCACTGCAAGCTGAAATAAAGATCATAAAAGTAGAACATAGATAACGGAAATCTGAGATTTTGGACCAAGGCAAAAGAGGCTCATGATTTTATTACTCAAATCTCTGAAACAAAGCTCACTTCTAGCATGCCTTGAAGAAGAAATTGCAGCTAAGGAGGCTTGCAAACTTATTCTTAACACAATAGAAAACAACAATCTCACTAACTCCTTGTTGGCTAAAGAGGCTCAACAATTTGCTTATCACAACACAAATGAACAATACTTGAGCAACAAATAGAAGGCACAATAGGCTCAGCGTTTTGTTGTCACTAGCACGTTAAAACTAAATGAGCAAGGCTCTTATTTATATAGAGAAGCGGATAGGGAACCCTAAATGCTTTGCTTTCATTATCTAGGGCTTGCTCGTGAAGCAAGCTTTATTACTAAATCTAGAAAGATAAAACCCTAGAAAGCAGTAAAAGCGGAACGCCAACTATTACATCTTATCTTCTTTCTATCCTCAAAGAATGGATAAAGGATTATTCCAAGAATAGAAAGAAAGCGGGAAAGAAAGCTTCTAGAAGAAAGCTGCTTTAAAGCTCGATCACATCCGCTAGGAAGTTAGAGATTGTGTCCCGGTTCGGTGCATCTATGCCATCAACAACAAAACACTGCTTTTCAAGAATATCTTCAGCATCTGCAATGGATCTCAGGAAATCTTCAACCTCATTGGCCGCTTTATCGAACTTTGCTAACATCACTGAAATATGGCCTATCCTTCCTCCAACTGGACTGCAACTGTGAACAGCACTCTGGAATTGATTTTGCAGCTCCTCAAGCCCGACGTAAGAACTTTCTTCAAGACTGTATTGAGAGGGGATCTTTATGACGAATTCGCTGATGAAAAGAAGAGCTTCAACCACCCTTTGTCTGTAGACGATGAATTCTTCAGATATCCTCTTATAGGTTTTAACTTTGAAAACGTGACGCTCCCTCCAGGCAAGGATTTGTTTCTTGTGTTCTCTGGAAACTGCTGAACTGTAAGCCGTGTCTAAATCAGCAATGATAATCTCATGTCTCGGTTTTACTTCAGCCAGTGTCTGTTCAAATCCTTGGATACCTTGATGTAGCTTATGAGCGCCTTCCTTTAACTGGAACATCTGTGCCAAGATCTCCCTTCCTCTGACAATGAAGCTCTCGATCCACTCCTGCGTCTCTTTCCCACATATGACCAGCTGTCTTAACTGATGGTGATCAGCTGGTGTCTCCAAGATTTGGGGCAGCAACTGGGTTGTTTTTGAAGAACCACGATCAAGGTTAGAAATGAAAAGCCTGAGCTGCTGATTTTCAGCCTTGAGGGCTGCCTTGTCTTCTCCATCTTTAAGCACTCTTTCTTGAAGGTTTTCGGATACAACTTTGAAGAGACTCAAATCTGCATGTCTGGTATTTCTACCGAGATTAGCCTTGACCATGACAAAATCATCCATATTTACCTCATCCCTATTCTTATCTTCTGGGGGCACTGCAGTCTCCACGACTATCTCGTTATCAGGATTCCTATCAAAATGAACTTGCTTCTTTGCCTTCTTCTTAGGAGGTTCCTGATAGATATTATCGAGATCATCAACACTCACTTGATATGAAGGCCTTCTCCTAACCCTTCCTAAGGAGTTCTCAAGCCAAGACACAGTAGTATCTTTACTAACTTCCTCAGGAGGTACTGCTGCAATCTCTTCATCATCTTCGATATCAAGATCAATGTGAATTGGTGAAGAACCGTCAAAGGTACAGAAACATGTGTTGAAGGTGGCTCCTCTGCTTCATTCTGAGGTATGGGCTCGTCAGGAGGAACTTCTGAATCAACTGTAGGCTGCTCCTGTATGACTATGCTTGAGAAATCCAACCTTCTTTTTACATTTTTATTTGATCTACAACCTTTGACGCCATCTTGAGACTGACTTTTACCCTTTCCCTTTGACTGTGCTCTGGAAGAAGAGGGAATTATCCTTGGCGGCTCTGCTACTGGAATGGAGTTCTTCCTTTTAAGCACTAAGAAAACCTTACTATGCTCAATGACTTGTCTTGTTCTGTCTTCAACTGAAAGAGATTCCTTGTTTGCCCAATTAACTTGTGGTAAGGGCTGATCCTCGATTCGTTTCTGAGTGTACATCGGGAGAAGCACATCTTCGTCATCATCAGAGAGCCCTTCTATATCTTCATTTAAGCAGTCTTTCATCTGATGGAGAGTTAGCCTGCTGTAACTACGCCTTCGCACTTCAAACTCATCTGCACAATTAGCCCAAAAATCTTCAAGTGCGGCTATGTGATTATAGTTCTTCTCCAATCGGCCAGCGTAGACACCATGAGGATCAAATGATCGCCTCTCGCTGTAGGACTTGAGGCCGAATTTATCTAACTCTTCTCCAATTGTCCTGGCATCTGCAGCAGTCCTGCATGTATAAATACCCAACCCTAATGGAAAGTGAAGAGAGGGTTTCTTTCTATTCCTCAAGATTGTGTGAACACCGTGAGCCTGCCTCAAGAATTCCATGAAGATGACCTCATCTGACGGATACCTTGGCAACATGAGCGGGGCACCTGAATAACCATAGACCCTGAGATGGGTAAAGGTAGGAAACTGTATAAACCAATCCGCCCATTCCGCCATTGCTGCCCTGGCAACTGAAGAGATGCGGACGTGCAATTCGTTGTCTAAGTCCCGCACTGTGTACATCAAGAATGCCTCGTTCACCCTTTTGTAGTGGTGCAATGACTTTGTGAATTCCAACTGGGGATAATAGTTATATATGTGTTGTACGCTCAATGATCCCTCGGTGTTCAACCCTTTTGTACCCAAACCAAATTTTTTGCTTCATCAAGGCATTTTGCATAAACTAGTCTTAACCTTGCTAAAATGATGTAAAATACAGTTTTGGGCAATATCAAGCAGGGATTTTTGTCAATATTTTGTCAGTCAAAGTCAGTTTTATTGAATAGAACCTAAAGCAGAGACTCAGAATGGAGTGTTTGACGATGGAGGGACATCTCACGACGACATTTCATGGTGCATACGATCATTTCAGTGATCAAGATGAAGTTTTCAGTGATTAATATATGAAGATTTCTCAGGAAAAAGCATAAAAGCGCAACTATAGCCCAAGGGCGCCCAGCTTGTTGAAGGTCAAGATGTTGCTAAAAACGTTCAAGCATCCAGTCAATCTCTTCAGAATTGGTCTGGCTATCCGATAAGCTATCCAGCGAAGCATTTCGAGATCTACAACTCCGACAAACAGCGACAGAAGTTGAAATCCCTAAAGTTCCAGATGTGAGAAATTTGTCACTTTCAGGCAAAAGCGCACCTCTAGCCTGAGGGCGCCCATCTTAAAGAGGGGGTAAATCTTGGCATTTTCGATAATGGATATAGTCAATCCGTTCTCAACTAGTCTGCTTATCTGGCGAGATATCAAACGCAGTCATCCGAGTTTTAGAACTCCGGCAGTAGTCGTCTGAAGATCAGCTTATAATGAAGTTTTTACGTTTTTGAGCTTCTCCGTTGATTCCCAGTGCAAGTACAGCCCAGGGGCGCTGGTTTAGAGGACCCTTCCAATGCCAAAATTTGCAGACAGAGTCTTCCTAACATCAGTAGTACTCTAGCCTAGCTCCGCAATGCATCATCCAGCTTGTCGATCCGACGTTCCAGGTGATCGTGGCGGAGGTTCTACCAAGCACGTAATTTCACGGGCGGACCAACAAACAATTTGTAGTGTATTTTTACAGTCTAGAGGCGCCTAGCCTTTGGGCCTGTCAGATGAGTTCGTTCGCGTTCGAAGTCTTCACGGCTTTCGAGCGTAATCATTTTATCTATTCAACGAGCCTAGCCATCAGCCTTCGGGATTTGGCAGTCGCTCGTACGTGCGAGGTCTTTGGCGAGATGCTGAAGAATGAAGATATCCGGAAAATGGCCAAGTCTGGAGCGGTAATTTTAAATAAAATACGCACTGGAGTGTTTGAGGTCTTAGAAGCAGTTTTCTTGCTTCGTCACCTCCAGGGACTTCTCTTGTGGGCCCTTCTGGCTGTCCGTTAAAACAGATAGTGCCTGAATCGGGTCATCCCAGCTCCAGATATCAGAGGTCAAAGTAGGGTACTTGGATGAAAGTTCAATATTCGTCAAAATGATGTCAGTGCAACTGAGAGACAGGGGCGCTTTTACTTTTGAGGCCCTTAACACAGCTTTCAGATGTCGTGCATATATCCGTTGGATGCAAAATATCTTCAGGCACGCAGTGAGCTTCGTTGCTTGTCAGCAGGGTTCACCGTTCACCGGCAGCAACCGTTTGAAGTGTCAGATGGCAATTTGAGAAATGGCTAAGTCTGGAACCCGTAAAAGCAATTTAACTAGGGGCGCCTAATTTTTCAAGGGGTTAAATGATGGATTTTGCAGTAGTGTCTCCTAGCAGACATTTCTTCCTTTTTCAATAGGCTTTTCGATGAATTCTTCATATCAGTCTCAACATCACCCGGTCATCCGAAAATCAGTGTCGAAGTTGGCCAGTCGTGACAGTGCTGTCAGCTATAAAATAGGAAGTTAGTAAAAAGTGAAATAACTTGAGCAAATGGACGCCTATGAGCTCAAGAGATGACTTTTCGGAATCGGTGAAGTCTAACGATGAATCTCAAAGCTTCATCCGGGTTGTCAACTGAAGTTCAAAATATTGAATATTTATTTTGTAATTTTAGCATTTAAAATGGCGATTTTCTATTTTTGGCGCCTTTGCTAATTGCATGATAATAAATATTTTATTATTTATTCAAATTCGAACTTCCAGTCAGTGGCAGTGGAACTGAAAGGCAACCAATCAGAGGTCTTCTATTTTTGTCAGGGTTTTCAATTCTTGCAGTTACTAATTGATGCAAATTTCTTCTTATTTAAAGTATGGCACCTTCATTATTATTCACAGAGCTTTCAAAGGAAATTCGATTTCATTAAGAGCAAATTCAATCTTAAGTGAAATTCGTGTTTTTCAAAGCAAATTCATATTTTCAAAGGGGAAATCGAAGTTTATCAATTTTTCAAAGCAACTTCAAAGCAATTCGTATTTCTTCAAGAAGAGAAGGCGCGCACCTTTAAGGGAGTTCATTGTATCAAAATTCGCAATTTCTTCAGAGATCAAAGGCGTATTTCAAAATCCAAGGCGTTTTCAATATCAATTCGCAATCTTTCAATATTCAAAGGCGAATTTCATATTCAAAGGCGAATCCTCAAGATTCAATATAAATTCGTATTTTCTTCAAAGGCAAATTCGAATTTCTTCAAAGGCGCAAATTTCAAGAGAGGAAAATTCGTGGTTTTTAGAATAAAGGCGAATTCTTCCAGTTCAAAGGCAAAATCTACATCAATTTCCAGAGGCGATTTTACCTAACTAATCTTTTTGCAGATCAAAGTTTACAATTGTCAGCAATTTAAAGAAATCTAGGGCGATTTTCACAGAAGAAGAATATTCAAAAAATGTCTTTTTCATCCTTCAATCTCAGATTTCTCTCAGAATACAATTTGCATGTTCCTGAAATTGGCGAATTCTACAAGTTTCAGTATCTGGATCATTCTCATATAATTTCCTCGAGTTGAAATTGTGCGTTTGATTTTTCACGAATTTTTAACTTCAGAACGTTCGTTCTTGAGTTACAAATTTTCTCAACTGAAAAGTCTTTGTACAATTGAGTAGAAGTTGAATTTTCGCAAATCTGACATTCTGGGTTGTCTTAGAATCCTTTTTTGGAGAAAACCCATATCTCGGATTTTTCGCTGAAAATAATTCTTCGAAAGGCTATTTTTAACTCTCACAGGCTATTTTTAGCTTCCAGAAATCTTGTCAGAATATAGTCAAGTTCACAGTCAACAGGCTAGTTTTCCAAAATGCAGTTCACTCAGCTCGAATACAGGACCAAAACCGTCCTTACTCATGATTTTCTCAGGTTGGTTGAGACAGACCTTCACAAAGTATTGCCAGAAGCAGTGCTAGATCCAGTTAAGATCAAAAGTTCAATCATTCAAAATATTGAGCAATCTGGCTTATTAGAGGCCGCTTCCATACCTATCTCTGTTCACTGTATTGAATTCGTGATGGCTTGCATTAAGCATTACAATTCTACTACTCGTGAGATAGTGTCAGTTGACGGACGAGTCATTTGCAGTCTCAAACCTTTGGATATCGAAAGGAGTTTTGGCATTCCTCAACACCAGAACAGCCTAGTTGTTTCTATGGAGCAGTGTGCGCAGGCATTTGATGCTGATATGGACAAGTGTCAGAAGAAGATGGCAGAAAGATGGTTAAAACAAGCAAAGAACAGATTGCCAAACAATGTGGGTCGCGGTGAATACAAGGATGAGTATGCGATTCTAATCACACTCCTGAATCGTGTCTCAGGTCAAGAGCATGCAAATGTTTTCCAGCCTTGGATGTATTACATTATTGGTTGCATCATTTCTGGGCAGGAGCATTATGACTGGGCATCCTTCATCAGCGATATTCTCCGCAGGCAAATCACGGTTTCATGGTTTGCTCATGAGTTCGTATGTGTTAAGTATCTAGTGTACTTGATGCGGCTTATGGAATTGATTCAGGGCTAAGCAAGTGGGCATTCACGGTGTTCGGAAAGTCTACCCGGTGTATGATCGGCAGGTTCACTGGTGAACGTCATTTCAAGCGTGTTCACGAGGCTTTCTTGACCTATACAGTGAGGAATTTGGACCGGGAATTGCACGTTCGTATCTCGGCAGTTGCTAGGGCAGCGATGGATGGATGGGCAGATTGGTTTATTCGGTTCCCAACATACACCTACATCCGAGTATACGGCTTCACAGGAAATCCAGCTATGCTACCACGTTATCCTTCGGATAAGACAATCTTTCAGGAATTCCTAAGACAGATGCATGATGTTCATCGTCTTCTACGCCGCAGGCACAGACCATCTCTCAACTTTCCTTTTCAGTTTGGAATGTATTGGTGCAAGTCGGCAATTGATAGTAAAATTGCAGGGCAAGAGCTTGAGAAATATCATCTTAAGTATCTTGTTAAAGCACGTGCTTATGATCTTTCAGGTCATTATACAGCTCGCCTTGCTGGAGGTACATATCACGAGTCTTCTATGGAGGATTACTGGGCAAATTGCGCAGATGACTTCGAGGTTCGCAGACGCAGTTACGGCCGCTTCTCTCTCTCACAGATTGCTGTTTTCTTATCAAAAGATGTGGGAGGTTTATCAGATGACGAGGGAGAGGTTCTTCCTCAGTTTTTCAGAGAACAGGTTGATACACAACCGTTGCCAGCAGTTGATTGGTACGCCAAGGGAATCATGATCAAAGAAGGTCAAATGAGTTATCGAGCGATTATACACCGGCGGCAAGACAAAAGGAGGTAAGTGTTCGAGGCGAGAGCACGCCCGGTAGTGGTGAAACCGTTACCTTCCTCGTCGAGCTAAACAAAGAAAAGGAGTAATCCTCCTAAGAAAGGTCAAGCGCCAAACAATTCAAAGGGCAAGAAGCGCTTGCCTGTCTCTACCGCGGGCTTGTGAGCCGGTTTGAAGATTAGTTGAGCTTCGCTGGTACCCTAAGGTTCGGCCTCAAGTTTCCCTACATCGGTTCGAGCCGGTGCAGGTCTGAATTTCGCGAATTGGTTGGAGCCTCTCTCCACCTCGCAGTGGGTCTTCTACACACTCACTCTCATCAGTACCTCCTGTCGCTAGTGCAGACCCTTCTAGTAGCATTAGCCGAGACCAATCTTGGATCGAAGCTCAACTAGGAAGGAAGAGGAGGCAGCCATCTTATGTTCTTAATCATTCCGATTTTGATGACATTTACCAGGATGCGCCAGACAAGAGAGTCAAGAACATGGTTCATGTAGAGAGAAACACTTACATGGAGATTGTCATTGAAACTGCCGTACCTCCACAGGGAAGAACTTGGCTGAATTAGAATCTCAGGATTTTGAGGTTATCACAGTTAACCTTGGTCGTAGCACACGTCAGACTCAGGTTGATCTTCTACAAGTTGCTACGGATAGTGCCAGGGATAGAATACTAAAGGACGGAGAGGATAAGGCAGCCCTCAAGGCTGAAATCAGACAGCTTCGTCAGTATATTTCTAGCCTTGTGCATAGACCCGATGCCATTAACACACTTCCACCGATGCTTGAGCCTCCAGCAGATCAAAATCAACTCAATCACTTGGTTGCATATGGCAAGCGTTTGGATGAGTGGGAGGAGGAGTTCGTTGCTAGAGGTCATGCTATGCTTACAGAGTTATATCAGTTGCGGTACAATGCACGAGAGCTCCGTCTTCGTCTTCAGGATGAGGAACGAGATATGGCTATTAACAAACCCCGGGATGAGATTATGATTGCTCACCTGAGTGTGGCATATGATGCAGTCACAGATGCAGAGGACAGAGAAGCTATCTACTCTTGGAAAGCACAATTGGTTTTCAGGGTAAAGATAGAAGACACTTTAGCATCAGAATTGACTGAGAGTAGAGAGCACGTCACTAGTGCACTCCGGTTTGTGAGGACTCTAGTATCTCGCTTACCGTGCCGTTATCAGATCGAGGGTGGTGGCTATGTTGAGCTTACCGATGTTCAGTTAGAGCTTCAGGCACTCATTCATACCATTTTTAGTGGGGAGACCGTTGGCTGTAAGATTACTCAGCTTACAGTCATGTCAGCATTATTCGATGAGGCAACGAGGAGAAGAGGGGAACTTCAGTCTCAGATTACAGCTGGTGAGGACATGTTGCATCGACATAGCATTCTCCGACAGAGTCTCATAGCTCCAGATAGTGATATAGTCAACAATCTCGTTGAGGGATTGATTGCTCGAGATCACACATAGTAAACTTTAGTTCCCACCTCTCAGGATAGACATTACACACACGAGTTGAACTTGGTGTTACCCTTTCAAGTTAACTCGATGTTGTCATGACATGCATATCTATTCTGAGATCAGCTTTACACACTTGGAGTTTTATTTTAGGGTTTTACGTTAACTGATGGTAGTCTTCCAGTTAACTCGCTTTCAATAAGGACGTGCATGCTTTCGCTGGTGTCCATTTTAGATTAGATGTTTCGGTTATCGATGGTAGCTTTTCGGTTAAGCGTATAGTTTACTTCATTAGGGTTTGGCAGCAAATCTTGCATGCATTGCAAGAACTGTAGATGACTCAAGGTGATTTTAGGGTTCCTACACCTTGATGTATATAAATAAGAGCTTTTGCTCATTTGTAAATAACTTTTGCTTGAGAGAGAAATATATGCTGCGCCTACCTTGCCCTCAATATTGCTCTTTTGGTATTTGTTCATGTGTCTTCGCTATTACGATTAATTGTTATGCCACATAGGGTTTCAAGAGATTGTAATGGTGGATTCTTTCCATAGTTTAGATAAATCTGTTTTGAACATCTTTACCATTGTGATCAATTGTTATGCCACATAGGGTTTCAAGAGATTGTGATGATAAATCTGTTTTGTGTATCTTTACCATTGTGATCAATCGTTATGCCACATAGGGTTTCGAGAAATTACGGTGATAAATCTGTTTTGTGAATCTTTATCATTATAATCAAGGGTTATGCCACATAGGGTTTCGTGAGATTGTGATGATAAATCTGTTTTGTGAAGTCTTTACTATTTTGATCAAGTGTTATGCCACATAGGGTTTCATAAGATTGTCATGGTAAATTCTTAAATCTGTTTTGTGCCCAATAAACTTATTCAGGTTGAGATAATAGTCGCGCCACCTTGCCTTCAAGTAGAGAATCTGAATTCGTTTATCGTCAGATAGTCAAACCTTGCTCCGTTTCCTCATGCTCTGTTTTCCTGAGGAGATTGGATAGATTAAGTTTAGTTGTAGTTAGTGGATCTGCAAAACCAGAAAATACTCAGCTGCAACGTATAAGTTCTTTCAAGAAAGCCTTGTGCCTCTACAGCTGAAACAAAAAGACAGGACATAGTTTAGCTTATTTCCCTTTGCAAGTATTTTTGTCAAAGCACAACGAGGGAGCTTCCCCTCCTAATTTGAAGAGCACTCATTGCGTAGTGTACATAGGCTGTTCATAACAACTTTTACTCCAGAGGTGTTAGTTGTTACGCCAACAGTTCTTTCTGGCGCCCACTGTGGGGCACGAGGCCTTGAAATAACTTCATGTCACGGTTATGACTATCTGGCGTCCTACTGCTCCAATATTACAACCAGCACTAAGTCCGCCTATCAATCAGCCAAATTTAGTATTCATCGAAGCAGAACAGTCAGATATTATCAGTAGCTTGCGCATGTTCATTTTTGAAAATCATACGTCTACCACTCAGTGGAGAAACGCGGCTACAACTCTGGATAAAGAAGAAGAAAAAGCAGATCTTGCAGCAGGTAGACCAGTTTTGCCACCTCCCTCGTGGAATTAAGCATCCTGGCGTACCGAGTTTACATTAGAAGGAGAGGAAATCCTCCTATCCAGCCAGATCCTGTTTTTGAAGAAGCTCCTGATCAGTTTACTGAATCAGAAATTTTTGAAGAAGAATCTCCCACTCCAATTGCAAAGATGGGTGATCGTATTATTAACAACAACAATGGTGATGATCACAACGGTCGTAACGGAAGAAACGCAAGACGTCCAGCCCCCTTGCCTTGGGGCGACAATATTGGACCGTTGGCTTTACCAGGACATCATGAATTGCCCAAGGGATCACGCAAGTTTTTCCCGAGATTTCATGGCGATGGTTCTAAACATCCAGATGAACATTTATCAGCATTCACGGTGGCTTGTTCCGTTTTGCATGTTGCGCATGAGGACATCGCCGTTCGTCTTTTCGTGGAGATTCTTGAAAACAACGCAGCAGATTGGTTCAATAATCTTGAGCCAGGAATTATCACCAGTTGGGCCGTCATGAGCGAGAAGTTTTTGGCAAGATTCAAGCCTGCCGAGGACAATCATAGATTATTTGCACAACTCTCAAATTTAAAGATGGAAAAGCATGAACCGATGAGAGAATTCGTGGCAAGGTTTAATCGCCTTGTTACACGTCTTTCTCACACTTTGAATCCGTCTGATGAGATTTTGATGAGTTCTTTCATCAACGCGTTGCCATCAGAAATTGCCTTTTTCTTGAAGATAAGCGAAGAAGATGATCTACAACACCTTCAGGAGGAAGCAATCAAGCTTGAAGATAACATGATTACAACCGGCAAGATGAAAGATGATTCGATCAGGCCGCTCGTGCAAGCGTCGGCTGATCCATTGCTATAGAAGGTAGCAAATGAGGTGACGATACTAAAGCGGCAGTCACCATCTCAAGGGCAACCAGCCTTGCCCACACCACCTTTTCAATCACAACTTGCATATCAGCCAAGAAGGAATAATTTTCAGCCGTACAATAATTTCAAGTCAAAGTTTCCGCAAGGAGAACCAAGACAAAATAATGAAGCTGAAAAGGCTACGGTCTTTTGCACGTTCCATGATTCAGCAGAGCACACCGGGACTACTTGTCCGGAAAATCAAAGAATGAATCAGCTTATGGGATTTGCTGATTCTGCTACTAGTTCAGACTTCATACCTTCCAGTTCAAACGTCGTCTCTTCACAACCAGACGAGTTTGATGGCGACTCCGCAACGGGATATTTTGATAGAGAACCCGTTATTGAAGAAGAAGAAGAATCCCGTCGTTTTTCTCTTGCAGTGAATCACAAGAATATCACCTCACCTGTGTTCACACGTGCTCAACATTTCAAAGCACAAAAGGAGGAAGAGGAAAAGCGGAATTTCAATACAAAAGCAAAGGAAGTAGCTTCTACTTCCAATCAAAAACCTTCACAAGAAAATATCTTGCTAGCAGCTTTAGATACGTCTTCAGCAAGCTTTGACATCGTCTCTTCCATGATGAAGACGAAGGTACAGATATCTCAACTGGAGTATTTACAAGATCATCCAGAGCAGTTGGATAGGATCTTGAACGTTCTTAAGAAAAAGAATGTCGTTCAGCCGACATTGCTACAATCCTCAGTTCCTGCAGAAGAGAAGCCGAGGCCGTTTTATATATCTTTATATATAAGAGGTTTTAAGCTGAGCAATTGCATAATTGACAGCGGAGCTTCGGACAACGTAATGCCCTTACAAATTATGAACGCGTTGGGACTTTCATGCACCCCGACTCAGGAAAAGTGTTACTCACTTGAATCCAAACCAGTGCCGTTAGTCGGTCAACTGAAAGATGCGCAAGTGAGGCTAGCATCGTGTCCAGAGAAAAAGATCATGATGACTATTCTAGTAGCTGATATTCCTACCAGTTACGGGATGTTACTTAGTAGAAGTTTTTGCAAGGATCTTGGAGGAGAAATACAAATGGATTGGTCGTTCGCGACAATCCCATTGAAGAAAGGTACTTTCAAGTTAGAGCCGGAAACCAAATCAAAGTTTACAGTGGTGAAGTCCCAGGACCCACATGCTCAAGTGTTGTATCAAGACACGGGTCCAGGCACATACGCTATGGTGTTTGAAGTGACGGATGATTGTCAGAATTTTGCACTTTCCACCGAATTATCAAATGAAGAATCAGAAATGTGGACGATGCAGTTTGATGGCAGTTGTTCGACTTCAGGTTCCGGAGCGGGAGTAGTGATTATCTCTCCCGAAGGTCGTTTATATCCTTTTGCATATAGGTTGCAATTCGATTGCACTAATAATACTGCAGAATATGAGGCGCTCTTGTTGGGTCTCAAAAACGCAAAGGATATGGGGATCAAGCTGCTTCAAGTTGAAGGAGATGCAGAGCTGATCGTAAAGCAGGTCAGAGAGCAGTTTCATGTTAGAAAGAATCGTCTCCAGAACTACAGGCAGAGAGTATGGAATGCAATCGACTGGTTCGATGCATTTAATATCAAATACATTTCAAGAATGAACAATAGCAAAGTTGATGCGCTTGCAGTTTCAGCCGCTCTTTTTATGCCTAACTCTGACTTTCGTCAGAATTCATTTGCTATTGAGCTTATTTATAGACCAGCTGTTCCTGATAATTCAGACAACTGGCAAGTCTTCAGTGATGATGAAGATATCAAAGAATTTCTTGTCATGGGAGACAACTACAAAGAATTGTTCTTTGAAGGGAGTTCAACTCCTCACAAAGAGTCAATTACTAAAGAATCTGAGGTTATAGAATCTGGAATCATACAGTTGAAAGGAAATCAGATTCCTAAAGGTTTTGTATCCTTAGAGGATATTTTTGACAGGCATGATCGTTACATCCAAGATCAGAAGAGGTTAGGGGTGAATACTTCATCAGAATACAGTCAAGTCAATATAGGTACTGAAGACAAGCCTCGGCTTGTGAATTTGGGCAAGTGTTGCACTCTTGAAGAAACTGAGAGGTTTATCGCCTTGTTCAAGCAGTACAAGGATGTTTTGGCCTGGTCATACGAAGATTTAAAGGTCTTCACACCCATTGAATTGTCTCACACAATTCCGCTGAAGTCTGAAGTTAAGCCTTTCAGGCAGAAACAAAGACATTATAATCCGCGAATTCAAGATACTATCTACGCGGAAATTCAGAAGATGGTGGACTCCAGAATAATTTTTCCTATTCATCACTCCACCTGGGTGTCAAATATTGTTCCTGTGCGCAAGAAGAATGGAGAAATCAGAATTTGCGTTGATTTCAGGAACTTGAATCAATCGTCTTTAAAGGACAATTATCCCTTACCTATCATGGAGCATACATTGCAGACAGTTACCGGATCGGAAATGCTATCACTTCTTGATGGTTTTTCTGGCTATAATCAGATTGCAGTGGCTGAGGAGGATCAGATCAAGACAGCTTTCACCACGCCGTGGGGAACGTTTGCTTATGAGAGGATGCCTTTCGGCCTTATCAACGCCGGTGCTACTTTTCAGAGAGCCATGGATTTAGCGTTTGGGGATCTTAGGAATAAGATCATAGTCGTCTATCTTGATGACTTAACCGTTTTTTCAGATAAACGGAGTGATCACTTTTCACACCTTGTGAAAGTGTTCGAGAGATGTAGGTATCATAAAATATCTTTGAATCCGAAGAAGACAATCTTTGCGGTGACGGAGGGCAAGTTACTTGGTCATATCGTTTCCAAAGAAGGTACCAGAATAGATCCGAACCGGGTGGATTCAATCAGAAACCTGTCTCTCCCTATAAGCAAAACGCAGGTGCACTCCTTTTTCGGTAAAGTTAACTTTATCCGAAGGTTCGTACCTGATTTCTCAGAGCTGACAAAGGAGATTTCAGCAATGATGAAGAAGACGTCTACATTTGTGTGGACGGACGAAGGCAAACAGGCCTTTATTAAGATTAAAGAAGCTATTGCTAATGCACCAGTGTTAGTTCGGCCTAACTTTCAGAGGGATTTCATTCTTTATTGTTATGCGTCAGAACATTCATTGTCTGCCATTTTGACACAGAAGCTCAGCGAGGAGGGTGAATCTCCTATTGCTTTTATGAGTGCTAATTTCAAAGATGCTGAGATGCGTTATTCCCAGATCGAGAAGAATGCTTATGCTGTTGTCAGAGATGTCAAGAATTTCAGATTTTATCTTTTGAATTCACATACAATGGTGTATGTCACCGATCCAGCAGTCAAAAGTGTGCTTACTCAGCAGGAGATGGGCATAAAGAGGGGAAATTGGATCGCAAGAGTTCAAGAATATGATCTGGAGATTAAGCCAACCAAGCTTGTTCACGGGCAAGGTCTTTGCAGATTATTGGCGGAAGATGGAGATCGCAAGTTCAAGAGCAATGGTGGAATTGGTTCAAACCAAGAAGTTGAAGAAGACCTTCCTTTGGTCTTATTAGTTAATTCTGCAGAAGAATGGTATACACCTCTATGGTATTATTCAACGTATGGAGAATGTCCACGTCACATGGACAAACAGCAGAAAAGAACATTGAAATTGAAAGCACAAAATTTCGTGCTAGTTAACAACGTTCTGTACAAGCGTGGCCTTGACGGAACTTTCCTATTATGTGTCGGAAAGGATCAGCAGCGAAGGTTGTTAGAAGCTTTTCATAATCAGGCATGCGGAGGACACTTTTCATCGAGGGTCACTGCATTAAAGATTCTACGAGCACAGTTTTATTGGCCAACTATGTTTCGTGACGCATATGATTGGGTGTACAAATGTCAGTTATGTCAGCAGTTTGCTGGTAAAGTGAAATTGGCATCCTTTCCACTCAGGGCAGTTGTTATTGATGCTCCATTTCAGCAGTGGGGTATTGATTTTGTAGGACCTGTCAATCCAGTTTCCAGCAAGGGGCATGTGTTTGTCCTTACAGCGAATGATTATTTTACAAAATGGGTTGAGGCAGTTCCTACTAAACGAGCTACGTCCGAAGTGGTTTGCAGCTTTCTCAAGGAGAATATCATTTCTCGCTTCGGAGTTCCTCGGAAAATTGTGACTGATAATGCAACTTGCTTCTCGTCAGAGGAGATTTTAAGTTTTTGTTTTGATCACGGCATCATGTTGTCTCATTCGTCAGATTATTACCCTCAGGGTAATGGACAGGCCGAATCTTCCAATAATAACATTGTCACAATTATACGCAAGTTGGTTGAGTCAAATCAACGAGCTTGGCATACTAAGTTATATGACGCCCTTTGGGCTGATTGTATAACTCCAAAAAGAGCTATTGGCACCTCGCCTTTTATACTTTTGTATGGTACAAAAGCTATTCTGCCTATTACCTTGGAGCTGTCTGCTTTACAGTTGGCATCTGCAGTGGAAGATGAAGAATTCAATGATCCTATTCAGAAGAGGATATTGCTCCTGATGAAACTTCAAGAGGAGAGGATAGAGGTTGTTGATAAGATCACTCAACACCAAGAAAGAGTGAAGAAAATTTTTGATAAGAAAGCTCGTCACAGAGACTGGCATCTAGGTTTTGTTCAGAATGTGATTAGAAATGAACCCAGTTGATTGGATTTGCAAAACCCTGACGTTTGATCGAAAAAGCAGCCAACCCTAGATTTTGAACTTTCTTGAAAAAAGCTACGATATGGGTTTTCTTCAGAAGACTGATTGGAAAGGACCCAGATGGATGAAATTTGAATGTATTGAGGTTTTCACTGACATGCAAGATAAAAGCACTTGCTGCAACTTGATGAAGTTCTTGAAAAATTCTTCAGAAGATTGAGGCAAAAAGACCCAGATGACTGAAAAATGGAAAGCCTTGGCCTTTTACTTGAAAAATTTGATCTTCTGAACAAGAGGAATGAAAAAGCAAGGGTTTATGTTGCTGGTCTGAAAAATCTGATGTAAAACCAGCAACTATGGATTCTTGAATCACAAAAATTCTTCAAACTTGCTGCTCCAACTTTCTCCTCTGAAGGCTACCTGCAAAAATAATGAAAAATACATTGAAAAGAAGTGTTAAATAGACTTAGGGTTTGATTTAGGTTTTGCTTTCTTTTTTGCTTTTATTTTCAAAACCCTAAATCTCAGTCTCTTTGAATTTGGACGCCATCCTTCTCCTCTTGCAATTTTGAAAATTTTGAAAATTCTTGAAATTTCTCTAAGGCATGAAACTTTGGGCGCCTTTCTTCAACAGGGGCGCCCACTTCTTCCAGTGTTAGTCAAAATTTTAACCTTTTCAACTTTCCTTCATTTTGACATGCTACTTCGCCTTTGATTTCCCGTTGACAGATTAACCCGACAGGCGAGCTGAAGGTTTCACGACGGAGCTTGACAAATTCTGAGAAAGAAGTTTTGGAGGCACCTCCGGCGAAAGACTTCATTTCGACCTCCGAATTCATGGGAGCCTTTTCCTTCCAGGGGCGCCCATTTCTTCCAGAGAGCCATTTTCATGATTTCCAAGTTCTTCCTTCTCCCTCTGATCTTCTGATGAATCTTCGATTCCGGGAGCTGTGTAGATCCGACTGACTGTCTGAATATTTCGTTGGATAGCCAGACTGATTTTGGTGAGGCATTCCAGTATGCTACTTCTGCAAAATCCATCATTATGAGCTTCAAAAGTTTGGGCGCCCTTCCTCAACTGGGGCGCCCATTTTTTCCAGACTTAGAAAATTTTCAATTTTATTCATGTCTTTCACTCCTACAGGTGATCTTGTTGAATCCGGAGTTTCGGGCGTCAGATTGATGGATGTTTGGGCTCGTTGCGAAGCTGAGAAGATTTCAGGAGGGGTCTTTTGGAAACAACTCTGCCAAAAAGTGGATTTCAGGTCCTCAAAAGCTTGGGCGCCCTTGGCAAGCTGGGGCGCCTAGTTTCACCATAGTTAGTTTATTTTTCAGTTTATTTTTCACATTTTTCACCTTTGCTTTCAGATTTCTCTTTTCAACTCTCATCGGACCCTCTGTTCAGCTCTTTGAATCTGATGACTGCGAGCTCCGTTTGTCGTGCTGGATAGCTCGCTGGAAAGCCTGTTGCATTCTGAAGACATCTCGTTATAACTTTGACTGCAAATTCATCTGTTTGAACCCTTGAAAAGTTGGGCGCCCTTCTTCACTTAGGGCACCCATTTTCTCCAGACTTAGAAAATTTTTACTTTAATCTTCTTCAAGTTTCAGATCTTCATTCTATATCTTCCACTTTGACTCGAATTTGCCGGAGACTGGATTGTCGGATGCTCTGACGGGGATATCCATCGCGAAGCTGACTGAATACTGAGCAACTTCCATTGGAGGTCCAAACCCTAATTCACTCATCTGGTGACCTATAAAGGTGGGCGCCTTTCTTCAACAGGGGCGCCTAAACTCAGCAGACTTAGAAAATCTTCATGAGTTTTCAATTTTCTTTCTTGTTCTTCGTGCATGTTCATCGTTTCACCTTCCGCTGAAAGTTTGAATGCTGAAACTGACGCCTGGCAGCCGAATGACCTCCATTGATGACCTCAGAGCTCCAGATATGCTTCTGAAAAGCAGAATAGACCCAGTAGGGCAAAACTGATTATTTTAAGATTCTCACTGCACCAGCTTGATATGGAAGCATTTTGAGCCAATCAAAATCAGTTCGGACCCTATCGGACCAACTTTCTATTTTTAGAAAATTTTGCCAAGTATCCATTTCGAAAGAAACCCAGAAAAACCCAGAAAACGTTACTATTTCGAGAAAATTTCTAAAAATAGCAGTTTCCTAAAATTTAGGGATGAAAAATTGAGATCTGGGTTTCGTAGATTTAGCGCTCTTAGTAGACCCAGATCGTGGTTTTTGAAAATTTTGCGTTTTAACCCCTCGTGCAAGACATGCACACCCAAATTTTGACCTTTTTGACTGATTTGACAAGACTTTTACTCATTTCTTCAAAATATCTAAGTGTAACAAAAATTTTAATTTTGGGGTACAACAGAATGTTAGGATAAATCTCTGAATATGTCCTTTGTGTCACTTTGGTTTGTTCCACCAAGCCACACTAGAGTTCATTTTGGGCTCCTCTTGCATTTGTAAGTGGTTATACTTTTGAGTCTCATTGATATGTTTTGATTATTCATGGACATTAATACTATCTCTCCCTTTCTTCCTCAGTCCAACCTTTTCAGCTTGGGTTTTCTCCTAAATTACCTTGTGAAGGCCATCTCTAACCAGCTAATTGCTTGATTGAAACCACTATTTGTTTTGTTGTTGCATGCAGCCCATTTCCTTTGATGTAGAGAGCTGTGGGTAATTTTATGTTTTTATCCTAGGGTAGTGTTGTGACCTTTTCACACATCACCCCATTCTAAATGGGGACCCCCCTAATTTTTGCTCCATTCTGGTCTTTTGGCTTTGGTTTTGTCTCTCTCTTTGTCTCTTTCTATCTCTTTCTGCTGTCTGCTTTCCGGGGATGTGCCCGCCTTTGAGCTTGAACGTGAAATTTTGGCTAAGTCTGAGAATTAAGGTTTTGAGTCTTCCGGCCAGTTTGAAGCCAAATGGAGTGAATAAGTTGAAATCTGAGCTTGGCATTGCAGTCAGCATGCTTTCAGCAAGTTCCCAGCTCAATTTCATCAAATTCCGACAACTTACTATTTTTAGTAAGTGTTCAATTCAGGGGGTTCTCTCAGCACTTTTGAAGTTTCGATCGTTACACTGCATCCAGGACATGTCAGTCTACTTGTCTACAAATTTTGAGCTAGAACTGATGACTTTCTATTTTTAGCAAGTTCACCTTCAGGAGCTGTTTTTAGGGTTTATATGCGAAGTTTTTCAGTGTCTGGAGATTCTTTCTGGGTTTTCTAAGACCTACGCGATGATATAACGTGCAAAATGAGACGATGACTTTTAGTATTCAGCCTTCGGAGGCTATCTCTAGGGTTTGCATGTTGGAATTGGGTTTTTCGAGGGCTTCGTAGTGGTATAACATGCAGACCAGGATCAGGACTTTTTCGGGAGCTGTCTTTAGAGACTATTTTAGGGTTTGCATGCAGGGCTTTTCAATGCATGTCAGGTTATTCTTTATGGGTTTTTCAAGAGCTACACAGTGATATGACATGCAAGGCGAGATGATCACTTTTCAGAGACTTACTATTTTTAGCAGGATCATTCTGTAGCTGCCCAGCACATCAGTATCACAAACAAAGCAAAGTGCAACAGAAACAGAGTCAAACGGAGGTCGTTTGATCGACGTGCAAGTCAGATTAGGGTTTCCAACTTTGGGACCTAAAATGAGGGGTCAAATGCCAATTTTTTTGAAAACCAGTGTATCCCACTGCGATCAGTATCTTTCAGGCTATCTACTGGTAAAATTTGAAGGCAATAAGAGCACTTACTATTTATAGTAATCCACTTTTGAAACAGGCTATAAATAGTAAGTCAGTAGCGGGCGTCGGTGTGAATAGGCAAGTCTACCGATGAGGGTCACACCATCCAAATTTCAAGTCAAACGGAGTTGGGGAAGTCTCGAAATCAAGTAGTTGCTATAAATAGTAAACCACCTTCAGAAACTTGCCATAAATAGTAAGTCAGCTCGAAACGGCAGTGTGAACAGATCACCTAGGTCATGAGGATCCTGTGACGCGAATTCCAGATCAATCCAAGCTTCAAAAGTATAAAAATCAAAGGGCTTACTAAATATAGTAAATTAGGAGTGAGCAAGCTGGAAAAATGCCTAAGTCTGAAGAAATTCCTGCTCACCCTGTCAAATCCGCCCAAGATAAGATTGGTTGAAGGATGGAGAGATTTCAAGTGTTAAAGTTCCTTCTTGACCCCCAAAATGCGCCCTGTCTTGAAGGTGGTGATAGAAAAATAAGCTAATGCAAAAGTTAAATCCTCCTAGACCCCCTAAATGCGCTCTCAGCTTGAGAAGATAGAAAAAGTTTATAAGGCATGAAAACATCCTCCTCCACCCTCAAAATGTGCCCTCAAGGAGAAATAGGATGAAAAGTTTCTAAGTCTGGAGTTAAATCCTCCTCATACCCCAAAATGTGCCCAACTACCAAGAGACATCAAGAAGAAAAAAACTAAGTGTTAGAAACTTCCTGTAGGGGTATCAAAATGCGCCCATGTTAGAAGAGGGGTCAAGGAAAGTCCAAAGATGTTGAAGTCAAAATTCCTCACCACATGCTAAATGCGCCCAAGATGAAGGTGAAGATGGAAAAAAAGTTACCTAGGTGTTGAAGTCAAAATTGCTCACCACATGTAAAATGCGACCAAGATGAAGGTGAAGATGGATGAAAAAGTTGCCAAGGCATGGTGAAATCCTCCTAAACACGCTAAATGCGCCCAAGTGCAAGGTGAAGGTAGATGGATGAGGAAATATCCTAAGGCAGTGGAAGTTAATTCCTCCTAGACATGTAAAATGCGCCCAAGTTCAGGATGGAGCTAAGGCGTGCTAAGTGAAAATTCCACCTTGATATGCTATATGCACCATGACTGAAGAAGGATGAATGGAGAAAAATATTTAAAGCAAAATGCAAAACTTCCTTCTAGGACCCCCCTATATGCGCCCATGTTGGTGATGATATGTCAAAATTTTTTCTAAGTATTAAAATTTTTCCTCCTAGAGAAAATACGCCTAGGCTTGAAGGAGTGATGAAATTTTCTTGAGACATGGATAAAATTGGCAGTTGATGAGTCAGAATGTGCCGGCTTCATGAGGATGATGAAAATTTTCAAGGCCAAGCAAGAAAATACGCCCAAAGTTGATGAATGAAGATAAATTTGATGGAAAAATATTTTTCTAAGGTAAAAATTCAAAAAAATTAAATGTACCCCTTCATTTGTAGACACATGAATTCGACGCTTTCTGAAGGGAATTTTCTTCTGGGTACTGGACATCTTCGACAAGGAATGGATTCTAAAGTCTTCCACAGCTTACCAAGAATTTTGAGATGAAGATTTTTCATGGGCACCTGATTGATGAATTTCCTAAGGGGAAAATTTAAAAATTTTCTGAGGCAAGGAATAAATGATATTTTTGAAGATAAAATGCCTTGGCTGATGAATTTGAAGTTGATTGCCTAGGTGAATTTCATCAAATTCTTTGCGAAAATAATCTTCTTGAGCCAGAGATGAATAAAATCAAAGTTGTCAACATTTCAACTGATGAAGTGAATTTCTGAAGAGAGTACAATTGAAATTAATATTTTTCGAAAGATGATTTAAAAGTACTAAGTACGCCTTGACCAGTAAAGTGAATCTTTTTGAAATTCTAGAACGTCAAATATTCTAGATGTCGAATGCCAAGTGTTGCAGCTGCTTGAGGAGGTAAATTTGAATTCCTGCAGTGAAGTGGTGGAAATTTAATGAACTGGCTAAAATTGGCTCCTTCTAGAATTCGACTTAGCTATTTGAGCTACGAAGTTGTTTCATTTTTCTCCATCAATTGAAGAAGTTCGATTTGAATCAGAAGAAGATTGCAGTGCAAGCTAAAACTTGGTGAAGAAGTGCGGACTTGGGCTCTAGTTGTGAGAGTGTTGCAGCTGAAGTCGAACTTTGAGAGTGAATTAGTTTGAGGCTGAGAAGTTGCTGAGGCTAAGTTGGCCGATTCTCTCTAAGTGTTGAAGTTGCTGAAGCTAGCTTGGAAAATTTTCTAAGCATTGAAAGTTCAAAGTTGCTGCAAGAGGAGTTGAGGTTTGAAGATGGAATTTAGTGCTGGAGCTTCTCATTTTTTCAAAAGTCGACTAGCAGCCCCAATGTGATTTTATTTTCTAAGTTAAATTGTTAATGACTATCTTTTGTTTTTGTAGGATAGCTGAAGTAAGAGCAATTGGTAGAGATAATAATGCTGAGTCTAACAAAGCAAATGCATCCAGGCAGGCTGTAATCAAGAAGCTGAGCAAGCCTTTCCTGCCGGAGTCAAAATTCTCTTCGAAGCTGGGCAAGTTGGCTGATACAAATTTGGGTTCTTTCAACATGGAGGCTTTCAGAAGTCGAATGATGGGAATTGGAGGCCATCGTCTTCAATCACTTCTCACAATATTGTCAGAAGTGGACTATATGCAACTGCTGGTTTTCCACTAGCCATTCAGTGTCCAGAGCTGATTATGGAGTGTGCTAACTGTTACAATCTAGACCAAAGGACTATCACATCATCAGATGGCAAGTTGTTCGCCAACCTCACAATCCAGACTGAAGGACTATCACATCATCAGATGGCAAGTTGTTCGCCAACCTCACGCCTGTAGCTATTGGCAAAGCATTTGAAATTCCTTCGCATGAGAAGATGATCTACAAGACGAGAGAACGTGTTGAGCAAATGTATGCCTCAACCTATGGGTTCTCCTAGGGTGCTTCAAAATGCTACCTGGTTTGTCTGGGTCGAACTCGGGCGAACCCAGGTTGAATCCAAGCAGAATTTGTGGCCCAGGCAGAGTTAAAACTATTTTTTTTTGTATTTTTAAAATTGTTTTGAAATTTTCACTTTGATTAGTGCCCAATGGAACCCTAAAAGAAGTACCATTGTATACTGATACAAGTTATAACTTGCAATTCATGGCTACTCTATTGATCTAAAGACTAAAATTAACAAACATAAATCAATAACAGTGTTTGACTGATTGCCTACAACACCCAACAAACAAAGCTTTAGGCCACAAGGTTTGAATGCAGATCTCTGGGTAATGCTTACTAGGATGTATTGTATGGCTTAGAGGACAAAGCAATGCAATACTAGCAACCTATATTTTCTGACATCACAAGTTGATACATTTATTTGAGACCTCCTCCAAGTAGGCTATTGATCAGTGTCATTCATGTGTTGGTATAAATCCTTTCCCATTGTCACAACAACTTGGAGGTTTTTCAATATTAGCTGCTCAGATATATTATGGTTACAACTTCTTTTGAAATTTTATAACAATGGATGATGTTTATCTATTCTAAGAGAATTTAAGACAAATGTGAATTAGATATTGATGATTTAGATTATCCATTTGATGATTAAAAGTGTTGTAATATTGAACTTGAAGTTTGAACGATGAATATTTATCATGCATGTTTTAAATGACATTCAAGTTTATGGTAGTTTTGTTTTTTAGATGATGTTATGTGATATTCTAATCCTAATTCATGCTTCTAGGCTGCATGTATATATATTTTTGATTTTTACATGTTTTTTGTACTAACGAATCCAAAACGAACCCAAAGCCCCAAAAAGCTTTTAGCCAAACCCATGAACCGAACTGCCGAAACTTGAACCCGAACCCGAACCAATACTAGAACCGACAAGTTAGTGAAAAATCCATAACGAAGCCTCCCAACAAGCAAATTGTGGAGTTGGAGACCAAAGAAAAAGGCATTGATGAGTTGTAATGTCCTCGATTTGAGCCAAATTGTTTTTTGAGATTTTAGCTTAGTTCTTGAGTTTTGTAGGTTGTTTGGTAAGAGGTGGGAGACTCCAAAGTTCTTGGAGGACACAAGGTTGGTAATTTAGTATTTCTATTTTTTGGCAATGGGCCTAGTTAGGAGTATGGATTATAGTGACACTTTCAAAAGTGTTTTCAGACTCCCGGGGAGTTCTCTAAACTTCTTGGAGAGTACATCTATTTCTAGTAAGTCATTGAGTTGGGTCCAATCATCTTCCTACTGCTTTAGTTTCATCATAGTGTGTTTAGAATTGGATTCCAATGTCATTGCAATACTTTCGGCAACTTGGGTGAATTATTCAATTATTAATTAATATTTCACTAATGTTATCTAATGTTGAGAAATATTTAAAGGACAACTTAGTGCAATAGCTTTTTGGAAATGTGATTAAGTCTTTTAAAAAGTTGGATGCCTAGTTATAAGGAGTCTTTTACATGTAATGAATTATTTAGTTAAAAAATAAAACACTTTTAAATTTTTTTGGAAATAACAAAAAATGTTGTTTTCAAGAGAAGCAACAAAAAAGCAAAATAAATCGATTTTTGAAAAAAAAACAATGAAAAAGCTACAAAAAAACTATAAAAGGAGTTGTTTGGGGCTCATTTTAATATGTTGAAGATTTTTTACATCATTATGCTGCCAGGTTGAACCTGTGTGTTTTTCATAAAATCTTTTAAAAACAAAAACCCTCATTTGATTTCTTGTTTCGGATTTGGAAGACAATCCCTAGCTGGAGTTATTGTGATTTCATTCAGGAATCACCATTGTGCCTCAACAAAGTATCAGTTTTTGGGGTTTCAATATGGAGGTATTCAATGCTTTCTAGTTTGCAGATTTTTGGGGTTTTATTAATGATCTTTTGCAGATTTGTTTTAGAGGTTTCCTTGAGGGTGATTGAGAAGGTTATTTTTCAGAGGGTTTCTTGCAGACCTGGCGTGGGGTTTGGAGATTGAACCACCCCCTTTTCTTTTGGATTTGCTGATTGTATGGTGGTGCCGGGTATGTCTCTTTTTGTTTGGCATAGATTGGAAGTGGTCTTCACTGTGTTAATAGGTGTTTGATGAATTTATTTGGTTCATAGATCTGCTGTCCCCGAGTTTCAAACCTGCTGGGTATGATTTGCTTATCTTTTCATGATCTTTGGTAGTTGTCGGTGGCACTGGGGGTGTATGTTACTGCTGGTCATCGCTGGGAGGTGTTTTTTGGTGGTTTGAACTCGATTACATACTCGTGAGTACTCTCGAAGCGGTAGAGGAAGTGTCGTTTTGGCTGGGCGAGTAATCTTCACTTTTACTCGCAGGAAACCCTAGCCGATTTTTTTTTCTGTTTTTTCCCGAGTAATCGCCGTGTAATCTGTTGTTTACTCGCAGAATAATCGTCACAAAAACCCAAACGCTTTTTTGACGCGTTTCTGACGCGTTTTTCTGTGAGTTTTCATTTTCGCGGGTATTTTTACCGCGTTTTGGACGCGTTTCGTGCTATTAAACCCTCGTTCTTACCATTTACAATCACCTTCGAGCGATTTACAGTGGTTGTTGCGCGATTTGGACTGGTGGCTACGCGATTTGGACTTCTGGCTGGGCGATTTGGACTTCTGGCGCGATTTCCAGGTTAGTTTGAAACTTTGATCAAAACCCTGTGCCTTCAATGAGTGATATTTCCTGCGTTTCATATACTGTGCTCCATATTTATTTATTTTTTCAAATACCCGAGCTTCAGATGACGCGATTTAGGTTTAATTCTTAAATTTTTTCAAATGCCCACTTCAAAAATGACGCGATTTCATCATATTCCGCGATTTAGGTTTATTCCGCCAGACTTCAGACGCGATTTGCATTGGATTTTTTGTTTTTTCAAATCCCTGAGCTTAGAAAATGACGCGATTTGCATTGACGCGATTTACATTGGATTTTATTTTTTTCAAATGCCTGATAGAAAATGACGCGATTTCATTTTATTCTCCAGAATTAATTAAAATAATGCGATTTACATTGGATTTAGTATTTTTATTATTTTATACATATGCTTTGTATAAAATAATAAAAATATTAATTCATTTATTTTCTACATCAAAATAATATTTATTATTATTAAAATTTCGTTTTCATTTATTATTTTATTATAAATTTATAATAATATCATGGAAGTTAAAATGTTCACTTTTATACATAATATTTAATATTTATTAATTATTATTAATTTATTATTTTAAAACAAAAATTTCATATATTATTTTATTATAATTTATAATAATATCATGGCAAATAATACTATTGTTTTACATTTCTTATTATTATTTGCCAAGATATTATTAATATATTATAATAAAATAATATATAAAATTTTAGTATTAAAAATTTAAAATAATAATAAATATTAAATAAGATGTAGAAAAATGATATTATTATTTGCAATTTCACCATGATATTATTGATTTATTACAATAAAATAATATATGAAATTTTACATTTAAAAATTAAAATAATAATAATTCTGATGTAGAAAATACTTAGCATTGAAAATAAAACGTGCTCAAAAGTCGAGAATCAAACTCATACAATGTCATACATGATTTAATCTTTAATGAATAAAATGAAAACATGCTCAAATTTCAGCTTCTAAAATGATTGATGCTAATATGATATCACAGTAAACTGATAAGTGAAAGCTAAAACAAGAAACAACAGAATCACAGATAACTTGCATACAAGTAAATTAAATCAATGTGCATCCAACAAAAATTAAAAATATAAGAATGAAAAAACTGAAATTAGAAAGACAGTATACTGAATGAAATGTCTTACAGTCTTTCACTTTGATAGTTTACAACTTTACTGTTTGATAATGATTGAAATTATAACGGTGAAGTTAAACAATTAGTTGATTGTTGATGTTCCTTTCACTTTGTATTGGATTTGTTACATCTTCTAATATATTCATTATTCAACATCTGATATTGTAGGTTAATATTTAATTGCAATGGCATCCGCCTCTGCATCTGGTTCGAACACAGCTGCCTCAAGCCAGAGCATTGAAAGGAGACCCCCTGGTAGCCGTGATCCTACTTGGAAACATGGATATTATGGGCCAGTACCAGGAAGTGTTATTTGTACTTGGTGCAAGAAGAAGATTAGTGGAGGCATCAATCGCCTCAAATACCATCTTGCTGGTATCCCTTGCCATGATGCAAGGGCATGTCCAATAGCCCCTGCAGAGGTGAGACGAGAGATGGAAGCTCTTCTTGCAGCACTTGATGAAAAAAAATTGGAGAGGGCAAAGACACAAGCAGCCATACAAGCAGCCATTGCTCCTAATTGGACTGAAGATTCTGAGGTAAATATGCAAGGCATTGTGGGCTCTAGTCGTGGTCCACGTATACGTACACCATCCACTTCATCCACTTCAAGCAAATTCCAATTTTTTGTCCCTAGAAATGTTCAAGGATCACAACCTTCATTGGAAGGTACTGGGTGGAATAAGGAGGTGCACAAAGAAGCAGACAAGGCTTGTGCTAATTTTTGGTTTTATAACAACCTTCCCTTCAATGTAGCAAGGAGTCCGTATTGGGAGTGTTTGGTGACAGCATTGACAGTTGCAGGGAAAGGGTACAAGGCTCCTAGTCCAAGAGATATAAGTGGCAGGTTACTTGAAGATGCTATTGTAGATGCAAAAGGAATTGTGGAAGCTCAAAAAAAGCAATGGCAAAAGTATGGATGCTCAATTCTTTCAGATGGCTGGACAGATGGAAGAAACCGCACTCTTATCAATTTTATAGTGGCTTCAAATGGTGTGCTGGTTTTTCTAAAGTCAATTGATGCTTCCAACATAATAAAGAATGCAGAAAATTTGAGTTTGATGTTGGAGCGGGTTGTTTTAGAGGTGGGCATAAAAAATATTGTCCAAGTTGTTACTGACAATGCAGCGGCATATGTGGCAGCTGGTAGATTGCTTCAAGCAAGGCATCCAACACTTTTTTGGACCCCTTGTGCAGCTCATTGCCTTGACCTTCTTTTGGAGGACATAGGCAAAATTGACTGGGTGAAACCAATTGTAGAACAAGCAAGAGACATAACAAAATATATATATAATCACCCATGGGTTCTTCAATTGATGAGAGATCACACCAAAGGGAAAGAGCTTGCGATCGGGTGCTACAAGGTTTGCAACTAATTTTCTTACGTTGCAAAGTATCACTAGTTTATTGACTTCCTTGAAGCAGATGTTTGTGAGTCAACCATGGGTAGACTCAACTTACTCAAAGAAGGCTGATGGAGAAAAGATTCAAGCAATAATCTTTGATAGTCAATTTGCAACTAGAGCATTAGAGATTGTCAAGGTAATTCAACTCTAATGAATTTTTAGATTGAATCCTTTTTTGTTAATTTAGAATTCTATAAGTATTTTGTTTCATTGTAAGGTGTAATTTAAATTTGGTTCTACTTTGTAATTTATAGGTGACTGAGCCATTGGTGAGGGTCTTGCGCTTGGTGGATGGTGAGAAAAATGTGATGGGATATCTTTATGAGGCAATGGATAGGGCCAAAGAGGCCATCCAACACTATTACATGGGGGATGCAAATAGATTTAACCCTATTTGGGATATCATTGATCGAAGGTGGAACAATCAACTCCACCAACCCATTCATGCAGCGGGGTACTTTCTCAACCCCAAATTCTACTTCTCTGATGGCTTCACGGATCCTAATGGGGAGGTTATGGAGGGCCTATTCACATGTATTGACAGGATGACACTTCAGTCTGAAGTGAAAGACCTCATCCTTCTAGAGTTGCAACAATATAAGGCAGCTAGGGGGCCTTTGTTTTCTTCCACATTATGTGAACGAGGAAGAGAGATCCAAACACCATGTAAGAAAAAGTGAAGCCTTTATCTTGCAAGTTATGAATTACAATTATTATTACTTATTAGTTATTACAAATTATAATATTGTTTATTAATATTTACAAAACCTTGAATATCTTATTTGCAGGTTCTTGGTGGGAAGATTGGGGTGGAAAAACCCCAAATTTGCAAAGGGTAGCCCTCCGAATTTTGTCTCAACCTTGTAGTGCTTCTGGCTATGAAAGAAACTGGAGTTTGTTTGATGCCATTCACACGAAGAAGCGTAATAAGTTGACTCAACAATGCCTCAATGATCTTGTTTTTGTGCAGTATAACCTTCGGCTTCGCACAAAAAAGGTGCAAGAATTGACAGATGAGCTCATTGATTTGGATGACATTGATCCATACAGTGATTGGACCGTGCAGGATGATGAGGCCTCCTTGTTTACAGAGGATGAGATTGCTGATTTCGAGAGGCAAGCTATGGAGGATTTTCCTACAGCAGAAGCAGGGGAGATTGGATTGGATGACATTGATGTGGTGGAGGAGGAGCCATTACCACCTACCAGCATGGTGGAGCCACTGCCACAATCTTCTACGCCAAGTAAGGAACCAGAATCGAGTGCAAGGACCATACCCTCTACCTCCCAATTTTTCACTAGGTTGGGGAAGAGGAAATTGTAATTGCCTAGATATGAAATTTATGATGATGATTTTCAAATGCAATCATCATAAATTCATTAGTTATTAGCAGTTTCACTATGCGGCTTCATATAATGATGCCATTTTGTAATCCATATGTATTGAACTATGAAATTTAATATAAAACACTCCCTCATGGTTTTTAGACTCATTTGATGCATTTTGTAATTGAATTTTGCAAAAAAAAAGTGTTTTTATGAGAAATTTTGCTGCTTTTTAATTTGCCGAGTATTTGCCGAGTATTTGCCGAGTTTTTCCCGATTTTTTCCCGAGTCAAAATTTTTGGGCTTGCCGAGTACTCTCCGATTCCGAGTATGTAAACTATG